>JAFEMH010002662.1:0-321952 GCA_022495995.1 Adenophora triphylla var. japonica | reverse complement strand
CAACATTCCTCGAATGATTGATAGTCGTATGAGTGCTAAAAGTCCGTATTGTGGAGTTTAGATATATGTTTCTTATTTGTCGACCAAGACTTGACGATGCCGTATGAACGCGTGTTGTTCGTATTATTCGGTTTAGATTTCCATTTATATTATAGATATCTTCAACATTATTTTGTTTCTCATCTTGAGGATATGAAGACCATTTAATAATAATAATAATTACAATAATGCATATTATTAAATAAATATAAAACTTCTTATTGAAAATAAAGAAAATTATATCCTTCATCGTCCATTTAAGAAACATAAATAATACTCCACCTCAAATCTGGAGCGTATTCATACTTGTTCAAAGCAAGTACTACTTCACAAGGTAAAGTGACTTCAGCTTAAGTCCCTTATGCGGCTAATGTTGCAAACTCTTGCTCCATTCCCATGCATAGAGTTTAATTTACCTTATTTGAGTAGGGCTTTCTATTCTTTTGTTCCTTGCACATTTAAACAAATGTGGGATTCAATCCTGTATCATATACCCAAGAACAAGAAGTTCGAAAGAAAAATATCTATCATATAGATACTTGAAGCAGTAGCTTAATCATATCGCCCTTCTTCACCTTTTAGGCCTTCCTAATAAGCCTTGCAACTTTGCTTCCAATGACAATCTTATTGCAAATGATAGCAAAATGCATCCTTTTGAGACACTTTGGGGTTTAGCCTCTTCGACTTTGACAACATTTGTCCTTAGGTTTGCAGCAACTTTTGCTTTACCTTCTTTTCCTTCCTTTATGAACCCTTTTCTTGTGTCAACCATTAACACAAATTTGCGGATTGCTCCTTCTTTCACCGTCTCATGAATTAAGAGCCTTCACCACAACATATATCTTTCAGTCTTCCAGCATGCAGCTCTGGGAACATTTCCCCTTTTGCAGTTATGCCAGAAGCAGAAGAAATAGTTATCAATGTGCTCGAGAGTTCTTCATAAGAGCCTTTAAACACGGTGTGGCAAATCTGAGAGCCAAGCAATATTGTCGAATCATCAAGTACACATGTTTCTAATGTTGCTTCCTTTATTTGCCCCCTTTTTTAAACATCTGCAGAATGGGTTCGGTAAAGAGGGGAACAGTTCGTCGAAACGTACACATTTACCCAAGAACCATTCTTTGAGGCTTTGATCCAAATCGAAATTATATGTATCGTCTCCTTTCGAACTTTGTCCTTCATAAGGACGAATCGCAATTTATCATTATGTAATGCTACTTCTACAACAAATATACAAATTATATGCGACTGACAGCAGTATCAATATCAACACATTTATCATTTAAGAGCAAAATAGCTGTGATTTTACTAAATACTCGCACTAAATCATACACCTTCCAATGCAAATAAGCATAATATGAATTTAATGGGCTAAGATCCAAACTTTAATTTAATCTCACTTAAGGTTATGGCGCATCGCTCAAGATTAAACTAGTTAGGTAGAAAACATCAATCATATCGTATATGACTCTTAGGACTAAGATCCAACTTTAATTTAATCTCGAAGTACGCCATGGCGCACCGCTCAAGATTAAACTAATTAGGTAGAAAACATCAATCATATCATATATGACTCTTAGGATCTTTTATGAGATTTATTTAAGACATCGTATGTCAGCATATTTTAATCTCATCTTATGCCTTGGGTCCAAAACCATTTTGATAGCGATTAAGTTCATTCATATTAAACGTATAGGAACCACCATTTCCTCATCTTGCTCGCAAACGGAATAGAATCAAAGTACCTTGCTATGGCGAGCCCGCTTCAGAAACTATCCGAGTGGTCTCGAGTGTTTAATCATGAATTGGCATAAAGAACTTAAAAGTTAAATGAAGGTTCTTTAAGGTAGATTATAAGCATATCGGCAAAGATAGTCATAATCATGCACCGAGGTAAGTTCCCGGGAAGATAGGTGAGCCACAAGGACTACTTAAGTACCAACTCTTCCTTAGACGTAACTCTCCTAGTCATGCGCGATTAGAAATCAACTACGATTTGGCAACATAATCACTACCTTTTATAAACAATTAGTTTCCTTTTAAATTTCGTAATTATGACTTGTTTCCATAAACAATCATAAAATTCAAAATTTAAATCTAAACATATTAGGAAACTATAAATGCAATGTTTCAACTAAACATTATAGGAAATCACAATTCAATGTTTCAACTAAACATCTAATAAAATTCTTACTTGTAAAGCGGCTTGTTTACATAAACAATCGGGCACTAACTTGTTTCTCGTAAACAATTAGTGAACTATAATTCAATGTTGAAAACATTCTAGAATTACAACCAGTTCTTCATGCAACGCAATAATTAATAAAATCACTTTTTAAACAATTAAGCAAGCATAAGAACACTCAATAATTATGCAACGCAACAATTAAATAAACACCTTTTAATTAATTAAGCGAAGCATAAGAACAATAATTATGCAACTGCAACAATTAAATAAACACCTTTTAATTAATTAAGCAAGCATAAACAAATGAATTAATCTAGCGTAGCCCTATAAACTCAATTTCCGAAATTTATAGCATCCAGATTAAGGCATAAAACATCTCGGATTGTAAACACAATCACGAGAATAGCGAGAAAAATTAAACAAAGGCGGATTACGCTTGATTTGGCTTATTATGTCGCGTGACAACATCGACGGAGGCTTGATATGTCGCGCGACCTAACGAGCCGGATAACTGAATTCCTCATGGCTCGTCGTGTCGCGCGACTAAAGTAGCTAAATAACGGGATTTCCAGATTTCAATCAATTCGGATTACATGCAATTAAATCATATAAAACAACCCTTTTACGATTTAATTCAACATAATTCGAAACTTGATTTTCACATTGTTTCACGTAAACAATCAAAATTCTATCGCATACAAAAACATGCAACGAACATATAAACAATTTATATAATCATTCTAGCATGTTAATTCAAACTTAACCATACGAACGGGGCTCGATACATTTTGTTGGGTTTTTACGGTCCATGCGCGGCGGAATTAAGCGTAAAAAACATAAAACCCCGAAGCCACAGGATCCGTTCTATACGATTAAATTGAATTGCTATGAGATAGAATTTACCAACCTAAATTGCTTTCCGGTCTTGAGCTATCGAACGGATAATTATGTGATTCGTAATCACAAACTTTTGATCTTGAAATCTTCGAATCTTCAACTCCTTTGGATCTTGATTTGAACTCTAGGTCTTTGATTTGTTTGAAACAAAACTAAGACCCTCTTTTGGTAATCCACACAAATATGAATGTCGAGAACAATTCTCGGGTTGGGAATCGCTAGATTCCTAAAACTTATGGAAGAATATTGAGAGGACTTTTGATTGTGAATTTCTATTGAAAAATTCGGCTAGGCAATTAGGTCGACGGACCTCACATATTTATACTTCTGATAGTATGAATATGTCTCCTGTCGTATTAGGAGAACAGCATCCAAACCGCGTAGGGCTTGATATGTCGCGCGGTATATTAAGCCGTGGCTTAATATGTCGCGCGGTATATATAGCCGGATACGAAACTCTCGGCCATTCTTCCTCTGTTCAACCAATTCATTCTATTTGTGTGTGACCCAATAGGATTGTATTATGTTAGCAATGATTCCGATCATATCGGCTCTCATAAGACATAAGCGGACTCGCAAGCCGTTATGTCTACCCAAATAACACAACGTAAGAGTTCACGTTTCCAGTAGTACACTTTCATTTATCCCTTTGTCTCACGATGTTATATTGAACACAAGTCATGGTCCACGTCAACTTGTACTTGTTCAATGCTTTCGATCTTGAGTATAATGATAGTCCAATCATATTGGGGTGTGGCCACACGCTTTCATCATTATCACTCGTTGAGGGGCCCAAGCAAAACATCTCTCTTTCGAGGGACAAATTCCATCTTGACTTATCATCCTTCCCATCAATGAATCCGATCATGCCAAAGATAGCCTTTATAGATATCGTGTTAAGATACCGTTTGACTAAAATCAAACATAACTTTCATCATGTGTAAAGTCATGATAATCTCGGGTCTAGGGACTAAATGAAGTGACCGTATGAGATTTAATTATGACATTTGACCATGACATAAATCTCATACGGAGTCAAGTCCAGTTACTTGTTCTATAAAGCGACAAGTACCCATAATTTCAATGTGCATCTCTACGCATATAATCATCATATGATTATCCATTGACAATTATACTAATTATTCTCTTAATAATCGGGGACGGAGATTATTACAATAAATATGCGAAACTATATAATAATCAAATAATAAACATAAACGATAAAGATGATACATAACGGTTTTTCGATTAAACATAACTAAAGCCTAGGGCATTACACCAACAAGTTATCCATGTTTTTACCAACTTTTGCAATTTTCTCCCAACATTTAATTTTTTGCAACCCGATTCCCTACGTTGACCTTTTGTTGCAATCCAATGTAAGCTGGATGAAAAGTTAACTTTCGTGAAAAACCTTGTCATGTGCCACAAACATGTTTTAAAAGGGGCAATTACAACTTTTTATAGGGGCATCAACCTTGAAAACAATCCAAATAGGACAACCCGCCCCCTCACATGCCATGGAAGAAGTCGTAATAACCCCTTTAATAACATAGGGTGGTATGTGACCTAGTTTTTTTTTAACGGAAGTTAACTTTCCATCCAATTTTTCATTGGATTGCAACAAAATGTCAACGTTGGGAAGGGGGTTACAACAAAAATAAAATGTTGGGAGAAAGATTGTAAAAGTTGATAAAACATGGGTAGCTAAATTGCGTTTGCCCATTAATTTTCAAGAGAATGGAAATACTTAATAATTTTAGTTGACCGAAACGGTCAGTATGCGATAAGAACTCTTTCATCATAGCCGTCCGTGGATGGTGCATCCAAAAGGTACCATCCATGAACTGCACCTCATTGGATTAGCAAGCGTAAAGAATGGTGTCAAGCTCCTTGGCATTTAAAGCCACCGGCTTCTCAAGCAACACATGCTTCTTCTTTTGCGCAGCCAATACAGCCCAGCGGAGGAGCAAGCTAGTGGGGAGAGGGCGATTTACAGCGTCAACATTTGGATCGTCGAGTACGTCTTCGTAGCTGACATAGATCTTGATAGAAGGAGGGAGGTCGTTGGCCGAAGCAAAAGCTTTTGCCTTCTCTAGGGATCGGCTCCCTATTGTGTAGAGAGCTGCGTTTGGTGCGAGCTTGATGGATTTGGAGAGTTTGCAGGCTATGGTTGCGCAACCCAAAATGCCAAATCGGATTGGGTTGAGATTCGACTTAATTTTTATATTTTAAAATTTTAAACTTAATAATCTGTTGTTCTTTTTTTTTTTTTTTTTTTGACTTTTTATATGTTACTAGGTGATATCTTTTTACTTATCTTATAATTCTACTGTAATTTCTTTAGCTTTAAGCCCGACTAGGCTTTCATACACAAAAACAATATTCAACAGTTTTGACCAATGCCTAAACATAGTTGGTGTAAGGACGACTTGACGGCTGACGCTGTCAAGCTGCCAATTTATTGAGGAGAATAGAACCAGTATTACTTATCAACATAATGACACTTCATGTAATTATCTTTCTTTTCTAGGTGAATTTTTCATATTTTCTCAAGTGAAACCACTCTGATTTATTGCAGGATTACTCAAAGAATATCTTGCTTCTGCAACATTCCTTCGAACAGGTTCAGCTTCTTCTTTTCCACTTCTGCGACTAGAGTTTGCTTCATTTTTGAAGTCAGATGGCCATTTCAGTATGTGTTTTATTTTATCATTTCCTAGTACAACATAAATTTCTTTTATTTTTCTAGCGGAATGTGTTCCATCTCTCCGAGAATTATGAAACCTAGTAGTTAAATGTCTTTTTCTATTTCGACTATGCTAGTATCATTTCCCTATCTTTCTGCATCCTCCAATTTATCTTGTTTCTATTATGATAGTATGATTTGATGCCACACTGCTTTACTGTTTTGTTGTAGAAGGTGATCAGTAGAATGGTACTCCGCAAGTTTGCGGTACATTGGAAGAATTTATTAAAAGGGTTATATTTACCTGAGCCAATATATTTGACAAGTCGCACTGTAAGTTAACTCAAGGTTCCTCTTCCCCTACTTCTTCTCCATCCTGTTCCATTTCGATTATCTCATTTTTTATATTCTATTTGAAGATATATGAATTGATTTAATATGCGAATTCTAGTTATAATTCTACCAACAGTTTCTATTGTTGCTAAGCTGCTTAGTAATAATAACTCTTCTTTTGTCTTCAATTCACTAATGCAAGTTCTTATATCTATTCTTTCTAAGCTGCTACAAGAGTAGTATCCAAGTAAATAGTCCTTTTTAATAAGTAGAAGTGTAAGGGGCATGTAGCAAAATATTTTTAGTAGAGGGGCTAGAGTGAACTTTATAGATAAAGATAGAAAAATTTATTGTGGGGGGGGGGGGTGATGTGGCATTTAATGAGTGGAATCTTATAATTGTCTAAAATTGAATCTTTGGTTTTGAATTTATATCAACTTTAAGTGTTCTTCGTGGAAGATTCGTAATCATATTTATTAAAATAAAGAATTTGGATAAAATGAATTGATCCATAAAAGGGTTAATGACAATTTAGGGCCCGTAGTATAGGGGCGGTGATGCACATCTAAAGTGCTTAAAGCTATCGATTTAGGCCGAGATTCTGATTTGATCGATTTTGAGGCTTTTTGACGAAAAACGTTAAAAAATCCGTTAGGTGACCACGTACAATGCACATGAGATTCAGTGAGGGCATTTTAGTCATTTCATAGACTTCAGACCCTAAATTGACAGATGCCCTATAAAATAATAAATAAAAATTTTAGTTTTTTTTTATAAAAAATAATTAGTAAATTTAAAATATTGAAAAAAATAAAGATAATAGTTAATATGATTTAAAATAATTTAAGATATTAACTATTATCCTTTTTTCTAATAATTTAAATTACTAATTATTTTGCTTCAAAAAAATTACTAATTATTTTAGATTGGATAATTTATAAAATATATAAATAAAAATAGATTAAATAAAATAAATATTTAGAAAAAAATTACTAATCATAGATTTAGAGATGGAATAATATAGTAAGTATTATTTCATAAATACACATATAATAATAAAAAAAAAAGGTGAGAATTAAAATATTTTTAATTGGAAAAAAATAGAAAAATAATTCTAAACAAAATCCCAACCCCTGAATCCACTTCAACAAGCTCTACAACCGTTTATGGAGCTTCCGACGACGACGGCGACTTTTCCCGTCCATCAACCGCCATACATCCCGCCGATCATGGCGATCCCTCCCCCTCCGATACTAATTACGTGTCGAAATCCTTCCGTTTCTCTTCTGAAAACCCTAGAATCGAAGAGACCAGAGCCGTCATCCACCTCACCATCCCAACCCAAACTACGCCACCGCCGTCAACTTCCTCACCACTCTCGCCACCTCCATCCACCACACCATCCAAACTAAAACCCTCTACCTCTCCACCTCACAAAAGCCCCATTTTACAGCAATTGCCGATGCCTTGAGCTCCTCGACGCGATTCTGAAGGGATTCAAGGGTTTTCGTCTTTTGGGTATTGAAGTAGTCAATTTGGGTGTCTAAGATTTGGGATTTGAGGGTTAGGGCTTGGTTGAAGGTCTGGAAACGATTAAGGTTTATCAATTTCCATGGATGATTGTTTGTTTCTTGAGAAAGGGATGAATCTGAAGTTTTTTTTCTTCATGCCGTGAAATTGAGCAGATTTCTTGTGAAGTGTTTTCTTTGTGACTGTGAGCTCAATCCAAGTTGAGCAGATTTCTTGTGAGCAAATATTTTAATTCTCACTTTTTTATTTATTATTATATGTGTATTTATGAAATAACACTTACTACATTATTTCATCTTTAAATCTATGATTAGTAATTTTTTTCTAAATATTTATTTTATTTAATCTATTTTTATTTATACATTTTATAAATTATTCAATCTAAAATAATTAGTAATTTAAATTATTAGAAAAAAGGATAATAGTTAATATCTTAAATTATTTTAAATCATATTAACTATTATTTTTATTTTTTTCAATATTTTAAATTTACTAATTATTTTTTGTAAAAAAAAAAACCTAAAATTTTTATTTATTATTTTATAGGGCATCTGTCAATTTAGAGCGCAAGTGCATGAAATGGCCAAAAAATGCCCACTCCATTACTGAATGTCACATCTTGCCATGCACCATAAACTTAACGGGTTTTTTAACGTTTTGAGTAAAAAGCTAAATTGATCAAATTTGTAAGTTTGGGCCCTAAATTGATAGTTTTAAGACTTCAGGCCCCAATGTGGTACCGCCCCTATACTACAGGCCCTAAATTGTCATTAACCCTCCATAAAATTAAAAATTAAAACCTATATTTTTTACTCCAAGGTTTGATCACAACCAAGAAACCAAGATCGAGCCTGTTGCCATCATCACGGACTAGGTAGTGTGGCATAGTTTTTCATGTGCATTTATATACAGAATCAAGTTATAGATTGTGGCATGTAATTAACTCTTTTTCTTATAGGAGTACGCAAAGTTGTAGATAGTCTGCATCACGCGTTGTTGATTATACTCCCTCCGTCTCAAAGTGAATTTCCTTTATTTTTCCCCCAAAATGAATGATCTTTTGAAACTCTAACTTCAAATAACTTTTTTCCTAAAAATTTTTCTTCAAAAAATTAAATAAATTCACAGTTCATATATTTTTGCAAAACTAAAATTTTGAAAGTGAAAAACAAGAATGTTTATGATTTTTTTTTCTATTGAAAATCAACCTTTACAAAATCCTTAAATTCCAAATGGTCATTCATTTTGGGATGGAGGGAGTATTTGTTTAGTTCAGGATAATTAGAGGGTCAATTGATTTGGTTAGAAAGAAAATAGTATCTCGATTGAGCGTCAAGTATGGTGGTTATACGGGCCCTATGTTCACTAAAAGTAGGAAATTGGATTTGAAATTGCTCTTGCCTTGTGAACCTTTCGGTACTACATCAACCATTGAGATTTGGTCACATTTCCCCATTTTGATATCTATAGCTAAGATAAATTTTACTACAGGAATTCCCTCATTGTCCAAATTCATCAGGTTCATTCGCTGACCATGTAGGGTAGGGGCATAGCAATTTATTGGCCGTTGGTTGGCGGCTTAGATGAGCGGTTCCAATTTCGTAGAATACTACAACAACAATAAAGCCTTGGTCCAAAAATAATTTTGTAGAACACTATGATGAAAAATTAAGGCCCCATGGCTGCGCTCGGTGAGAGCCGTCAATTTATTCCGGGCCGGAAGTGATAGAGTAGTAAACGATTGAAATAACAATTGAAGAATTAAAAACTTAACACAACACGTCGACTCATTCGGCCGAACAAAGGAAATCTAAAATTAACCCAAACTCACACGCACAAAGCCTACTATTAAATATCAATTGACATCTTAACGGCATCACTAACAAGTTGTGAGGAACATCCATCACAACAGTCCACTAATCGGCTCATTTACCCACTCCGTTCCAATCTCGGCTGAGCCACGATCGAGATGATGTCTTGAAACAAGCTTTATCATCTCTAAAAGGCACAGCAATGTCATTTAGAAATAAGGTTCCCTTTGTTTCCCTAGCTATGAGATTCATCGTAAAGTTATCAAAGTGATGACGTCAAGCTTTTTAGGGTCAGGAGCGGGTCAAGGATATCTGGCAGGATATATTTAGTGACTTGATGTACCTAGAACACAACACAAAAGACCACCGTTAAGGTCAAAGTTGGATGTTACTCCAACTCAGGCCCTCGGGTGTGAGAGTAAGAATACTGAGTAAAGAAGGCCTTGAATAACTTGAGTGTGTGTGTGTGAGTGTTTAGGGTTTGACAACAATTTGACTTACAATGTATATTTGGAGCTTACCTTGTCCAAGGGAACAAAGGTCTTCTATTTATAGGCAATGAGGAGCTGTCCGCTGACGTAAGCCGTGAGGTCGGCCACAGGGGCACTTTGGTATTTGACCGCATACACGTGTCGCATCTAATTGGGTGCATCGGGAAAGGAGGATCCTGCCGTCGAGAACGGATGTCGGCCCGATGTAGGACGGGAGGCGTGTATCGGCGCGGCGCATGTAATGCCATTGTAGGCGCCTAACTGAGCCGCATTGAATGCGATGGGAGTGAGCCAACCACTTGCATGTCAGAGCTAGTAAGCTAACTTGCTCAGTAAGGTTTGCCGTGCTTAGGGAGGCGAGGTGAGATAAGCTGGGAGGCGGTATGAGCCCGCGGTCCCGACAGCATCTTCCATGCGCGGTCGAAAGGTATTTGACGCGGGCGCGGATGGAAGCGGTCATACCTCTTTGCGGGCACCAATCCGGCGGTTAGGATTCCTCGTGCAGGTAGGATGATACGGAGAGGAGCGCGGTCTTGACCTCGGGGTCTATCTGTCCGCGGTCTTGACTCAGCGGTGCAGGGAATGCCGCGTCAGCTGGTTCCTTGGACCGGGCCGGCGTGGGCCCGGTCAACAGTCAGGGCTCATCGGTGGCCCTAGCTCCAAGTGTGATTATTTATGGTACGAGCGAGGAGCTACTAAAGCTCGGTTCTCCCCGGATCGCTCCTCGAGCGGGCACCGGTGTTAGTGTTTTTGTTGGTTCTTTGCTACGCCTCCCGTACGCATATAGGCACGTTCGGGAGGCACGTGGCCCCTTGAATGCTACGCACTCCCGGTTGTAGTGGGCCCCTTGGCATATGAAAAAGACGGCGCGTGACACGTACGGAGGGTACGTGTCGGCCATCAGAGGCGCCGTAAATGCCCAGGCCCAGGGAATTTTCGAATTTTCAAACGTTTGGAGGCGGATCGTGGTTCGAACGGTTTGGGGGCTAATTAATACGGGTTAAACGGGTTAACCCGTATAGGTAGGCCTATAAATACCAAACCCGTCTTCTCAGAACCACTTTTACCATTTCAAACCTTGAGCTTCTTAAGAGAGAGAATTTCTGCTGCGAATTTTGTGCTTTTCCTTCCTCGAATCTACCTCTGATTCCCCCTTCGTAAGTGCTTGTTGCTTTTGTTTCTTTCTTCATCTCTCTTTATTTCTTCTGGATTTCGATGACTACCCGTGAATTTGAGCCTCGCCGTCCATTAGAACTAGGGGACGGGAGCACTCCAGATACCTTTGCCGTTTGTAAACGGACAGGGGGGATTTATAGGAAGGTAGCTCATGGTTGGCTTAGGTTATCCATGGAGTGCTTCCAATACTTTTGTGAAAAATCCCAATGGGGGCCGTTTGTCTCACCCCGGTTGTGGGAAGCCAAGAAGAAGAAACTAATTGTGAACGGTGATGTATTGGTGTTGGGGAATACGAGTAGGTTGAGAAATTTTGTAATGGGGGTTTAGTGCAGGTTTCCCCGCGAGAGAGATCAGGCTTTGAACGCCGTTGAACTAGTGAGGAGAACGATTCGTGTCCCCGACGAGATAGTTGACTGGGAGAAGTGTGAGCGGTGGATCCCAACCAAACTAATGAGAAGCGGGCGCGGGACACCGCGAATGCGAAACAATCCACTTGGATGTTCTCCCACGAGGCCCGTATTCCACGATGTCGTGCCGGGGCCCGCGTTGTGCCTACGGTGGGCCGAGAGTAGCGGTGAGGAGCTTGAGCCTCGAATTTTGAGGTGAGGAGGCGGGGAGAGTGAATGCGAGGTGGCCCCTGCCGTGGTTCATCCACCGGTCTCTTTGGCTCAGCGAGCTCGGAGGCCATCGAGGACGATGATCCGCGACAAGGTGGCCGGATGGGCTGCGGGCGCCTCCCCGAGAGAGCAACAAAAATTGTTGATGCTTTTGAGGATTCGATTACGAGGAGGAGGTTGTTGTCCCTGCCCGAGGGAGAGGCGAGACACATTCTTTGAGGCGAATCTGGCCAGGGGCCGTAAGAGAAAAGCGAGGAGGTGGAGACCGTAGGCGGGAGGAGGAGATATATTCCCTCTAATGTGGACCTTAAACAATTAGTGTCGCGCCGCAGCCACATTCGAGATAAAGGGAAGGAGAAGGCTGCGGCCGAAGCGCAGCGAGATGTCCGCGAGGAGGCTGCGTTTTTATGGGGCCCCGGTTCGTGAATGGCTGAGACTTCTCACCGGATCCCTTCTTCTACTTTTTCCTCGAGTTCAAATAGTCTCCACTACGCACCCGACTCCTAATGCCATTAGTGGCCCTTGTTTCTTTCATAACCGGTTGCGGGGGTCTTGGGCTACACGAACCCGCCCTTTACGGGCTTTATGCCTATTACGAGAACCAAATCGTGAATGGTAACTTTGAGTCGAAGGCTAAGAATTATTCTATCCAGGACCTTCTCTCCTCCTTCCAACAAATTTGACCCGATGGAACCGAGAAGAATATATTGGTCGCCAGAGTCTAGGATTTGGTGGGCCTTCTACAAGCCTTGAATCCTGTTAGATGAAGGTGTCCGCGAGAACTACCACGACCCGTCTCTCGTCCGATGACTGCGAATTGCCTTGGAGACCCGTCGGCCGGGCACGTAACTTGATGGGGAGGAGCCCGTATATGGCGTGGGCGCCGTTGTGGGCTGTGAGCCCCTCTTGATCTACTCAGAGTGGCCTCGGAGGAGGGTAGCGACTATGCCACTAGAGTAGAGATAGAGCCCGGCCTCGTGACCACTGATTGGAGGGTTCACGAATTCTACCAATTTGAGGGGCCGACTCGCAACACCCGTTTTGTCTGGCGCCGAATGCGAGCCCTGAACCGATTGGGTCTCTACTCCTTTTGAGAAGCTGCATAATTTTTCTTGCTTTTTACTTTTCGAATTGTCCCTAACGAATTCTTTTTCCTTCGAGTAGATCTAGAAGAATATAACTTTTGATGGCTCCCCGAGTGCGAAAGGGCGAAGGCCGGAACATGCCAAAAGATCTTTGCGCTAAGAGGCAAGGCTGCCCCTGGGAGCGGCCGGGCAAGGACGGTTTTGTGGTCGACGGGAAAGATGGCAACACTGCGATTGGGCCCCGAGGTGATTCTCGCCACGAAGGATCTGCCTCCGCCCCAGAAGGGTCCTCGCCACCTTGTCATCCATAGCTCCAACTCTCACGCGCACCATTGCCTCGGGCATAACGAAGTCGGGAAGAGGATTGAGAGGATGGGGATATGAAGCACAAAGAGAGAGCCTCGAAGTCCCAAAAGGTGGGGAGGCACAAACTCGTGCCTCATTTACTTCGCCATTGCGGTCTCTTCCACTTGCTCCCCTCGAAGGGAGGACACTCTGCTCGGCTTCCTGCACCTGTGGCCTCCTCTCATACTCGCGAGAGACATTGGGCACATTAGGAAGTGGCTATCTGATGTGCCCGCCATCACTACTGGGTGGATATCTACACCAGATCTGCTAATAACTCGGCCGCGGGGATCGGCCTTCTGAACCGGCTCTACTCCCCAGATTTCTACAAGAATGTAGTAATGAAGGAGAATCCGTCTGCCCTCATGGGGGATATAGGCCTTGCCTTTACTAAGGTTTGGACCTGTCCGCCCTGTTACTTCAACATTTTGAACTTCTGATCTTTTCTAACTTTTGATCTCCCTCCTCGCAGGCGGGCAATAAAGTGTTGAGGCTGCGGGAGTGTTGTGATAGCCTGTCCGTCGAACTTGAGGGCCAAACCAAAATTCCGGCGGACAAGCTCCGCGAGCTGGCCCAGGCGGAGGAGAAGGTCCATACCTAGAATTATGCCCTTGATGCTAAGGAGAAGACCCTCTCCGAGAAGGAGAATGACTTGAAGGACTTCTCTGATCGGTTGGGGGTGGTGGAGAAGGACTTGGAGAAAGCGAGTGCAGCGGGATGAGCTCGCGGTCTTGGTGCGGAGGCGAGGTGGATGAAGCTCTCAGGCCATTTGCTCCCATTATAAGCGGTTTGAGTTGGAGAGGGAGAGCTGTCTTTGCGAGCCGCCTTGAGGAGCGGTGGAGGATGCAAAGAACTCAGAAGAATTTAAGAACCTCCTTGTTGCGATGGCTTGACCCGGTATGAGGTCGGATGCTGGACACGGCTTCGGAATTTTCTTTGCGACGGGGCGAGTTCTCCGCTCGGCGGTTGGCGTGATTGGCTCGCTTGTGGCTGCGATGCGGGGTGCTGCACGCCGGGCATGCGCTAGTTCCTCGTCCGAGGATGATATTAAGGGGTTGGAGCTATCGAGCAGCTGGCTTCCTTGCCGCCTTTGTGGCCGAAATCATTGCCCATGGCTTGTTATTGGTGAAGTGGACGCCCTGAGATTCGGGGATGAGGAGTTGTCATACGAGGATGCCATTGCTCGCGACCTTCCCAACGGGCCGGCCATTGGTGATGTTTTTCCTGCGCGGGCAGCTCCCATTCCCCTCTCCTCGGGTCCCAACATTCCTCTGGTTGCCACGGACTTGACCATATCTACAAACCTTTCCTCTCCTACCCCGGCCACCGAAGCGACCACGGATGGTGCGGCCACAGATATGGTCACTGATGCCCCCAAGGAACCAGCTTCCGTAGCTTAGGATTTTTTCTTTTTTACTTTTTGTAATAGATTGTAGGATTTTGTAAATCATTTTTTCTATTAATGGAAGTACTTTTCTTACTCGTCTTAATTGTATGTTCTTTTAGGCTGTTTTGGGTATTTGGCAATATTTGAGTATCTTGGTACTTGCGTTCTTACTTTTACTTTTTTCAGTGTTTTTGACTTATCAATTAAATTTTATACTCTCTTCCGCGGTCAAAGGCTTAGTAGGCCTTCTGCCCGCATTTTTGAGTTTTCCTAACTCTGTATTCAAAATCTCTTGGATTTTTTGTGAGAGTCAGCCCTATTTCTCTGTGACCGCGTTTGTTTGGCCTTGTGGCAAACTTTGAGGCCTTAACCCCGTTTGTCTGTTTGGCTTTGTTAAACTCTTTTGATCACTCCCATCCATTTACACTTATGTTCCGGCCTTGCGAGCCGTGGTGTAAGTCAAAAGTAGCCAAGGCAAGCTACTTTCATAGGGCATGTAGAGTGTGGCCGTGAGGCGATAGTCTACAACGACGGTAGGTAGGAGCATATTTAGCATATTGACCGCTTTAACCTAAGGCATACGTATCCACGATTGGTGTTTCACGCGGTTTGACCCTTTATTCAAAACTTGAGTTTTTTGTGAGGGTCTTGTGGCAATCATGTAAGCGGGCTCATATGTTGGCCTTTGTCACATACAGGCATGCGAGAAACGACCCTAAAAAAGGCCTTCGCGCATTTAGTGGGTCCGGGCTTTGGCCTTTGTCCCAACTTGCATCTATATCCACTTTTTCTTGGTGGTATCACGCGAGCAGGACAGTGTGTCGTGTCCGCGATCGAGTACGGACGTAATGGCCTTTGTACCCATATAGGCGTGCGGATCGCAGTGGATCTTTGCGCATCAGTAGGTAGGGGCTCATCTATTGGCCCTAGAACCTACTGGCATCCGCTTGCGGGCATCCACCTCAGCTTTTGAGGCTGGTGGGGATAGTGCTACAACAGTTTTGCACAAAAATTTAGTGATAACTTCATACTCATACATGTAGTACCCCTACTCCCTCAAAAAATTACAAAGATTTCAAAAGAAGTACTTTCTAAGGTAATCGCTATTCCAAGCTTGCTTGAGCTCTTTTCCTTCCTTTGTCCGCAATATGTAGGTGCCCTCTTTGATTATTTGGGTGACCTCATATGGACCTTCCCATTTCGGGGATAGCTTGTTGAAACCAGGTTGGGTCCCTTGGACCTCCACATTTCTGAGTACCCAATCTCCAACTGAAAAACTTCACTTATTTACTCTTTTATCATGGTGCTTCTTCACCTTCTGCTTGTAGTTCACCATTTTTTCATTTGCCCGCATTCTCCTTCCTTCGAGATCGTCCGGGTCACACCTTCTGTTTGCCTCATTTTAAGACTCATCGAAGTATGTGACTCTGTACACGAGGGTAGGGCTACCTCCACTGGAGCCATTGCCTCTGACCCATACGTGAGCGAGAAAGGAGTTTCTCCTGTTGAATTTCTGATTGTGGTGCGGACAACCCATAATGCGGTCTGGAGCTCGTCCAACCATCGCCCTCCTCGTCCCTCCAAGTTTTTCTTTAGGGCGGTCAGGACTAGCTTGTTCGCGGCCTCAGCTTAGCCATTTCCCAGGGGATAAGCAACTGCGGACTGACGATGATGTACCTTCATTCTCACACATTCAGCAGTAAATTTTGCGGAGAACTGAGTGCCATTACCCGAAATTATTGCTCGTGGAACCCCAAATCGGCAATAGATGTGATCGTGGACAAAATTAATAGTATTTTCCTCGGAGATAGTGGCTAAGCCCTTGGCTTCCGTCCACTTGGTAAAATAATCCACGGCCACAACGACATATTTGAAGCTTCCTCAAGCAGTTGGGAATGGTCCGATGAGATCAATCCCTCATGTATCAAACGGCCACGATGGTACAACCAAAGTTTGCTCTGTTGATGGTAGTCTAGGGATGTCCGCAAATCTCTGGCATTTATCACACTTTCTTACGTACTCCTGCGCATCTCTTCTCATTGTAGGCCAAAAGAATCCCTGGAATTTGATCTTGTATGAGAGAGTGCGAGCACCGGGATGTCTGCCACAAACTCCTTCGTGAACCTCATAGAGTAAGTTGGTGACCATGTGAGTTTTGACACACCTTAGCAAAGGCTTGGTGAATGATCGCCGAAAAAGTACTCCATCCAGGATGAGGTATTTCGCGGACACCTTTCTAATGGCCCTAGCCCTTGCTGGATCCTCGGGGAGGGTCTGCTTCTCGATGTAATCCTTGATCTCATCTACCCAGTTCCTTACTTGATCCTCAATATTGCTTATCTGAATCCGATCTATAGCAGGTCTCTCCGTGAATTCTATTTGGCAATCCGTCTCTAAGTCTATGATTTCTTGATCGGTAATTCTGGAGAGGAGGTACGCCTCCGTGTTATCCTCTCTCATGACTTGGTTCAGCTCATAGTAGGTGAAATTTTTTATGAGGGTTTTTGCCAGACCGCGATGCGAGTTAGTTTGGGTTGATCGTGTCATACTCCCCCTTAATTTGATTTACTATGAGCTGAGAGTCACTATTGATCTCAATATTCTGAACTCCCAAGTTTCTTGCCAATTCCATGCCCGCTATAATCGCCTCATACTCAGCTTGGTTGTTTGATGCCTCGAACTTGAATCTCAAGGCTCTTTTGAATTTCTCCCCGCAGGGTGCGATCAGGAGTATGCCCGCTCCACTTATTAACTTGCTCGCAGAGCCGTCCACGAACAAAGTCCACACTTTTTCTGAACGCTCCTTGGGCTTTATAATTTCAGTGTCTGAGATATCTTGGGCTTCCTCTGACCCTGCTCGCTTTCTCTTACACAGGTCGCTGTCCGCCAGTTTAAATGACGATTCCGCTACAAAATCAGCTAAGGCCTGCGCTTTGATTGTCCTTCTCGGGGAGTATGTGATCTGGAACTCAGTGAGTTTGATAGACCAAGCAAGCATTCTCCCCGAGGACTCTGGTTTATGCAAAACCTTTCTAAGCGGGGCCTCAGTGAGTACAGTTATAGGATGTGCAAAAAGTAGGCTCTTAATTTTCTAGCAGATACAAGCAAGGCGTAAGCTAACTTTTCTATATTTAAATAACGCCCTTCTACGGCGGACAGAGCCTTAGATACATAATAAACTGGTTTTTGGGAGTTATTATCCTCCCTTACAAGAACGGCGGCTCTTGCCGGATCGATGCTTGCTAAAAACGAAAAAGTTCTTCCAGGACCGGCCGCTTTGAGAAGAGGAAATTTGCCCAGAGGTATTTCTTGACTTCTTCAAAAGCTTGATGGCATTCATGACTCCATGTAAATTCGTCAGTTCTCTTCCCTCCTTTCAGAGTTTTGAAGAAGGGGAGGCATCTCTCTGCTGACCGCGAGATGAAGCGGCCAAGTGCGGTGATGCGGCCATTGAGTTTCTGCACATCCTTCACGCAAGCAAGAGGTTTCATATCCAACAGCGCTTGAATTTTTTCGGGATTAGCCTTTATTCCCCGCTGGTTGACCATGAATCCAAGGAGCTTGCCCGCCTTCACCCCAAAGGCACATTTTAGGGGGTTTAGTTTCATGTTATTGCGGCGCAAGTTTGAGAAAGTTTCCTCCACGTCAAGCTCGTGGGAGTTTCCTTTTGTTTTTATAACCATGTCATCGATGTAGGCCTCAAGGTTTCTGCCTAGTTGGTTTTTGAAGACAATATTGACCATTCGCTGATAGGTGGCTCCTGCATTTTTTAGCCCGAAGGGCATCATAGTGTAACAGTAAGTCTTGCCCGCAGCGATGAAAGCTACGGAGCGGACATCCTCAGGAGCCATCTGGATCTGATGGTAGCCGGAGTATGCGTCAATGAAGCTCAATACTCTGTGACCGGCTATTAAATATACCAATCTGTCTATGCGAGGAAGAGGGAAGCAATCCTTGGGGCATGCCTTGTTGAGATCGGTGAAATCAACACACATCCTCCACTTGTTATTGGCCTTTTTGACCATGACAACGTTTGCTAGCCATTTGGAGTAGGAGATCTCCTTTATTATCCCCGCTTTAAGCAACTTCCCAACCTCTTCCTTGATTGCAATCTCCTTCTCCGGGGAGAAGTACCTTGATTTTTGATGAATGTTCTTGAAGGATGGGTCATCATTGATTTTATGGAGGATCACGTCCTCGTTGATTCCCTGCATATCCTCCACCCTCCAGGCGAACACATCATAATTTGCTCGAAGGAACTCAATGAGGATCCTTCTCTCCTCGGGGTGAATTTCCAGCCTGACCTTAATAGTTTGCTCGGGGAAGTGGAAGTTGATTACCACCTCCTCGAGCTCGTCGTTAGGTCGAAGATCGCTGATTTTACGATTATGCAAGGAGTCAATGACAATAGTTGGGGGGTTGACCTGGGCTCCGGTCAGCGCTGCCATGGAATATATGACCCCGCGGTCAATCTTTTCCTCAACTCCCCTATCAATGTATCCTCCCTCAATAGGGACCAACTGTTTTGATTTTCTGCTCGTCTTGAGCTCCACCTTAGTGGTATGGAAAGAAAGCATGCCAATAGAAATGGGAGCCGAAACAATTTCAAGGGCTTTCCCTTTTCTCGCTTTGTCCTCGCCCTCTTTCTGCGGGCAGGATGTCTGGCCTTTACTAGCTTTTCTCTTCTTCTCTAGTGCTTGGAGGAATCTCCCGGGCTGGTTTTTGATGGTGGCAACTCCGCCCGGGGTGTTAAATTTCACCCTTTGGTGGGAAACGGAAGCAACTATTCCCAATTCGGCCTGAGCAGTTACGCCGAGAATGGCATTGTATTGGGAAGGAAGATCGACCACCATGAAAGTAATTTTGGCATAGGTTTTTCCCCAATAGTTACTTCAAACACAATCGTCCCCTTTACCCCAACTGCGTGATTGGTGAACCCCTCTAGCATGCTCGCATATGGAGTCAGGTTAGCCTCGGTCATCCTCATACCTACCAAAGTATGGTAGTAGAGTATATCCCTGGCCGCGCCCGTATCGATTAAAACCCGGTGTATGTTGGCTCGGTTAATTTTCATTCGAAGAGTTAGGGGCTGAGTAGAGTGAAATAGGGAGGAGGCAAGTTCACTCTTTTTGAACCCTATTTCCTGCTCTTCCTCGGGAGCCATTGGGGGAATTAGAAAAACTTTCTCCAACGTTCGAATCTGAATGGAGAGCTGTTTGTTGGATGGTGGCTCTTGGCCAATGAAGTTAATCTCATAGTCCCCCAAATCGTCATCGTAATTATCTCTCTCGTTCCTTTCGGGGCCACGCGTGCCTCGTGCTCGCTGTTGATTGTTGTTATTGGGGGCATTGTTGTGGCCCTTGACCCATTTTGTTAAATTTGCCCGTCATTGATCTTTTCTTTGAATAATTCGCTTCAACTGGAAGGCAGTCTTGATCTGCCATGGCCAAGTGGTCATTGTGATATTCGCGAGAACTTGGCCTACTCCTCTCATTTGGTTTCGGATCATTGGGGGAGGAGGGGAATCGAGGCTCATGATTCGCCGCGGCTCGGTGAGGGGGGTATAAACTGTTTCATCCACAACCTTTCGGAGTTTGTCCGACCCACGGCCTCTGTTCTTTCCCTGATTATTAACGCGGGCAGGCTCTGGGGTGGTGTTCTGGACTTGGCTGATTCTCTCTTTTGAGGGCACGCGGGTAGGGGCCACATTGGGTTCCTCGGCTGAAGCAATGGCAGAGGCCCTCTCATACATCTCCTCCACGCTTTTAGGCCGGTTCGAGGCAAAATTCATCTTGAGGAATGAGGCGAGACCGCCCTCAAAGCAGAGTCGGATGTCTCCCTCCTCCAAATCCACTCTCCTCGCTCACTTTCCGGAATCGAGAGATGTAGTTTTTTGTGGTCTCGTTTGCGGCCTGCTTGACGCGGACAAGATCTCTCTTTGGTCGAGCGGGCTCACCGGCCCCAGCAAAGGTGTAGGTGTTAGTGCCCTAGGCCTATAAAGATAGACTTATTTGTAATGTCATTATTCATTTATATAAGAGATTATTTCTTTGATTATTATATGTGTTTGCATGTTTACTTTAATAATCATGTCCCTAGAACTTATGAAGCACTAGTATGAAGTCTAATGGATAATCATGTGATTATTATATGCATGGAGATGCACATTAGATTCATGGATACTTGTTAGAGAACAAGGTACTGGACTTGACCCATTATGAGTTTTATGTCATGGTCATATGTCATAAATAAATCTCATATAGTTATATCATTGATATCCTTTGACCTGAGATTATCATCGTCTTCCACTCGATGAATATTATGTTTGATATAGTTTAACGTTGTCTTTAACCGGATAACAATAAGGGCTATTATTGGCATGATATGATTCTTGTTGGGAAGAATGATAAGTCAAGATGGAAATTTGTCCCTCGTAAAGAGAGATGTTTGCTAGGCCACTCGTAAGTAAGATTGATGTAGTGCATGGCCATGCCCGAATGAATTAATGTGATTAATATCATTCGATTAATCAATTTACATAGTAACGAGAAAGCATTGAACAATGAGTTGATGTGGACCATGACTCATGTTCAATATAACATCGTGTGACAAAGGGATTGTGATATGTTCTATGTAGGAAAAATCGAACTTGATATTATATTATTTGGGTAGGCATGATGGCTTGCTAGAGTCCGCTCATGTCTTATGAGTATCGATGTGATCGAACTCATTGCCAACTTAATATAGTCCTATGGGGTCACACGCATCGAACGAATTGTCAAAAATGAAGAATATGGAGGTTTTATTCTCAGGGGACGACTCGTCCCCAGGCCTGAACTAACTATTCCCTTGGCCTGGGACGAATGATTCAGAGACATAGTCCTGAGGGACGACTCGTGCCCATGGGGACGAGTCGTGCCCCTAGGGACGAGTCGTGCCCTGGCTTGAACCAACTATTTCCCTTAAAGGGGACGCCAGAATCAGAGCATCGTGGCAAGGGGACGACTCGTGCCCTGGGGGACGAGTCGTCCCGTCGGCGCTGGACTGACGCGAATTTGACTTAAAATTAGGGTTTTGCAAAGGGCTTTTATTTATAACGTATAAATACAAACCCTTAGTTGCCCTAGCAGTCATTCCATGGTTTTTGGGTTTAGAGAAACACCAAAAAGGAGAGATTTTCAATTGTGAATTGAGAAATCAAACCATTCAATTCCATATTTCTTCATCGATTGAAAGGAGTTTCAATCAAGGATCTAGCAATCCACCTAGAAGAGTTCTAGGGTTCGTTCATCGCGTGGATACACATAGAGGATCTTCGCTCTTCAAGATCTTTCGTTCGTGATTCAACGATCGTTCATCAAGAATTCACAAGATCGTCAATCTGGAGTTGGGTCACGTTTATCAACGACAAAAACACACAAGGTTGGTATTTCTAAATCATTCCTCTTAATTAATCATCTAGAACGGATCCTAGGGCTCCGGGTTTTCGAGTTATTTGCAATTTTCCGCTGCGCATGGACCCTCGAAACCCAACAAAAGGCATTTAGAAAGAGGTTTCTAAACTGATTGAAAGATTGGATGGACCGGGGTTTGAGAGCCAGCATCCAAGATAGGGCCTTGCCCGTGAAAATTGCAGCTAAGGCCTTACACATCACCGATTCGTCCGACGAGAATAGGGTCATCTGTCCCTCGAATCGTCCCATATGGCTCTTGGCATTCTTGGAGCCATCATATGTATCCATCTGGGGGGCTTGCCCCTCTGAATAGGTGCCCGAGCGATCTTGTCGCTGAAGGCATCCATGGTGCGGCCACACCTCTGGGCTGCCTTTTGGTGGGTCTCCCACATCTCGTGCATGAATTTGACAAATTCAGGGCTCTGATTATCAACCTTCTGCTTTTTAGCACGTGGAGTCACGGCCTTCTCCTTGGCCGGAGCCAAGGGTCTGGCTTGGGACTTCACACGACGATTTGATTGTGCCTCTTCTCCAGCCTCCTCGCTATCATCCACATGTACCACACTGCGTCTAGCCATCTGTCCGCGATCAAGGTTGGTTCGGCCCGTTTTGCCCCTGGCCTTGACTAGCAAGCGAGTTAGCGGGCTCGTTGGGAGAACCTTTGTGACCCTTGCGGGAAGCTGTAGCCGTAGCCCGTTGGCCTCTATCTCGAACATCTCAATTTGAGCGTCGTTGATAGTCATGGCCTCAGCGACCAGTTTGGATTTGGCGGCCAGAATCTCTTGCCTCTTCAGGATCTGGTCCGGGGAGAGGGGAGTGTTTAAGGTGGTGGCCTTTATATGAGCTTGGGGAGTTTTTGGGCTATTGTTTAGGAGAGCTTGGGCTTTTTCAGCTCTGGCTTCATCCGTTAGCCTATGTAAAACCCTTTGAACAGGGGAGAGGCTTTTTTGTGGCTGAGAACGGGCCCCCATTCGGTTAAAAACAGAGTTTGTTTGCTTATCCTTATTGACATTGGAAGGGGACGCATGGTCATCCCTCTCAATGGTCAAATGACCAGCGTTTTCCAAAATCCTAGACATGTTTTTGGGAAAAGAAAGATGACTGAAAAGAAGAGCCTTTTGACAGTCAGCTGTTTAGAACACGAGGGGTGTCTGAAAACAAAGATTTTTACGAGAAACAGAATGAAATGTTTCCCGGCAATGGAACCACCGATGATGCCAAGCTTTTTAGGGTCAGGAGCGGTTCAAGGATATCTGGCGGGATATATTTAGTGGCTTGAT
Organism: Adenophora triphylla var. japonica; assembly: GCA_022495995.1. Lineage (NCBI taxonomy): Eukaryota > Viridiplantae > Streptophyta > Magnoliopsida > Asterales > Campanulaceae > Adenophora > Adenophora triphylla. Next base: position 298,630 of record JAFEMH010002662.1, on the reverse strand, counting down.
GTACCTAGAACACAACACAAAAGACCACCGTTAAGGTCAAAGTTGGATGTTACTCCAACTCAGACCCTCGGGTGTGAGAGTAAGAATACTGAGTAAAGAAGGCCTTGAATACCTTGAGTGTGTGTGTGAGTGTTTAGGGTTTGACAGCAATTTGACTTACAATGTATATTTGGAGCTTACCTTGTCCAAGGGGACAAAGGTCTTCTATTTATAGGCAATGAGGAGCTGCTCGCTGACGTAAGCCATGAGGTCAGCCCTAAGGGGCACTTTGGTATTTGACCGCATACACGTGTCCGCATCTAATTGGGTCTGTCAGGGAAGGAGGATCCTCTGTCAGAAGGGATGTCGCTGATGTGGACAGGAGCCGTGTATCCGGCGCGACGCATTTAATGCCATTGTAGGCGCCTGACTGAGCCGCATTGAATGCGATGGGAGTGAGCCAGCCACTTGCATGTCAGAGCCAGTAAGATAACTTGCTCACTAAGGTTTGCCATTAACCGGGAGGCAGGTGAGATAACCGGGAGGCAGGTATGAGCCCGCGGTCAATATCTTGGGCGCGGTCAAAGGTATTTGACGCGGGCACGGATGGAGCGGTCATACCTCCTGCGGGCACCAATCCAGCGGTCAGGATTCCTCCGGTCTGGAGTAGGATGATGCGGAGAGGAGCGCGGTCTTGACCTCAGGGGTCTATCTGTCCGCGGTCTTGACTCCGGCGGTCTAGGGAATGCCACATCGCTGGTTCCTTGGACCAGGCCGAGCGTGGGCCCGGTCCAACAGGTCCGGGCTCATCAATAAGAACAGCGAAAAGTTCCGACTCTTCCATCTTCCCGGTGCAAAGAGGCATTACATGATAGAATTACTCCCGCTTTGTTGAGAACAGGGTCGGGCAAAGCAACTACTGAGTTAGAGAGTTTGAAATCAGTAGCCCATAGGATTGCCCTAATCGTGTACCACCCGAGATCTCCGAGAGAACCTAGTCCGTCAAGATCAGCCTTCGAACGAATATCGTTTTCCCAAAACCCTGGTGGCAGCAAAACTTAAGAAGGAGTGTACCTATGTCATTCGTTAGAGCTTACTTCAGATTTACTCCCTCTATCCCAAAATGAATATCTTTTTTTAAAAATAACTTTGTCCCTATATGTTTTTTTACCCATTTTTCTTCACTGGTCACTTTATACTTACAAAAATAAATCTATGAGAAGATAAATAGATTATCTAAAAGTAGAAATTGCAATGATTAAATTAAGCGGAAAAAAAAAAACCACAAGAGTATGATTTAAGTGTAGGAAGACAATGTATTCTCTAAGAGAGCCATCAATTTATTACACGCCAGAATAAGCCCCACAAACTGAAAGAGAAGTAGAAGAATAGACAAACATAACAACACAACTGACCATGTTGAAAATTTAGAACACTGAAAAAGAAAAATGTGAATCAACTCAAACTCACAGGCTCAAAACCTCTGTCAATTGATATCTTGACAGCATCCACAACGAGTTGTGTTTTCTTGCTTAGCGTAGGCCACTTTTCATCTGGTTTGGAACCACCGTTCTTTATACTTGCAACCAACCTAGAAAACTCCTTCACCATGAGCGCTTCCTGGGGAAGATCTGTCAGGACCGTCTCCTCAATTGGCTTTCCTAGCCATGCAGTTACAAGGTCATTGGCACACGAGCAAGTGGCTGTAGAGAAAGAAGCTTCCTCCTCTTCAAAAGGGACAACATAGTCCCTTAGATACAAGGTTCCCTTTGTCCCAATAGCTGTCATATTTGTAGTTAAGTTCTCAAGAAAAGAGCACTGGAAACTTGCAATTTTTCCATCTTCCCAATGGAAAGAGGCCCCACATGATAGAATTACTCCTGCTTTGTTGAAAAGAGGGTCGCGGAAAGCAACTACTGATTTGGGGAGTTCAAAATTTGCAGCCCAAAGGGTTGCCCTGATTGCGTACCACCCAAGATCTCCGAGAGCACCAAGGGCATCAAGATCAGGCTTCATACGAATATCGTTCTTCAGGAACTCTGGTGGTCCAGGAAAACTAAAGCAGCTTTGTACCTATGAAATTCATTAGAGCTTACTTACCAACTTGAGATTAAACAAGAATTTAAGCGCTAACTTTCAAGATAAAACAAATGCTAACCGACTTAAGTTCACCGAAACGCCCTGAATCCGAAAGAAATTCTTTCATCTTAGCGGACCTAGGATGGTGCATCCACATGGTAGCGTCCATGAACTGCACCTTATTGGATTTGCACGCATGGAGAATTATCTCCGGTTCTTTCACATTCAAAGCCACCGGTTTCTCAAGCAAGACGTGCTTCTTCTTCCGGGCCGCCAAAACGCCGGTGCGCGTGCAAGGTGGTGGGAGAGGGAGGTATACGGCGTCCACATCTGGATCGTCCAGACGGCTTCGTAGCCGCCGTAGATCTTGGGCCGAGGGAGGGAAGCCGTTGGGCGCGAAAGCCTTTGCCTTTTCCGGTGATCGGCTCACTATGGCGTAGAGAGCCGCATTTGGCGCGAGGGCAATGGCTCTGGAGACCTTGCGCGCTATATTTGCGCAGCCTAAGATGCCAAATCGGATTTGGGTTTCTGCCATTTGGTTAGCTTGTTACATGGTGTCTTAGAATGACGTGCCATTTTTAATGGCAGCGGTAGTGACTGTAGTTGAAAGGGCGGGTGGTAATTCATAAGCATCAATGTGATAGGTTGTCAAAAAGTTTCTTTCTGTTTGTTTTTAAATGGAAAGAGTTTCTTTATGAGAATTGTTATTTACCCCCGCAACTTTACTCAATACCCCCGCAATGCTAAGTCTACCCAATATTAACACTAGTCACACCGGCCCTCTTCCTATTTTACCCCTTTCTTCTTCGTCAGCCCACTCAAACCCCCACCACCGACTGTTTAAAAAATTGCAATCCTCATTCTCCTCTACTAGAAATCGTTTTCTTCTTCTGCATATAACTTCCGTCTCTTCTCTGTTCTTATTTCTTCTTCATCAGATCTCTAATTTTCCTTCTTCTCTTCTTTTCTTACATAGATTAATTTGAATACTACGGGACTCGGCACAGGTGGATCCACCGTCTCCGCCGCCGCCAGGGAGGCGGAACTGGAGCGTGAGGGTGGAGGATGGTTTAATTTCATCACCTACGGTGGCAGAATCGGGGAGAGCTCGCCCATTTAATGTGAAGAAGAACGAGTCTAGGGCTCGAATTGGGTGAATTTGGGGAAGAAGAAAGAGTTTGAGATGGCGTAGATGTAAGAACATGGATTAATATAACATATAAATACTTAATAATATAATGATCAATATTATAACATATGGTATAAAGTATAGAACTCAATATAATATGTAGAATTCCATAATATAAGTATACCATTAAATGATGGGCATAATGGTAATATCTTATATATCAATAGGTGTAGTCCCTAAATGAAGTGCCCCTTGGATTCCTATATAAAGGCCTATCCATCAAGCCTATGAATCACTAGTCATTTACATTCTCATTCAGTCAAAACTCTTCCTAAGTACTTGAAGATCAAAGAGAGTAAAGGGCACTCATCATTTAGAAGATCTACTCCTCCATAATTTAAAGTATATCTTCTTACTTCATCCTCTTTATTCAAGAACAAGAACAAGACTAAGAACAAACATGGAATCACAAGGTATTTACACGCTTCCGTCTTCTTCTTCTTCTTCTATTCTTAATCTAGTAATGAGTCGGTTCATATTTAATGGATCGTAATTGTTCCAACAATTGGTATCAGAGCCTGCTCATAAACTAGATTGAGTTTGAATTTCTTATAAAGTCTTGTGCTTTAATTTGTTCAAGGTTTGTAATCCATGTAAAATTACACTTGTTTTTTGTTCTTGTACATAATACTCATTTTGTCTAAGAGTATTATGTTCATAACTTCATTCTATTTCTGAATTTTGGTTTTACTCAAAAGGCTTTCAATCCTTAATGTAAGATTATCCCATTTTTGAACATAGCCACCATCCTTGGATGCGTTGTGAGTTTGTTCATTTGCATAGCCACGCATTTTTTAAATGTGTTGTGAGTATGCGGATCTACTTACTTTGATTGAAAATTGAGTCACCATGGAAATAATGGTAAGATCAAGTTTTAAGAGACACAATGGTTCATACAAGATTACCCCATTTACATAGCCAACATCATGTGTTTGGAGTGTGTAAATCTAGGTCTACTTGTTTGAATCATGTTAATTAAAGTGCAAACTTGTCCCATTTACATAGCCAATAATTATAATGCATTAAAAGGGAAATTTGGTTGGAAAACTGTTCATAAAAGGGTTTGAAAATAGTGACTGTTCGTAATTCTGGGCATTGGGGACGAGTCGTCCCGTAGGGGACGAGTCGTGCCCATCAATTTTCTCGGAATGGGACCTTTCGATTCGGGCGTCCCCCTTATAGGGACGAGTCGTCCCCTTAGTGGACGAGTCGTGCCCTAAGCGGACGAGTCGTCTCCTTTGAAATTCCGTAATAGGGTTGCTTCGATTCATTCGTCCCTCCTTCACGGACGAGTCGTCCCTTAGGGACGAGTCGTGCCCTAAGGGACGAGTCGTCCGTAGAGACTTCGCCTCAAATTTTTTCGTAATTTTGATAATTTATTGATAAAATATGATATCTCGGACACCAAATACGCCGATTGGCGGTTCTTAGAGTTGTTAAACTTTAAGAATGGACGGAGTAGAACATAAGGATATTGTCTTTTATTAATAAATTTTCGTTGTTTTTACCCTTTAAAGTTTCAAATTTACCTTAAGGCCTTAATTTTGATTAATTATATCCTTAACATTTTGAATATAATTGACATGCTTGTTTCCCAAAGGAGACCTTGTTAATTAAATCCAAAATTGTTAAAAGATGAATGTAAATATTAATATGTGATAATATGCTTGTTTCCCAAAGGAGACCTTATTATTGACTAAATATTTACATTCATAAGTAATAATTGAATTAAACTTTAGGTCATTTTAAAAACCTTGAACCATCCCAAAGGAAGGCAGGTGTTTAAAATGAGTAGTTTATTCTTTATTACCGGGGAACAAGTACCTTAAACTTTAGGACACTTCTTGTACTTGATCCGGCCCAAAGGAAGGCAAGTACATGAAATGTGTTGTTTAAGCTATTTGTTTACCCTAAGATAAATCAAATTGTGAGTCAATTCGAAATCCAAAGATTAGTCTTGATGTCATATTGATTATCTTTATTTTGATGGAATTCATTTTGATATAATTAATCATTGTGTAGATTCTTATACATGTTTTGTTTCATTCTTTTGTTCTCTTCATTCAGATTTGATCAGTGCTTCTTCTGTTACTACTGCATTAAACTCAATTCCTTTGCTAACTGGGACAAACTTTAAAACTTGGAAAAACAAAATTATTATGGTCTTAGGCTGTTTGGACCTTGACCTCGCATTAAGAGAACAAGCTCCTGCCCCTCTAACTGATAAAAGCACTGCGGAAGACCGCTTAAGTTCAGAGAGGTGGAAGCGTTCTAATCGCGTCAGCCTAAGCATAATTAAGAATGCGAATCCCGAGACATTTCGAACAAAGTGTCTCCGAGGATGTTGGTGCAAAAGGTTTCCTAGATGCCCTAGAACAACGCTTTGCAAAAAGCGATAAATCGGAAACAAGTGCTACCTTAAGAAAGCTTGTTTCCATGAGGTACAAGGGCACTGGAAACCTAAGGGAATATATAATGAAAATGTTTCATCTATCATCGAAATTAAAAGCACTCAAGTTGGACTTGTCGAAAGACTTGCTTGTGCATTTGGCTTTAATTTCTCTTTTTCACAATTTGGTCATTTTGAAACGACCTATAATTGTCAAAAGGACAAGTGGAATATTAATGAATTAATTTCACATGTCACGGAGGAAGAAGATAGGTTGAAACACACCAAACCCGAAAGTGCACATTATGCATCTACCTCTTCTCGAGGGATTAAGAGAAAAGGTAAGGAGATTGCGGTTGCATCAAAGAAGCCTAAGGGATCATCAAATGATCAAAAGGTGAAAAAGTGCTTCTTTTGCAAGGACCCCACTCACATGAAGCCCGACTGCCCTAAGTATCGCCAATGGCGAATTAAGAAAGGTATGTCATTTAGCTTTGTTTGTACTGAAGCTAATTTAGTTTCAATTCCTTCGTATACATGGTGGTTAGACTCCGGTGCAACTACTCACATAAGTTCATGTATGCAGTGGTCGCTCGAACTACCGAACGCCCAATGAAGGTGAAAGATTCATCTACATGGGAGCTGGAAAGCCGGTAGAGGTGGAAGGCATAGGGACCTATAGATTATCATTAAGTACCGGATATTATTTAGTTTTGAACAATGTATTTATTATTCCATCATTTAGACGAAATTTAATTTCCGTCACTACATTAGATCGAGAAGGTTATTCTTGCATCTTTGATAATAATAAATGCAATTTATATTTTGATTCAAAGCTTTTTGGTACTAGTTCTTTGTCTTATATTGATAATCTATATTTACTTGACACAGTCAATTCATTAAATGAGTCCCATAATAATGAAACTAACTCTCGAGGCATAAAACGAAAGTTTTCAAGTAAAAACTCTTATACCTTGTGGCATAGGCGTTTGGGTCATATCTCAAAAAGGAGAATTGACAAGCTTGTGTCCGTGGGAATATTACATAAGCTTGATACTCCGGAAAATAACTTTTGTATTGAATGCCTTAAGGGAAAATTTACAAATAGTACAAACAAAAATGAATCCTTGAGAGCTACAAAAGTCTTAGAACTAATTCATACGGACATATGTGGACCGTTTCCTACCCCTTCATGGAACGGACAAACATATTTCATTACGTTCATAGATGACTTCTCTCGTTATGGATACATTTATTTACTTCATGAAAAGTCTCAATCATTGGACGTTTTCAAGTCTTTTAAAGCCGAAGTTGAAAATCAACTTGAAAAGACTATTAAGAACGTTAGATCCGATCGTGGTGGTGAATACTACGGTCGGAATGACGGTTCGGGAGAACAACGTTCGGGTCCTTTTGCTCGTTATTTGGAAGAGTGTGGGATTGTCCCTCACTACACCATGCCGGGGACACCTAGCATGAATGGTGTAGCCGAGAGACGTAATAGAACCCTTAAGGATATGGTAAGAAGTATGGTTTCTTGTACTTCTTTACCTCACTCATTATGGGGCGATGCTTTGAAAACCGCAACCTACCTACTTAATAGAGCTCCTTCAAAAGCTACTAACCAAACCCCTTATGAATTATGGACCGGAAAGAAACCGTCCCTAAATCATCTTCATGTTTGGGGTTGTCCAGCCGAAGCTAGGCCTTATAAACCTAACGAAGGAAAGTTGGACGCTAAGACAGTTAGTAGTTATTTTGTAGGGTATTCTCAAAGATCTAGGGGATATAAATTCTATGACCCTAAAACTAGAACCTTTTTCGAGACGGGAAATGCTAGGTTCTTTGAGGATGTTGAATTTAGAGGGGAAAATTTGAATAGTAATTTTGAATTTGAAGAAATGGAAGAGGAATTCGTTTCTATACCTCTTCCTATAGTTCCTATCAAAAATCAAGCGCTTATGCCCGAAATTCGACAAGAACATAATATTCAAAATGACGTTAATTCTCCTATTAATGAACAACATGAAAATGTTGATGAGGAAATTCAACACCCTCAAAATCAAGAAGAACCGGTACCATTAAGAAGATCTAATAGAGCAAGAAGGAGTGCTATACCGGATTATTATGATGTATATCTTGCCGAGAATGAGGAACCGTTAGGTTTAGTGGGAGATGAGCCAATCACCTTCCATGAAGCCATTAGTGGTTCAAATTCTCATAAATGGATTGATGCCATAAATGAAGAGTTAAAATCCATGAATGATAATGACGTTTGGGATCTTGTCCCATTACCTAAGAATGTGAAGCCCATCGGATGTAAATGGATCTTTAAGACCAAAAGGGATTCACAAGGTAATGTGGAAAGACATAAGGCTCGTCTTGTCGCTAAAGGATTTACTCAAAAGGAAGGCATTGATTACAAAGAAACATTTTCACCGGTATCCTCTAAAAATGCTTTTAGGATCATTATGGCTTTAGTGGCACATTTTGACCTTGAGCTTCATCAAATGGATGTAAAGACGGCTTTTCTCAATGGCGACATTGAGGAAACTATCTATATGAAGAAATCAGAAATGGTGACTGATTCGGATCAAACTAGTCAACTAGTTTGTAAACTTAAGAAATCCATTTATGGGCTTAAGCAAGCATCTCGTCAATGGTACTTAAAATTCAACCAAGTTATTCTTTCATTTGGTTTTGAAATGAATCTTGGTGAAGATTGTGTGTACCATAAGTTCAGTGGGAGTAGGTTTATATTTTTGGTCTTGTATGTGGATGACATTTTACTTGCTAGTAATGATAAAGACCTTCTTAAGGAAACCAAGAAATTTCTCTCTAACAAATTTGAGATGAAAGATCTTGGTGAAGCTTCTTTTGTATTAGGAATCCAAATACATCGTGATCGCTCACGAGGTATGTTAGGATTATCACAAAAGAACTATATAGAGAAGGTATTACAAAGGTTTAGCATGGAAAATTGTAAACCACATGACACCCGGTCTCTAAGGGAGATAAGTTCGGTCTAAATCAATGTCCTAAAAATAATCTTGAATCCAAGTATATGGAAAATATCCCTTACGCATCGGCGGTAGGAAGCCTAATGTATGCTCAAGTATGTACTCGCCCGCATCTTGCTTTTATTGTTGGCATGCTTGGGCGATATCAAAGCAATTCGGGAAGAGAACATTGGGTCGCACAAAAGAGTGATGAGATACTTACAAAACACGAAGAACTACATGCTTACATATACAAAGTCGGATCATCTTGAGATCATTGGTTTTTCCGATTCTCGACTTTCTTTGGATGCCAAGATAGTCGCAAATCGACATCGGGTTATGTCTTCACTTTGGCCGGTGGAGCGATATCTTGGAGAAGTGCCAAGCAAACATTAGTTACTACTTCCACCATGGAAGCCGAATTTGTTGCTTGCTATGAGGCATCCAATCAAGCTATATGGCTGCGAAAATTCATAGAAGGGCTGCGAATTGTCAAAGGTGTTGAAAGACCGCTTAAGTTATATTGTGACAATCGAGCCGCGGTATTGTACTCCAACAACAACAAGAGTTCATCTAAATCTAAGCATATAGATATTAAGTTTCTTGTTGTGAGAGAAAGAGTACAAAATGAACAAATAGAAATAGAACTTATTGGTACAAACTCCATGTTAGCGGATCCATTTACTAAGGCGTTATCTCCTTTAGTATTTCACGAGCATGTTGCTCATATGGGTGTAATGACTTTTGATAATGCCTAAATCAGTGGGAGTTTTAAATATTTCTATTTCCTTGTGTTGTTTTCATTTAAATTGATCTCATTTGGTTAAAGTAGACTAGTTGGAGAATATATATATGCATTCTTCATATATATTCATTAATTTTCCATGCTACATATCTATACTTTATCTATGTCATTTAGTTGGATATATATATGTGATTAATGTGGGTTTAGTTGCGAATCAATTACAACGAATGCCCCTTTAGTCCTTATACTTATATGACTAATGGACGGGATTGTTTTCGAATGACAACAAAGTGCATATAAGGGTTGTCATTTGTGTTATAAATATGATTGAAGAAATTTATTAAGTGAAGGTATATGTTATAATAATCCAAGTGGGAGATTGTAAGAACATGGATTAATATAACATATAAATACTTAATAATATAATGATCAATATTATAACATATGGTATAAAGTATAGAACTCAATATAATATGTAGAATTCCATAATATAAGTATACCATTAAATGATGGGCATAATGGTAATATCTTATATATCAATAGGTGTAGTCCCTAAATGAAGTGCCCCTTGGATTCCTATATAAAGGCCTATCCATCAAGCCTATGAATCACTAGTCATTTACATTCTCATTCAGTCAAAACTCTTCCTAAGTACTTGAAGATCAAAGAGAGTAAAGGGCACTCATCATTTAGAAGATCTACTCCTCCATAATTTAAAGTCTATCTTCTTACTTCATCCTCTTTATTCAAGAACAAGAACAAGACTAAGAACAAACATGGAATCACAAGGTATTTACACGCTTCCGTCTTCTTCTTCTTCTCTTCTTAATCTAGTAATGAGTCGGTTCATATTTAATTGGATCGTAATTGTTCCAACAGTAGAGTCAGATCAGGGGTTAGGGTTAGGGCACGAATTGGGATTTGAAATTGTAGAGCTTAAACAAAGACTTGAAAATTCTGGGTTTTGGAATTCATGTTTATGCAGAAGAAGAAAACGATTTCTAGTAGAGGAGAATGAGGATTGCAATTTTTTAAACAGTCGGTGGTGGGGGTTTGAGTGGGCTGACGAAGAAGAAAGCGGTAAAATAGGAAGAGGGCCGGTGTGACTAGTGTTAATATTGGGTAGACTTAGCATTGCGGGGGTATTGAGTAATGTTGCGGGGGTAAATAACAATTCTCTTTCTTTATTTCGGTTTGATTTTAGATGGAAAGTATCTTTCTCGTGGAATATATACAAATATGCAATCATGTTCTATAAAGTGGAATCATTTGGGTCAAGATTTATTAGATGAAACATTCTAAGGGGGTATATTAAAGTAAGATGATAAATCAAATTCGAGGTTCAAGATTTATTAAACCACGTACATACAGTATATTAAAGTGTACAAGTACAATGTAATTGCTTCGTGTGCCTTCAGTTTATTCCAGGCTAGAAATAAACCCCACAAATTGAAAAAGAAGTATAAGAATAAAACTTACATAAAAGCACAACTCACCATGTTGAACAGTCATAAACACTGAAAAAGAAAATGTCGAATTAACTTAAACTCACAAGCTCAAAACCTCTATCAGTTGATGTCTTTGCAGCATCCAGAACAAGTTACTGATGCTGTCCAAAAATAATGGATGGGCTTAGATTAAGTCTAATGGCGAAAAAGTAGCAAATGGGCCCAAAGCGAGATAAAGCCCAAGAAGAAGATGAAGATAAAGGTAGCCCAACTATGGATCGCAGGAAAATGTGGGGGGAAATATCCCGCCAGGGTCAATGAAAGGGAGAAGATCAAGGCAGTAATAGCGATATATCATGAAGATCATAGCAAGATAAGTAAGGCAAGCCGACGAGATAAGGATGAGAAAGGATATGCGAGACATTATGGTAAGGCGACACTAGCCATGATTTACCTAATATGGCGAGAGATGGATCCCAGATTGATGCGGTTCACAAGAGGCAAAGATATAAATATCTATAAAATGGGTCCCATCAACGGTTATGCATTGGGATCAGCGATCACGTGTTAAGAGTTTACTTTTATAAAGGACCAATGGAGTGGTGACACGTGTAAGGAGGCATGAAACGTGAGGAGGTCATGTGCACGGCACGAGGGAAGGAGTATATATATGAGAGGTATTCTTCATAATCAGGGTACGTTCATTTTTACACACACAAACACCTTTCCCTACTATTTTTTACAACCCAAAAGCAAACACTTATCCTCACGCCGGAGTCGCCCCCGGCTTAGTTCACGTTTGTGGTTGTGCAGGACTGAAGGAGCCGGAGGTGCTGCCGATTAGACTACAACGGTGTGTTGCTGTTGAGGAAAATCCAGGCAACATCAATTGGTTCCGTTGCCGGGACTGATTCTCTTCATTGATTGGAGGTTTGCCGGCGGTAGAGTGGTAGCAGCGGATTGTTGTTCGAAGAATTGGAAGGCTAGTCCGTGTTGAGGAAGATTCACCGGGTGTGTAGAGTTTTCGGTTGATTGGGTTTATTGTTTGTAATTTGTAAGTTGAAATTTGTTTGTTCTTATTGTTATTGGAATTGGTTGTTGTTCGTAAGTTTTCTGTGGGTAGAAATTGTTGGAGATTGTGATTTATAAAGTGTTTCGGTGGAGTTGAGGAGGATTTGAGGTTGTTGGTTAAGATTTGTTCAAAGTTTGGTTTGGTTGTGGGGTTTGGAATTTATTGTTGGTTTTGGATTTTGAAAGTTCATTTGATTTTGATTAGCTTGGGTTTTGGTGTTTTTGGTGATAGTGTGGTGTTGAAGCAATTGTTGAGGTTTTGAAAGTATTTTGTTGGTGTTGAAAGTTTGTTGCTGGGTTGTTATTTGTTGTTTCTTGAGTTTCTGGGCTAGATCTTCAAATCTTCATAAGATTTGCAGATTTTTGAAGTGTAATTCATCATCTTTGATTACGTGGGTAATAAGGGATGTCAACGCCTGAGAAAGGTATAGTGGGCCAGAAAATTGTGGCGGGAAGGAACCTTATTACACCTATGTCTGGATTTGGGAGTATAGGAATGGGCGGAACGAGAGATACTTCTTCTTCACAGCAAGTTATTCCTGAGGAGAGAGAGCAGGCTACCGGAGGCGAGGGAGAGCGAGATGTAGTGCCGCCACCGCCAGAGGAAGAAGTAGAGGATGAGGAGGAAAGTTTGAGGATCCACAACAATCTGATTTTGCAATTGTTGGAAAATAACAAGCGACTGAGGACTCTGAAGAAGAAGCCTACCCCAATCCCGCAGGGTTTGTTAACTGCAACGGTAGAAGGAAATAAGGAATCAAACAAGGAAGTAATCGTGGTGAATGATGATGAGCGGCAGAAAGAAGCCGAGCCTGAAAAAATAAAGGAGACCGAAGCAAGACTTGATGGGTCGCAAAAGCGAAAGGCGGGAGAGTACATGGAGAACGGGAAGAAAATTAGGGTGTACCATTGGCCGCACACTTCACAAGTATCGTCGTTTTATTGTGAAAATGAGGAAGAAGATACCGCTGCAAATGAAGAAGGGTTTGGGGAGCAAGAGTTGAAGGTTTCAAAGGAAAGCGAGAAATCCAGACAGATGGAAAAAGGAAAGGGCGTAGGAGTAAGTCGCTTCGGGGAAGAAGACGGAATAACAAAGCAGATGGCTGAAATGACAAGGAGGTTGTGCAATTAGAAAAAGGTGGTACGATCGATGGCGAGAAAGATTCATTCGTCGCCCCATTTGCCAAATACATTCAAGAGTCTGAGCCTGCTCCGGAGTTTCGTTTGCCAGCATTGTCTAAATATGCGGGAGTCACCACGGCTAGAACTCATGTCGCAGGCTTTGAAGTTACTATGGCGATACTAACCAAAGATGATGCACTACTATGTAAAACTTTTGCTAGCACTTTAGAGCATCAAGCGTTGGAATGGTTCACACAAAGAACCTCGCTAACTCTATTGTGGGTATCAAGATTTTAAACGAAAGTTTTTGTCAAGATTGGGGCCGTAGGAACTCACTGTAGTATCAGCAGAATTAATGGGAATCAAACAAAAAATGGGAGAGGGTTTGATAACTTACACCAACGTGTTCTTGCCGATTGCACAACCTAATTTTCGATATAGAACCCAAGTACGCGATAATGATGTATATGTCTGGTGCCGTGTCGAAGCTTTTAAAAGAGAGTTGAGGATGAGGTTGCCCGCGACTTTAAGCGAGTTGCATGAGCGAGTTAAGGCATATTGTGGGGGTGAAGATGTTGAGGAAGGAATGTCTGGCTCAGCAAGGAAGAATGTGAAAGACAGAGTTGAGTATATCAAGGAGGATAATGCAGCTCACGGCAGGCGAGGAAATCGAGAATGGAGGAAGAGGTGGAGGCCGCGCTGGGGGTCGCGGCACGGGAAGAATTATTCGATTCACGAGATTAAATGCCAGGCCAAGCGAAATTTTGCGGGCTGTGGAGCTGCCACCGGCATTTGAGATGACGGATAGAGGAAGAAGGAACTTGAATCAATATTGTAACTATCACGGAGATAGAGGGCACGAGACTGATGAGTGCTACAACTTGAAAAAGGTGATCCAAGGTAAAATTGATCGGGGGGAGTTGCAGGAATATATTTGGCAGGAACAGAATGGGGCGACTCAAGGAGGAAATGGCGAGAGGAACGAGATACTGGTAATTCATGAGCCAGCTAGTATCACCTGTCTAAGTAATCAGATCATGTCACTATCTCACACCTGCCATATTCCCGCATATCCTCCAAGTGAAGAAAGGATTATTAGCTTCTTAAGGCGAGAGTTAGCTTTAACGCCTAGCCATGGATGTCAACCCGTAGTGATTTCAATTGCTCCAGGAAACAATATACTACACAGAGTCTTTGGTGGACTCAGGAGCAAGCCGCAACATCTTATACTACGAAGCTTTTAAGAAAATGAAGTATACGGAAGCTAATTTAGTGCCGTATAAAGGATTTTTGGAGGGGTTCACGAATCATACAGTACGGGTCAAAGGAACGATTTCACTGGCGGTAGAGATAGGAGAAGACGAAAAGGCGAGAACCCGAACGGTGGAATTCATGGTGATAGACCTGGTGTCACCATATAATGCCATCGTGGGAATTCCCTTTATGCAAACTTTCGAAATGGTTGTGTCCATCCCGCATCAAAGAGTCAAATTCCCCACGCCAAAAGGAATAGCTTGTCTAAAAAGTGAAGTCAAAGAAGTAATTCAGAAGAAGATCAAGATACAAACCGCAGCTAGGGCGAGTTCTAGTTCGCTTTCATCAGCTTTAGCAATTCGGGATGCAAAAGTCAATGTGGTCACCAACATAGAAGGGGAAAGGCTGCGAGAAATAAGTAATATATGGAACATTGATGAAGAGGTGGTTGAAGAAAGATTTGAAGTAAGTTTGGGGAACCAGGGAGCAATTCAGGACAGAATGAAAGGATCAAGATTGGTTAAGTTTGTTAAGATGAAAGAGCCAGAAATTGAGGAAATATTTGAATTTGAGGATGAAAAGTATGAGAAAATGGAGACTGAAGTAATGGAAGTTCTACTACAAGACGGCGGCAATTGGAGTAAAAGCGACATTAAGAAGGAAAAGGAGTATGATGATGGAAAAAAGGAAAGTGGAATGGCGGTGAGGACTTAGTAAGTACGAGACAACAATGGAGAATGCTTTAAGCGAGAAATTCAGCAAAGAAGTAAGAAGTAATTTATTTATTTAATAGTATTCTTATTAAAATAGTATGAAGACCGAGTATTATGAAATTTTCCGTTCATGAATGAAAATTATGCCTACTTTGAAGTGATAGTGTTACGAATGAGATTATATACATCTTGAAAATGCTAAAAATAAAAGTATGAAAGCCTACGATCTAAGTTTGTTTTGTTTTATCGAATGTTGTCTAGTAATAATGTTTATGTGATATGCCGTCAAAAGCAGAAAAGTAAATTGCAAGAAGTAAAGTTGCCTAAAGACAACTTCACTTTTTCGATGGGAGTATAAGTATAGGGTTATATCTCGCCAAAGGTAAGAAGGTAAAGAGTTTTTGATGAATTATCAAAACAATATTTGATGAATTATTGAAGCAAGTTGACGAAGAAAGGAGAAAAGAAAAGTAAGCTGAAAAGTATCGTCTGAAAGAAAAGTCCATGGACTATAAACATGAAAGTCTCTGGACTATAAGTTAGAAAGTCCCATCTCGCCTGTATGGCATGTATATGGATGCGACTATAAACAGGAAAGAAAAGTCCCATCTCGCCTGTATGGCATGTATATGGATGCGACTATAAAAAGGAAAGAAAGTCTCATCTCGCCGGTATGGCATGTATATGGATGCGACTATAAACAGGAAAGAAAGTCCCATCTCGCCGGTATGGCATGTATATGGATGCGACTATAAACAGGAAAGAAAGTCCCATCTCGCCGGTATGGCATGTATATGGATGCGACTATAAACAGGAAAGAAAGTTCCATCTCGCCTGTATGGCATGTATATGGATGCG
Source organism: Adenophora triphylla var. japonica (assembly GCA_022495995.1). NCBI lineage: Eukaryota > Viridiplantae > Streptophyta > Magnoliopsida > Asterales > Campanulaceae > Adenophora > Adenophora triphylla. The sequence continues at coordinate 282,784 of JAFEMH010002662.1, read as the reverse complement.
ACTATAAAAAGGGAAAGTCTAAAGACCATAAAAGTGAAAAGTCTACGGACTATAAACGAGAAAGTCTACGGACTATAAAAAGGGAAAGTCTAAGGACTATAAAAATGAAAGTCCACGGACTATAAAAAGGAAAAAGACTAAGGATTATAAAAAGAGAGTCTAAGGGTGATAAACAAGAAAGTCTAAATCGATTATAAATGAGAGAAACCCATCTCGCCTGAATGGAATGTAAAGATGTGGCATGTATAAAAGAAAGCACATCTCGCATAAATGATATGTAAAGAAGTATCGAAAAGGAAAGTAAATGTATGTTGACGGAAAGATATGAAAAGGTATAAGAAAGAAAGATATATTTAGTTTTCAAAGCAAATAAAGATGTGGAGGCACAAAATAAGGAAATTATTCTAAGTAAAAATCATGAAAAGGGCAAGGAAGAAGCAGAAGAGATCTAAGGTCAGCGACAAGATAAGTCGCAATGTATACACTATAAGTAAAGTCGCCTAAAGACGACTTCACTTTTTCGAGGGAAGTATAAGGTACCTGTCAGACAAAATAATGATTTTGATGAACCATCAAAACAAAATAGCAAAACCAAGATAGAAATGGGGAAACAAGCAAATAAAACATAAAGGCAAAAAGGAAAGCACGAAGGCCGCGAATAATACACATTGTTTAAAAGGCACGCAGGCCTGAATAAAAGAAATTAAAATTGTTTAGCCACCGAGGCAAGTTACAAAAAGATTTAAAGTATTAGAGCAGAATCAAGTTGGAGGGGTTGGTTCGTTAGTTGGTGCGGGTTGAGTAGAGCTGGAAGCCGCGAGAGCAAGCTCCTTTGCATCATCTAGAAGTTGATGTTTATGTTCCAATTGGGCTTGCCATAAAGAAAGAACGTTCGGCACTTGAGGAGGAGCGGGATTCCAGGGCGACTTACCCAATAGTGCATCTTCCTCTTCCAAATCTTTGAGTTCATCAGCTGAATATGGAACTAAAGGATGACCCATGCGACATATATCACTGAAGATTGGTTCTGAGCCCCATTTGGCAAGCCGCTCGAGCGTAATGGCCGGTATCTCAGCGGCGTCTGCAGCTGCGGCTCGCATGACTTGGAGAGTGGTTTGGTCGCCAATATCCACAAGATCATCCTTAAGCTTGTTTACATCAGCATTAAGAGAGGTAACTTCAGCGATTTTTCCAGTAAGTTCTTCTCGCAGCTTGGCTATCTCGCTCTGAAAGAATTGAGTATCAGCGGCATGAGTCTCCTTTAGAGTCTCATTCTCGCTCTGAAATTTGGCGGTATTTTCCTTGGCAGAATTAAGTTCAGCTGTGGCTTTGGCAAGATTGTTATTGGCGGCATTAAGCTCAGTATTGACGGTTTCGAGCTGATTTTGAGAAGTAGAAAAGTCAAGTTTTAACTTATCCCGCTCCCTTTCCAGGTTGGCGATTGTTGCATCTCGCCTACCAACTCTGCCACGTAGGATATCTTTGTCTTTTCTCAATGCTTGGTTGGAATTTTCTAACCGCCGCACGTCCTTGGCAAGTTGGTGATTTTTATCATTGATGCCAATAATCGAAGATCCAAGATAAATGAAAAAGTTAAGTTAAAGGCCAAAATGAGGAAAATAGCGATCAAATAAGAAAGAAAAGAGCGACATACCAGTGAAAAGTAAATCCCGGTTTGACAAGCGGCATGATCAATATCCATATCCATTACTCGTTGGACTTGGATAGGATCGCTAGCACGAATAAGAGCGAATCGCCTAATTAAGCACTCATCAACACCGCGAGTTTCGTTGATCAATCCCGCCAGCGAGGACATTGGCCTTCTTCAGACAACTCAAAGAGCCCATTAAAATCAGTGGGTTTTTCAAAATTGTCCTGGAGCTAGCTAGGAGTGGGAAGAGCTGAGGAAGTCTGTGGGTCACGGGGAGTACGGGGCGAGTTAGAAACTTGAGTTAAATCACAAATTACTGTATCCGGGGGAGGAGGCGGATCATCATTTTGAATGGGCTCAGTTGCGTCGCCAGCGGGCGTGGGAGAATGGGTCAGTAAAGTTTCAGAAGAAGGAATGACAATGTTTTCTTCAATTGAGGCATCATCAGATTGTAAGACAGAAGTTGGCGGGACAGAAACCGGCGGAACATTGCCTTCATTGGATGGAAGAGCTTGGGCAGTTGGAGGAGCTTCAATAGATGGAGGATCCTGATTAACGACTGATTAACGACTGAAGTTGGAGGAATAGCTTCTTGGGTGGTAGTGGCGACATTGGTTTGAACTGACGCAATCCTTCTCTGTCGCTTAGCTCTGGTTGCTGGGTTGTTGGGCTTAGCTCGGGCCTTGGAAGAACCTTGGGCTTTCTCCAAGGCAATTTCTTCTGTATCTTTACCATCAAGAGACAAAGGCAAGGGGAGATTTGAAGGAAGGAGGCCGAGGGGCGATCTCGCGATCACTGGCAAGTCGCTTCATTCTCCTGTTCATCTCCAAATTGGCGCTTTGGCGGCTGTCCATTGATTTAGCTCGGTGATCTGGAAACAAAGAAAGAGAAAATTAAGAATCAGAGTTTGCTACAATATAAGTTAAATGAAAAAAGGAATAAGGTTAAAGAAGAGACATACAAAGAACATTATTCATGGCGGTACAGTGACGAGTACCCTTGCACGACTGACACTCGTGAGCATATTTATTTTCTGTGTGCAGCTCCCACCCATCAAAATAAACGTGGCTTATCGAAACCCGCGGCGGGGCTAGAGGTAAGTTATCGGCGATTCCGACTTGATCAAGTAGTTCCCTATTTCTCAAAATACCCCTCCAAGAAATAAGAGGTTGGGGTGTATCAGCGGGAGAGTTTGCAGGAATGGCGACTAAAACACGAATAGCGGCAATAAGAGCATTATCGCCCATTACAGAAGCATCTTTGGTTTCGATTTGGGGTTTGATGGGGTGAAGATCGGCGGGATGAGACCACCCAACGCGAGAAACGATGAAGAGTGGGTCATCCATCCAATCATGAACTTTGGTAGGTAAGGGAGTAAGGATCTTGGGACCTCGTTGATATTGGAGGGAAAGGCGGGTTTCTACTATCCCGTTTTCAAGCTTGTTGGTTTGCTTGTATCCTTGAAATAAAGAGACTAAGGATGTGACTAAGGATGTGACAGTGGGTTCTTTTCGCAAAGAGCGACAGATAGCAATGAAAGTGGTGATAATCCTAAGGGCGTTGGGGTGAATTTCGGTGATCATGGCTTGAGCTTTGTACAAAACCTCACAAAGAAAAGGATCAAGGGGAATCCTTAGGCCAGCCTTAAGTTGTGAGGGAAAAACAACTATGCCATCTCGCATTTCTCTCAGATGGGCGAGGGAAGTGTTTCCTTGGTAATCAGAAATACGATAAATGGAAGGATCAATGTTATATAGGGTGTGCCAAGTGGTGATGGGATTAGGTATGAAAGAACTGGTATCAGGAGCAAGAGATGATCCCGCCTCGGCATGAGCGGGATTAATGAAGAGATTACCTTCAGCCAAGCTCAGATTTTGGACCCTTGCAGAAGGGGGATTGCTGGTTGTTGCATCAGGAGAAGAAGTCGCTTGATTGGCCATCTCGCTGGAATCACTGGAAGAAGAAGAAGAAGAAATGACAGATTTATAATGCGTCCTATGTTTAGAAAAGGGATCAGCGACACAGTGGGAGTCAGGTGAGTCGCACAAGTTGAGGTCATATTTATTTTTGATGAACCGGACTAATTCCTTGTGAGAAGTAAAAATATGGGACATAGGGGCTGAAAGGGGAAGGAAAAAATGACCTTGGATTTCAAGGGAATCAATTAATGAAGGATCTACCCAGTTTTCAATCATCATCCTAGCTATGTCGGCCTTGGGCAATCTCGCCCAAGTAGTTCGCAGGCGTCTATATAAGCCGCCAGAAACTTGACACCTACCATATCTAACCCGTCTAGAACAATTTTTGTATCTCGCCATAAAGGACAATTTGGGAATAAAGTTAAAGGGATGAACAAAGGGAATAACAGGATTCGAACAATCGGGCAAAAACGAAAGATCAAAATGTAAGGTTTAAAGAATATGAAGGGTTTTGAAAAGTTACCTGTTGAAAATAAAGAACGGCCGGAGAAGACGAAGAATCGCCGGAGAAGATAAACGGAAGACAGAGGAGCGAGGAATATAAGCACCAAAATCAACTTCAAATGGCAACTGATGAACGAAGCAAGGTTTAAAGAGCAATTTTAGGGTCAAATCCAGAAAAGAACGGTGTAAAAATGAAGAAAGTACGTTGGGGTTGAAGTTAGGGTTCGCCGGAATTTAAGAGTGTTTGAGTAAGAACAAGGAGAGTAAGAAGAGAAATATGAAAAGGAAAATGGGTATTTATATGAGAGAGGGACTTATGGAAGTGATTGACGTGACGGATAAGATGAAAAATTTTAAATTTTCCCTCTTATTTGGCACGGTTACCGAATGACGGCGCTTTGAACTTTAGGGGCTCGCCATAGAAGTGACACGTGTATAAATAGGGTTATTCAACTTCGAGCTTCTTAAAGAAGGAACTGTATGTCGCAAGAACTTTGAGACGTTGAACTTCAAGTTTTCTGCGAGACCATAAATGAATCTCGCCTCAAACTTAGGGGCTTCTGATGCTGTCCAAAAATAATGGATGGGCTTAGATTAAGTCCAATGGCGAAAAAGTAGCAAATGGGCCCAAAGCGAGATAAAGCCCAAGAAGAAGATGAAGATAAAGGTAGCCCAACTATGGATCGCAGGAAAATGTGGGGGGAAATATCCCGCCAGGGTCAATGAAAGGGAGAAGATCAAGGCAGTAATAGCGATATATCGTGAAGATCATGGCAAGATAAGTAAGGCAAGCCGACGAGATAAGGATGAGAAAGGATATGCGAGACATTATGGTAAGGCGACACTAGCCATGATTTACCTAATATGGCGAGAGATGGATCCCAGATTGATGCGGTTCACAAGAGGCGGCATATAAATATCTATAAAATGGGTCCCATTGAACGGTTATGCATTGGGATCAGCGATCACGTGTTAAGAGTTTACTTTTATAAAGGACCAATGGAGTGGTGACACGTGTAAGGAGGCATGAAACGTGAGGAGGTCATGTGCACGGCACGAGGGAAGGAGTATATATATGAGAGGTATTCTTCATAATCAGGGCACGTTCATTTTTACACACACAAACACCTTTCCCTACTATTTTTTACAACCCAAAAGCAAACACTTATCCTCACGCCGGAGGGGCTTACGCCGGAGTCGCCCCCGGCTTAGTTCACATTTGTGGTTGTGCAGGACTGAAGAAGGAGCCGGAGGTGCTGCCGATTAGACTACAACGGTGTGTTGCTGTTGAGGAAAATCCTGGCAACATCAGTTACGTTTTCCTGCTAAGGGTAGGCCATTTTTCATCAGGTTTTAAACCACCATTCTTAATACTTTTAACCAACCTAGAAAACTTCATCACCATTAGAGCTTCCTGGGGAAGATGTGTCACACGCTGTCTCCTCATTAAGCTTTCCTTGCCAACCCGTTTCATCATACCACGATCGAGTGGCTGTCCAAAAAGAACCTTTCTTGTCTTCAAAAGGGATAACATAATCATTTAGATACAAAGTTCCCTTTGTCCCAGTCGCTATTAAATTCGTTGTTAAGTTGTCAAAGAAAGAGCAATGGAAAGTCGCAATTTTTCCATCTTCCCAGTGCAAAGAGGAGCCACAAGAGAGAATTACTCCTGTTTTATTGAGAACAGGGCCCCGCATAGCAACTACTGATTTAGGGAGTTCAAAATAAGCTGCCCATAGGATTCCCCTGATTGGGTACCACCCGAGATCTTCTAGAGCACCTAGAGCATCTAGATTAGGCTTCACTCGGATGTTGTCCTCCAGAAGCTCTGGTGGTGCAGTTACACTAAAGCAGGCCTGTACCTATGAGATCATTAGAACTTTCTTCGGAAATCTCACAAAACAAGAGTTGAAGCACTAATCAATTTTTGGCAAATTGCATGTTAGTTATCCATGTTTTTACCAACTTTTGCAATTTTTCTCCCAACATTTAATTTTTTGCAACCCGATTCCCTTTGTTGACCTTTTGTTGCAATCCAATGTAAAAGTGGATGAAAAGTTAACTTTCGTGAAAAACCGTGTCATGTGCCACAAACATGTTTTAAAAGGGGCAATTACAACTTTTTATAGGGGCATCAACCTTGAAAACAATCCAAATAGGACAACCCGCCCCCTCACATGCCATGGAAGAGGTCGTAATAACCCCTTTAATAACATAGGGTGGTATGTGACCTAGTTTTTTTTAACGGAAGTTAACTTTCCATCCAATTTTTCATTGGATTGCAACAAAAAGTCAACGTTGGGAAGGGGGTTACAACAAAAATTAACTGTTGGGAGAAAGATTGTAAAAGTTGATAAAACATGGGTAGCTAAATTGCCTTTTGCCCATTAATTTTCCAAGAGAATGGAAATACTTAATAATTTTAGTTGACCGAAACGGTCAGTATGCGATAAGAACTCTTTCATCATAGCCGTCCGTGGATGGTGCATCCAAAAGGTACCATCCATGAACTGCACCTCATTGGATTAGCAAGCGTAAAGAATGGTGTCAAGCTCCTTGGCATTTAAAGCCACCGGCTTCTCAAGCAACACATGCTTCTTCTTTTGCGCAGCCAATACAGCCCAGCGGAGGAGCAAGCTAGTGGGGAGAGGGCGATTTACAGCGTCAACATTTGGATCGTCGAGTACGTCTTCGTAGCTGACATAGATCTTGATAGAAGGAGGGAGGTCGTTGGCCGAAGCAAAAGCTTTTGCCTTCTCTAGGGATCGGCTCCCTATTGTGTAGAGAGCTGCGTTTGGTGCGAGCTTGATGGATTTGGAGAGTTTGCAGGCTATGGTTGCGCAACCCAAAATGCCAAATCGGATTGGGTTGAGATTCGACTTAATTTTTATATTTTAAAATTTTAAACTTAATAATCTGTTGTTCTTTTTTTTTTTTTTTTTTTTTTGACTTTTTATATGTTACTAGGTGATATCTTTTTACTTATCTTATAATTCTACTGTAATTTCTTTAGCTTTAGGCCCGACTACGCTTTCATAAACAAAAACAATATTCAACAGTTTTGACCAATGCCTAAACATAGTTGGTGTAAGGACGACTTGACGGCTGACGCTGTCAAGCTGCCAATTTATTGAGGAGAATAGAACCAGTATTACTTATCAACATAATGACACTTCATGTAATTATCTTTCTTTTCTAGGTGAATTTTTCATATTTTCTCAAGTGAAACCACTCTGATTTATTGCAGGATTACTCAAAGAATATCTTGCTTCTGCAACATTCCTTCGAACAGGTTCAGCTTCTTCTTTTCCACTTCTGCGACTAGAGTTTGCTTCATTTTTGAAGTCAGATGGCCATTTCAGTATGTGTTTTATTTTATCATTTCCTAGTACAACATTAATTTCTTTTATTTTTTCTAGCGGAATGTGTTCCATCTCTCCGAGAATTATGAAACCTAGTAGTTAAATGTCTTTTTCTATTTCGACTATGCTAGTATCATTTCACTATATTTCTGCATCATCCAATTTATCTTGTTTCTAGTATGATAGTATGATTTGATGCCACAATGCTTTACTGTTTTGTTGGAGAAGGTGATCAGTAAATGGTACTCCGCAAGTTTGCGGTACATTGGAAGAATTTATTAAAAGGGTTATATTTACCTGAGCCAATATATTTGACAAGTCGCACTGTAAGTTAACTCAAGGTTCCTCTTCCCCTTCTTCTTCTCCGTCCTTTTCCATTTTGATTATCTCATTCTTTATATTCTATTTGAAGATATATGAGTTGCTTTAATATGCGAATTCTAGTTATAATTCTACCAACAGTTTCTATTGTTGCTAAGCTGCTTAGTAATAATAACTCTTCTTTTGTCTTCAATTCACTAATGCAAGTTCTTATATCTATTCTTTCTAAGCTGCTACAGGAGTAGTTTCCAAGTAAATAGTCCTTTTTAATAAGTAGAAGTGTAAGGGGCATGTAGCAAAATATTTTTAGTAGAGGGGCTAGAGTGAACTTTAAAGATAAAGATAGAAAAATTTATTGTGGAGGTGATGTGGCATTTAATGAGTGGAATCTTATAATTGTCTAAAATTGAATCTTTGGTTTTGAATTTATATCAACTTTAAGTGTTCCTCGTGTAAGATTCGTAATCATGTTCATTAAAATAAAGAATTTGGATAAAATGAATTGATCCATAAAATTAAAAATTAAAACCTATATTTTTTACTCCAAGGTTTGATCACAACCAAGAAACCAAGATCGAGCCCATTGCCATCATGTAGTGTGGCATAGTTTTTCATGTGCATAGTGTTACCCCGGCGGATATCATTTCTAGAGTTAAGCTTGCAGTTTATCGTATTCTATTTACCTTGTATCCTTCTTATAGGATCGACTTCTAGAGCTTTTTAGCCTTCTTGTTTTTATTCCGGGGTATGCCTCGTAGACTTCTTGTATTCATTTCTCATTCATGAATTGAATTCCTCGTTGTAAAAAAAAAAAAAAAAAAAAGAATCGAGCCATCATCACGGACTAGGTAGTGTGGCATAGTTTTTCATGTGCATTTATATATTGAATCAAGCTATAGATTGTGGCAAGTAATTAACTCTTTTTCTTATAGGAGTACGCAAAGTTGTAGATAGTGTGCATCACGCATTGTTGATTATACTCCCTCCGTCCCAAAGTGAATTTCCTTTATTTTCCCCCCAAAATGAATGATCTTTTGAAACTTTAACTTCAAATAATTTTTTCCCTAAATTTTTTTTCTTCAAAAAAATAAATAAATTCACAGTTCATATATTTTTGCAAAACTAAAATTTTTTAGTGAAAAACAAGAATGTTTATGATTTTTTTTCTATTGAAAATCAACTTTTACAAAACCCTTAAATTCCAAATGGTCATTCATTTTGGGATGGAGGGAGTATTTGTTTAGTTCAGGGTAATAAGAGGGTCAATTGATTTGGTTAGAAAGAAAATAGTATCTCCAATTGAACGTACAAGTATGATGGTTATACGAGACTACGGGCCCTATGTTCACTAAAAGTAGGAAATTGGATTTGAAATTGCTCTTGCCTTGTGAACCTTTCTGTACTACATCAACCATTGAGATTTGGTCACATTTCCCCATTTTGATATCTATAAAAGGGCAAATTCCGGTGCGCCAAGCCCTTCCCGCTAAGTGGGGGTTGGGAGAGGGAACCATTTGCTAGAGCCTTCCCCTGTGACAATTGCCAAGAGGTTGTTCGCCAAGATTCAAACCCGTGACCTTATGGTCACCAAAGGTGCAACTTAACCATTGCGCCAAGATAAATTTTACTACAGGAATTCCCTCATGGTCCAAATCCATCAGGTTCATTCATGACTGTAGGGGCATAGCAATTTATTGGCCGTTGGTTGGCAGCTTAGATGAGCAGTTCCAATTTCGTAGAATACTACAACAATAATAAAACCTTAGTCCAAAAATAATTTTGTAGAATACTATAATGAAAAATTAAGGCCCCACAAACTGCACTCAGTGAGAGCCATCAATTTATTCCAGGCCAGAAGTGATAGAGTAGTAAACAGATTGAAATAACAATTGAAGAATTAAACTTTACACAACACATCTGACTCATTCAGCACTGAACAAGGAAAATCTAAAATTAACTCAAACTCACACGCACAAAGCCTCTATTAAATATCAATTGACATCTTAACAGCATCCACAACAAGTTGTGTCTTCTTGAGGAACATCCATCACAACAGTCCTTTTAATCGGCTCATTTACCCACTCCGTTCCAATCTCACTGAGCCACGATCGAGATGATGTACTGAAACAAGCTTTATCATCTCTAAAAGGCACATCAATGTCACTTAGAAATAAGGTTCCCTTTGTTTCCCTAGCTATGATATTCATCGTTAAGTTATCAACGTAAGAGCAGCGAAAAGTTCCGACTCTTCCATCTTCCCAGTGCAAAGAGGCATTACATGATAGAATTACTCCTGCTTTGTTGACAACAGGGTCGGGCAAAGCAACTACTGAGTTAGAGAGTTTGAAATCAGTAGCCCATAGGATTGCCCTAATCGTGTACCACCCGAGATCTCCGAGAGAACCTAGTCCGTCAAGATCAGGCTTCGTACGAATATCTTTTTCCCAAAACCCTGGTGGCAGCAAAACTAAAGATGGAGTGTATCTATGACATTCGTTAGAGCGTACTTCAGATTTACTCCCTCTATCCCAAAATGAATATCCTTTTTTTGAAAATAACTTTGTCCCTATATGTTTTTTTACCAATTTTTCTTCACTGGTCACTTTATACTTACAGAAATAAATCTATGAGAAGATAAATAGATTATCTAAAAGTAGAAATTGCAATGATTAAATTAAGCGGAAAAAAAAAACCCACAAGAGTATGATTTAAGTGTAGGAAGACAATGTATTCTCTAAGAGAGCCATCAATTTATTACACGCCAGAATAAGCCCCACAAACTGAAAGAGAAGTAGAAGAATAGACAAACATAACAACACAACTGACCATGTTGAAAATTTAGAACACTGAAAAAGAAAAATGTGAATCAACTCAAACTCACAGGCTCAAAACCTCTGTCAATTGATATCTTGACAGCATCCACAACGAGTTGTGTTTTCTTGCTTAGCGTAGGCCACTTTTCATCTGGTTTGGAACCACCGTTCTTTATACTTGCAACTAACCTAGAAAACTCCTTCACCATGAGCGCTTCCTGGGGAAGATCTGTCAGGGCCGTCTCCTCAATTGGCTTTCCTAGCCATGCAGTTACAAGGTCATTGGCACACGAGCAAGTGGCTGTAGAGAAAGAAGCTTCCTCCTCTTCAAAAGGGACAACATAGTCCCTTAGATACAAGGTTCCCTTTGTCCCAATAGCTGTCATATTTGTAGTTAAGTTCTCAAGAAAAGAGCACTGGAAACTTGCGATTTTTCCATCTTCCCAATGGAAAGAGGCCCCACATGATAGAATTACTCCTGCTTTGTTGAAAAGAGGGTCACGTAAAGCAACTACTGATTTGGGGAGTTCAAAATTAGCAGCCCAAAGGATTGCCCTGATTGTGTACCACCCAAGATCTCCGAGGGCACCAAGGGCATCAAGATCAGGCTTCATACGAATATCGTTCTCCAGGAACTCTGGTGGCCCAGGAAAACTTAAGCAGCTTTGTACCTATGAAATTCATTAGAGCTTACTTACCAACTTGAGATTAAACAAGAATTTAAGCGCTAACTTTCAAGATAAAACAAATGCTAACCGACTTAAGTACACCGAAACGCTCTGAATCCGAGAGAAATTCTTTCATCTTAGCGGACCTAGGATGGTGCATCCACATGGTAGCGTCCATGAACTGCACCTCATTGGATTTGCACGCATGGAGAATTATCTCCAGTTCTTTCACATTCAAAGCCACCGGTTTCTCAAGCAAGACGTGCTTCTTCTTCTGGGCCGCCAAAACTGCCCAGTGCACGTGCAAGGTGGTGGGGAGAGGGAGGTATACGGCGTCCACATCTGGATCGTCCAGTACGGCTTCGTAGCTGCCGTAGATCTTGGCTGAGGGAGGGAAGCCGTTGGCTGAAGCGAAAGCCTTTGCCTTATCCAGTGATCGGCTCCCTATGGCGTAGAGAGCCGCATTTGGCGCGAGGGTAATGGCTCTGGAGACCTTGCGCGCCACATTTGCGCAGCCTAAGATGCCAAATCGGATTTGGGTTTCTGCCATTTGGTAGTGACTGTAGTTGGAGGGGCGGGTGGTAATTTATAAGCATCAATGTGAGGTTGTCAAAAGGTTTCTTTCTGTTTGTTTTTTAATGGCAAGAGTTTCTTTATTTCGGTTTGATTTTAGATGGAAAGTATCTTTCTCGTGGAATATATACAAATATACAATTATGTTCTATAAAGTGGAATCATTTGGGTCAAGATTTATTAGATGAAACATTCTAAGGGGGTATATTAAAATAAGATAATAAATCAAATTCCAGGCCAGAAATAAACCCCACAAATGGAAAGTCGCAACTTTTCCATCTTCCCAGTGCAAAGAGGAGCCATTAGAACTTTCTTAAGAATTCTCACTAAACAATAATTGAAGAAATATTTTCCGAGTCCGAATCTCCTGTACCATTTCAATATACCACATTGTGTAACACTAGTGATATTTCTAGACAAATCGGTTACAGTAAGAGTGGTAGAAACCCGTATGCTTGCCTTAGCACGGGACGGCAAAGCAAGAGAGGGAGGCATGGGACGATGTTTCCCGCATTGTGTACCACTAGTGATCCAATAGCTATACATAATTCGTGACATCATCGTGATGTCAATCCCAATAATTCATAATTATTGGATTACTTGTGGTACATAATGTTAATGTTGGTACACAAAAGTGATACATGAAATCTGATTTGATTTCCTATTTTCCCAAGAAAATGGAAATACTAACCAACTTTAGTTGACTAAAACGGTTAGAATCCAATATGAACTCTTTCATCTTAGCCGTCCTTGGATGGTGCATCCAGAAGGTACCATCCATGAACTGCACCCCATTGCTGCTTCTTTTGTGCAGCCAATACGGCCCAGTGGACGTGCAAGCTAGTAGGGAGAGGGAGGTATACGGCATCGAGCACAGCTTCGTAGCTGCCATAGACCTTGATTGAAGATGGGAGGCTTTTGGCAGAAGCAAAAGCTTTGGCCTTCTCTAGGGACCGGCTCCCGATTGCGTAAAGAGCTGCGTTTGGTGCGAGCTTGATGGCTTTTGAGAGTTTGCTATTATTTATTTCGCTAATTTCTGCATTATCCAATTTATCTTCTTTTTAATGTTATTTCTAATATGATGGTATGATTTGTGCCTCAATTCTTTACCTGTTTGGTTGGAGAAGGTGATAAGGATGATAGTGGTGATGTGTAATAGTGTAGGGTCCTGAATGTATATATGTGTAAATCTGGATCAGGCAGTTAGTTTGTTAGGTCAGTTAGATGAGTAGTTAAAGTATGTGTATATAATGTAGCTCTTCTCTCATTGAATAACAGACATAAATTCTCAATATACATTTTATACTTTTTCATGAATTCAGCCATGGATGTATGTCATGGTATTAGATGGATGATCTTCTTCCTTCCGTGCTTCCGTCACAATTTTTCGATCGATATTAGGTTTGGTGTTCTTACCTTACGCAATTTGATTGATTGCGTTCATCATTTCTGCCCTAATTTTCATCGTTTTCTTGTGATTTTCATAGAAATAATTTGTGCTGCCTTTTGATTTCTTCATACTTCTTCTTCGATCCCTGTCATGCTTGATCGCTAAAGTAAAATAAAGAAAATAAGATAGCAACGGATAGGTATGCTGACCACTTCAAGGAATCTACCTTAAATATACAGGGTATAAACAACTCACCACTCAACGGAATACATCGAAAAGATACATGGTTGTGTGTTCAGTACTCAATGTAATCCACCAAATAGATAAAGAACTAGAAAGTATTCAATGGAATCCACCAAATAGATAAAGAACTAGAAAGCAAGCACAAAACTAAACTTTATATTTATATTCAACTCAAAATTCAACTTCCTCTACAAAGATATGTTGTGGCGTATTTATACATTACTTGTAACATCCCTTCAAGCTTAGGAATAAGAAATACTTAAACATAAACATAACAATTAATATTTAGAGATAAGACAATATAGGAAACTCAAAGACTTGACAAACATCGGAACTTAGTCAATTTCGTATGTATATGTCCCTGTGCGCAGTACCCGATAAAATGGACATAACTTATTCTAGAAAATTCCAAATTGATCTGAAAGAAGAATTGGAAACTAGATTAATAGGGCTTTTCAATGATGTGTCTTGCTTCGTTTGATCGTACGGTCTGAAATATACAATATGTTAAATTTGACTTACTTTGTTGAGTGTGTCAAATAACAACCATTTCGCTCCCGCATCATAATCCCCCATTTGAAGAAAATTCGTCAACGAATTTTGTGTAGTGCATGAAAAATACTTGTAATAATTATCTCCAAAATTCATTGAAGAATTTTAAATTTATTGCCTCACGACGACATCCATCAAATCGATCCAACGAGTTACTGTTTTACGAGAAAGTAATCAATAATAACTTTCTTGATGAACCAAGAGTGAAATTTTTGAAAGATTGACATCAAAAGGATCTTTGTAACCATGACCATATTTAAGATTCTCAAAATTATCATGTGATCGGCTCAACAAAAGTATGGTAACAACTTTTGAAATTAAATGCTTCCCGGACTAAATAATATGAGTTTGAATCACAAATTGGACAAAGATCTAAACATTTATCATAACACGGTGGAAAACTATATTCAATTTGATCAAATGAAAATTCTTTTGAAACGTGAGGATATTCATCAAAGAAAGGAGGTTGAGACCAATCGATAATGAGTTGTGGAGTAATGAAATTCGTAAATTGCCAAACAAGGTCAACCATGGTGAGCCAAGAAAGAAGAATTTTTTAGAAGATAACAAAACTAGAAAAGAAGTAAAGTTGATGAAGTTAGGAGGAGGAAAAGAAGATGGGAATGTTAACAAGATACCTCAATCGGAAATTCTTGATTTCGGCTTTGATATCAATTTGTTATCGGAATATCGCAACGAAAATAAAATAAAGAAAATGTGATAGCAACGGATAGGTATGCTCACCAGTTAAAGAAATTTACCTTGAAGATATAGGGCATAAACAACTCACCACTCAACGGAACCCATCGAAAAAATAAAGGGTTGGTGTTCAACATTTGATGTAATCCAACAAATAGATAAAGAACAAGAAAGCAAGCACAAATCTAAACTTTATATTTATATTCAACTCAAAATTCAACATCCTCTACAATAATATGTTGTGGCATAATTATAAATTATTTGAAACATCCCTCAAAATTTAGGAATAAGTAAATACTTAAACATAAGCATAACAATTATTATTTAGAGATAAGACAACAAAGAAAACTCGAAAGACTTGACAAACATCAAAACTTAGTCAATTTCGTATGTACATGTGCCTGTGTGCAGCACCTGGTGAAATGGACATAACTTAATCTAGAAAATTCCAAATGTTGATCTGAAAAAAGAATTGGAAACTAGATTAATAGGGCTTTTTAATGACGTGTGTCTTGCTTCGTTTGACTGTACGGTCTGAAAGATACATTGCCCATACCTCTAAATCTCGACAATCACCCATTGCCTAACTACCACCATTCCACCACCACCACTATTATCGACGGGCGAGAGGGAATGTAAGAAAGATTTGTTGGGGGGGGGGAGAAAGGAAGGGCGGTGATGGAGGATGAAGGAGAGGGGGTAGAAGGTGGAGAGGGGAATGAAAGGGATAATAAAGGATGGAGGGGGGAGATGGGGTAAGAGAAGAGGTGGAGGCGGAGGCGAGATCGGGGAAGAGAAGGTTAATCTATGTTAACTCCGTCATCAAAGTGTCATTTTTTTATTTATTTTTTTACAATAAAGCGTTAGTTGTTGTTAATATCAACTAGATTGACTCACGTGCGATGCACGGGGTGTTACTATATATTCAAAAGACAGAAATTGAACTAAAATAAATCAAGAACTCAATTCGTTCATACATTATGGAATACTTTCGTAAAGACTACATTGTCAGTACATAAAAATTAGAAAACAATAAAATAGAAATAAAACAAAAATTATAAGGAATATGCATTTTTCTATATACAATTATGTAGTATTTTATCATTTAAAAAAATTAAATAAAACACACGAACATGTTTATCAAATACGAAATAAGTCATTGAAATCAGTTAAAAAAAGGTGAAGATTGGAAATCTAGTTAAAAGAAATGTGATATTTTATTTCTTTTTGATAAAGAGAATTTTTTAAATAAAAACAAAAGCTTTGGTCATACCAAAAGGATAGTACAGATATCTAATAAAAATTAATAACATTTTTTTTTCAAATGGAAACTTTCAATTAACTCATACTCGTGCATCTACAAAAATATGTCATAATTATTTACATTAACTCATTATGAACATAATTATGATATTTATTTTCAATTTAACTTATTTAATTTTTAGAAGAAAAATAAAAATACTAACAATTTCGTTAAATAAAAAAAAAATTCCCCAAACCCCCCACTTCCTCATCAAACCCAACCCACTTCTTCATCTCCCTCTTTTAAAAAACCAATTTATACTATCTTTATTTTTTATAATATTGACATACAGTTCAATCTAAATTTTAAAAATGATGGCCATTTTTCCCAATATTCGTCTTTATAAATAAATAATATTTTGAGACGAATAGAAAAATCGATAAATTTATTAATACTTTATTTACTATGCTTCAAATAGTATTTTTTTTTAAAATTAAATAAATTGTTTGATATATCAAACTAAAATAAACACAATAACCATATTACCCCATCTCACTTATTAACTTATTAAATATATCAAAACTCACATTCATCACAATTAGGGGCGTAACCGAATCGAATCAATATCATCATATTCGATTAGTATTCGATTTGTATTCGAATATAAAATTTGATTTGTATTCGTATTCGATTCGTATTCGAATATAAAAATTGATTCGTATACGATTCGAAATTGATATTCGAATTATTCGATTTGCCCAATTTTTTGAAAAAAAAAAGTCAGAGCCAAGGCCACGGCCGGCCAAGCCGACCATTGGTAATGCCACGGACGAATCAATCATGCTTGGCTAAGTTTCATCCTCATTATATAACAAAGGCAACTCATCTTACTTTGATTTTTTTTTCATGTGAGATAAAGGCCAAGGCCAAGGCTAAGGCCAAGGCCGGCCAAGGGAAGGCCAAGGGCCGAGCCGAGGCAAGGCCAAGGCTGGCCAAGACAGATTTTCCACATCGAACGAAAACGAATCAAAAATGGCCTTGGCCTTGATATATAATGAGGCTTCAAGTTCAAAGTAGTTGTAATTATTTGATATTCTTTATTTTTATGATTAGTAAAATTATTATTATTATTATTATTATTATTATATTATTATTATTATTATTATTATTATTATTTATTTATTTTTTTAATTAAAAATAAATACTTCACACTTATTTAATTTTTTACTAAAAAGACCATGAAAAATAAAAAACTAAAATTAACAAAAAAAAAAAACTAATGCATTCACGCGCCTCTTTAGGCCCGTGTAATTTACGACTCTCATAATTTTAACCAATAAAAAAATAAGAAACAAAATAAATCATTTACTATCCACTTTATTTGGGTAATTGTTAATAAAAGTAATTTATTTTATTTCATAAAAAATGAGATTATAACTCATTTAGTTACTTGATATTTTGTTCTACTGTGTTTTAGTGTGTGTGCACATGTGTATGTTTGACATGATGTACAAAGCTTCTTAAATAAGCTACTCATTTTCAGTAATCTTTTAGCCCTCCATAGATTTTCAACCCTAACCAAGTAACTACAAATGTGCCCTTGTATATTTCAAAACTTATGCAAGTCTTTTTATATATATAGAGAGAGCGATTTATAACTAATTATTTTATGCACATTTCTAAAAATATATTATATTCACTTCTAATATGAGTTTTAAATTAATGAAAAAAATTAAACCAAGAAAGTAATCTAATTTTGGACTAAAATTTTATTATACTAATTTTCTCATTTCTCAAATAAATGTCCAAAAAATAATTCAACAAATACCTACTTTTCAAACGAAATAATATTAAATATACCAAAATTGTTTATACCTATATCAATATATGGTTCAAACGAAAGTAAAAAACGATGTTCATTTTTTTCATTAATCATCTTCACATAAACACAAATGTAAGATCAATCATAACAATATTCTGGAAATCAACTATTATCAAAAAAAATGAAAATAACACAGGATAGCTTACATATTTGGCCAATCTTTCCCTCATATTATTACCCTAATCACATAAAAGAATTCTCTATTTAAAGAGAAAAAAAAATTATGACTGTTGGTGTAAAAAAAAAATTGAAAATAATAAATTAAGAAAAGAGAAATTTTTTTATTATCATTTATAATTAAAAAATTCAAAAAAATTACTTTACACTTAATTAATTTTCACTCAAAAGAAATTGAAAAATTAGTAAATAATAATTAAAAAATTTATATTTAAAAAAGAGGATTTTTTTTTTCTTTGTCGAAATCAAATGAAATAAGTCTCTGTTTCAAGAGAAAAAAAATTATGAATTTGGGTGTAATAGAAAAAAACAAAATTAATTTATATTAATTTATATTAAATTAATTTTTTTTATCATGACACATGGCAACACAGGCCGACCAAGCCGACCATTGATTATGCCACGGACGAATCATGCATGCTTGGCTTCGCTTCATCCTAATTATATAACCAAGGCAACTCATCTTACTTTATTTTTTTTCCATGTGGGATAAAGGCCAAGGCCGGCCAAGGCAAGCCCAAGGCGAAGGCAGATTTTCCACATCGAAAGAAAACGAATCAAAAATGGCCTTGGCCTTGGTATATAATGAGGCTTCAAGTTCAAGGTAGGGGTAATTATATTTATATACATATATAATTATTAATATTAAATATACATATATAATGTTAAATATAAAATATACATATATAATTATTAATACTCCCTCCGTCCCGCCCGAAAGGGCAATTTTGCCTCCTAGCACGAAAATTAAGAAATGAATAAATATAATGGAAAATATTGATAGTGGGGTTGAATTAAGGAAAAATTAACAAAAGTCACCTCAATGATTAAAAAGGTTACTTTTTCCACCAAAATTTGAATTACCATACTAATACTAACTGGAAGGACAATCCAAGGCCAATCCATGTGAAAATTTGATTTTCCCACCAACAACAACACCAACTGATTAGTACTTCTATCAGTTTATAAACTGATAGCACAGTAATAAGAAATTCCTTGCATGTGACGACCCCAACCCTAGGCACTTATTTTAAATATTATATTATATGCTTTTAATATTTATGTTAGCTTTATGTGTTCAATTATGTCTTTAAATTCTTAATTTAAGATAAATTGGGTGAGAAGTAAATTTAGAATCTTTTAAGAATTCATTGGATATTAAATAAAGAACCTTGAGATATAATAAAAATAGAAATAAATAAATAGTAAGAGAAGGTTAAAAATGGGTAGAATAAATAATTAAGGGAAAGGGTTAATTTTAAGTTGGGTGAAAGCCTATATATTTTGGGTGGGGGGCCATTTGAGTCTTCCACTCCCTAAACTTGCCATGTGTCCTCCCCTTACCCTCCCATCCTTTTACTCCCTCCTTCCTCCTCCCTCCTTCATTTCCTTCTCATACTTCCCCTAGCAAAGGTCATAGAACCTCCATGGAAGCTCCCAACTCCAAGTCTTGAAGCTAAGCCATTTCTCCACCATTTTCAAGTTCAAGAACATCTTTGAGGTTGGATCATCAAGGAGAATCAATCAAGTTAAGAAGATTCAACTTTCCATTCTAAAACCCTAAAGTGAGTTGTTATGATTTCCCTTCTTATGAATGTTCATAAACTCTTAGATGTTATTCTTGTTATAGTGATGTTTATTTCATGCTTTGGGAACCTTATAAGAGTTGAGTGATTGGTAAAGGAAATGGAATGAAGATAATGTTCTTGAAAGATGATTTAGAGAAAATGAAATGGGTGGAAGATTTAGGGGTAAATAATCTAGGTTTACTTTATCTTGGGTTTTCATGAGTTAGGATGAACTTGGTAAGGCTAAGAAATCATTTGGGTGTTCTTGAATGTAAAGTAGAGAAAAAGAAAAGGAAAAGAAGCTAAGTGTAAAAGGTTGAAATTTGGGAATTGCTGGAAAAAGGCCTTGGGCGGTCGCCCAAGGGGGCATGAGCGGCCGCCCATGTGGCCAGAAACTTGGAGTGCCTTGAAAACCATCTTGGGCGGTCGCCCAAGTGGCATGGGCGGTCGCCCATGTCACCAGAACCTTCCCTGTTTCCATTCTTGCTGATTTTACCAACAACCCCGTGGTATGATTCCCAACCACTATAAATTAGTTGAACCTAATCCAAACCGGATAGGAATTAATCCCTTTTTAACTTAGCTTAAAGTAGTTCAACTTGGGAAATAGATCGTGAACCTTTATTAAGTTTATTCGAGGTTGTATAATGACTATGTAAGAATGGTTTGTAATACATAGTGGCCTTACTTACCCTATTCTTGGTGATTAGTTAGAAATAGAGTAGAAACCATAGGTTTCACTATTTCGTTAATTGAAGATGAGCATGTATCGCCTTGTGGCATTGTTATCCCCATTTGTTGAATTATTGAATTTGATAGATACCTTAATATCCTAAGTATGGATTATTTGGCAAGCTGTTGTGTTGTATCCCAAGTGTGGATTATTTGATCTTGTTATATTGCGTCCCGGTGTGGATTATTTGGTATATGATTATATTGTATCCCGGTGTGGATTATGTGGTTATATGGATACCTTACTTGAATTTATATTCGTTAATGGTATTATGCATAGTGTATTACATGAACTGTTGCACTATAGTATGGATGTAACATGAGTATATTTTACCATGTTGTTATATGATTATCCCTTTTGTGGATTATTTCAAGTATCTATTATGTGCTTGAACGTGTTGATATTCGGGTATAATGGAATTCAATCAATTATTGATTTGTTCTATAAGTGATTGAAGGTTCATTATACTGGGACAAATCCCCTCTGCGGGCCACGCAGAGTGGGCTGATGCAAGCTACTTGTATTGAGCAATAAGGAGCCTTTACATGCCGCTGCGATTTGGTGTACCGGTGGAATGCTCGTATGAAGCCAACGGCTTTACAGTAGCGATGATATTATATGATACTCTGAATAAGGGTCATATAAGTATCCTATTTTCTTATATGGATCTCTGGGGTATGAGACCTATAAGCGGTGAATGTGCATGGGGGCAATTCACCAAAGAGTGGAGTTTTACTCCCACGTTGTACGACTTATTGTTCGAGACGGGAAAAGGTAAAATGAGGTAACATAAGGTGTTTACCGCTTTAATAATGTGCTATGTGAAACCATGCTATGTGTTGCATCTTATTTGGCATATTGCTGCATTCATAATAGCTTGCTGAGATGTATTCTCACCCCTCTCCCTTTAATGTTTTAGATCCCGAGACAGGGTGGACCGACCAAGTGAGGGCGGAAAGGAGTTTAGAAGTGGTATCTTGGGGATCGTCGGGTTATGTATAGATTGGTATAGAAAGTGTGTGTTGGCATAATTCTTTTAAAAGAGTTTGTATTCATAACTTAAATTCTATTTTATATTCGATATCTTTTTGTAACTAAAACCGTTTGTTACTTTTAAGGTTGGTCAACTCTTCCTCCAATTAGGAAAGGAGTAGAGTTATTTTAAAATGGTTGTGTTTATGTTTGAAAGTTAAATCAAGTTTTTGAAAGTTTAGGATCCTTGGATTAGTTTGAGGACGCTCCAGCTCGGGACACGTGTAGGTTCCGGGTCGGGGTCCTCACAGTTGGTATCAGAGCTCGGTTTAGAGTTCACGGGTAGAGTCTAGTTTGAGTGAAAGTGTGCGATAACTGACGTCGAGAGTTTAATACAGGAATTTGTTCAATGACAGAAAATGATATTGACCAACCGAGGAATCAAGGAAAGATGAGTTATGGAGCGATAGATTCCTCCACAATCATTTGAGGTATATTACCTGTCTCCGGAGTTAGGATTTATACTTTTCTAAATTCCGTTCATTTCGTTCTCATGTGGCATTATATTTCGCTTTGAATTGCATAAATGGCCTAAGAGTTGCCTTATGTGCTGGAGGTTCTACTCTTATGGGAGAGTACCTCGAATCATTCTTGATTATCATGGTAATTGTGATTAAGTGGGCATGGATTGCCGGTGGATGTGGTAGAGATACCAATCCGTGAATTATTGTTATAGTGACCTGAATTATTTGAGTAGTTGTTGTGTTTGGGGAGGACTATCGCAGGAAGCGAGTCTCCTTATCTATGTTTGAATTGCCTCCATGTGTAATTGAGGCGGATAAATTATTAATTGATATTATGTCATATATGCATAAATGTCGGAAGTATGGCCTAAGGAATGTGACGGTTATTTGGGTTGTGTGTTATATTTGATTTAAAATACACTTGAATTCTCTCATGTATCGGTGGTAATTGAATTGGTGAGCTCTTAGTTGAGGTTAGGTATATGGCCTAATTTAGAGTGGTTTATGGTTGTATAACTTGCATGAGTATTTATACATTGGTGTCTCGTGGTGGAGACTAGATATATGAGACTAGTATTGAAAGTGATAGTCTAAGTGGGATTATATGAGTTATAAAATATCGCGAGTACGAGATCTTATGGAACTAATATATTTTTGCCTTATGTGCTATAAGTTGACTAAGTGGTGTTTTCATGTGAGTTTCAAAAAATGGGTTTCCATCAGGTATCATACCAGGACACTGAGGTTTTGAGTTGCTATAAGGTACTATTTTGGTATTCGGATTCCTAGATAGAGGACACTAATTGGGATGATGGAATTGATGATTCATCTTGGGAAATTATTTGATAAAGAAGATAATTAGCTTAGCGAATCTCCGTAAGGATAAATTAGTACTATATTTAGAAAAGATGATACTTGGTGGTTAATTATAGATTATGGAGATCTCAAATTAGTAACTGTGAAGAATAAGTATTCGTTATCACTTGTTGATGATTTGTATGACCGATTTTAGAAACTAGTAGGATACTCAATGGTTATTAGTTGAATTTTTCGGGGTGTTACAATTACAGTGAATATTTGCTTTAAGGATATACTTAAGACAACATTTATATCTAGTATGACCGTTTTGATTTGTGAATTGTGTATTAGTTATGGAGAGGTAAATAAGGTAAATGTGAAGAAGTATAATAGATGTAGTTATTGGTGACTTATAGGATCAACTTCAGGAATTGGTAAAATATGCATATAGTTTGTCTTGAGAGATGATTATCATTAGTTGAGAAAATAAAAGGAGGATAAATCTTATTGGAAGACAAGATACTTTAGGATGATTACACCGTTAGGTTGACTTAGTTGCGTGACTAGTATGAGGGATTGGTGTGATGCTCGGAAGATATTGACGTTATACGAATTTTGAGTTGTTGATGGTATTTAGAAGTAAGTTAGATTATACCGTTAATGTTTAATTGAAATTTGGGGATGATTGATCTATGTGCGCTCATTACATATCTTCTTATTAGGAAATCATGGCATTTGATCGGAAACTAGATGTTTACAATATGTTGTTGCTAAGTGCAATACCAATATCAAAGGTAGTGAATGGATGGCCCAAATTAAATAAAAGTGTTGAAAGTTCAACTTGAGGAATTATTGAATTGAGAAAGATTTACCAAATTTATTACCTTAATGAATGTTATAGTGTTAATTATAGAAGATAGTTAGTATTTCGAGATTGTGTTTTCTTACAAAGAATTTAACTAAGTATAAATATCATGAGTGGTGGCTACACTATAAGTAGAAGTCAAACAAGAATATTATGTTAGAATTGTTTAAATGTGTTTTAAAACTTGGAGTGTGTGTTGAACTTCTGTATGAGCAATTGTGCCCTTCGGGGATAGTTTGATTTATTAAGGTCAGTGAACTGTTTTTGTGTACCTTAAAATCTGTGAGTAATTTAACTATCTACCACTGGTATGGGACGGTTGTAGATAATTAAATCACTCAAGTTATTTTGTTAGCTTATCAATCTTTTGAAAATTTCTTAAAATTATGAGTGGTTTAGTTAATTAAAACTGGTATGGGACAGTTTTAAATAAATAAACCATTCGAGTCTCATTGGACCTCTTTTTATCTATCCTTTGAAATTTTGAAAGATGTTGTAAATTTTAGAAAGATTTGTTATTTTAAAGTTATAGTTCGTACAGAAGCGAGTAGAAAGGCAACCTAGTTTCCCTATAGTGATTAATTACATTAAAGTTTTGATCCGAGAAATGATTTGATAAATTGTGGGGTTGTTAATGTGACGGTCGCACTAGACTCGGTTTTCGTTTTGGAGTTGGATCGGCTCCGTTGTGGGCGGCCAGCCATTTGATTGAATATTGATCTGACACTGGACCTGAGCATAATTAGAGAATTGAATTATGATATATAGACGACTAGTATTCCGTTTATGGGAATCAGGGTCTTATTAGCATGTTTACATTTATTATTTCATAGGCAGTTATTTAATGTTTGTATCATGAGAAATGAGGATGAGATAATTGAGATAACTCGTTTCAAGCGAGTCAAGACATAAGGTGGTTTGGTCATAAATGTGTATAATAGCAGTTATCATTCTAGCATTAAGGTAAAACCGTATGAGGCGTTGTTAGGGAAGAAAATATCGATCTCTAATTTGTTGGGATGAGGTTGGAGAAGCAAGGCCTAGGTAAATTGGCGCCAAAATTTGTTAATCCATTTGAAGTTTTGGAAGAGGTTGGTGATTTGAATCATAGATTGGCTTGGAGCAGCTTATAGATTATTTAAAGTTTAAATGCAATATTGTAATGTATTTGGTGACATAAGTTGTAATACTTTCATTATTTATATTGTTATTGAGGTCGTGAAAATTCGGGTTAGTGATATTTGTAAGGTATCCTTGGAACGTTAAGTTGTAATATCGTATCATTAATGAAATTAGAATCTTGGGGAAGAATCACACATTGAAGAGACTATTTGAGAATTGGAGCCTGAGGTATACATGTAACCGAGGCGAATTGAACAATTAGGTAAGTGACAGTCAAATTCGGGACGAATTTTCTTTAAGGGGGAGTGAGTGTGACGACCCCAACCCTAGGCACTTATTTTAAATATTATATTATATGCTTTTAATATTTATGTTAGCTTTATGTGTTCAATTATGTCTTTAAATTCTTAATTTAAGATAAATTGGGTGAGAAGTAAATTTAGAATCTTTTAAGAATTCATTGGATATTAAATAAAGAACCTTGAGAAATAATAAAAATAGAAATAAATAAATAGTAAGAGAAGGTTAAAAATGGGTAGAATAAATAATTAAGGGAAAGGGTTAATTTTAAGTTGGGTGAAAGCCTAGATATTTTGGGTGGGGGGCCATTTGAGTCTTCCACTCCCTAAACTTGCCATGTGTCCTCCCCTTACCCTCCCATCCTTTTACTCCCTCCTTCCTCCTCCCTCCTTCATTTCCTTCTCATACTTCCCCTAGCAAAGGTCATAGAACCTCCATGGAAGCTCCCAACTCCAAGTCTTGAAGCTAGGCACCAATTTAACATCATATTGTGTACTTTTAAAATTTTTGTTAATATTATGTGATCATTTTTATATCTTTGATTTTATATTAGGATGAGATAATTGAGAAAATTAAATAAAATCCATGGGGAAAATATACTAATTAACAATAAATAAAATGTGAGTAGTTAGACTTTAGTTTGTGTAGGGGAAAGAAATAAATTGTGGAAAGATTTTAAAAGTGTGGTATGGGGGACCATACCACTATCTTGACTTTTCCCCAAATTCCCCCCCCCCCCACCTAGCCGGCCCCCCCTCTCCCCTTTTACCACTTTTATACTTCATCTTTCTTCTTCTTCTTCTTCATTTTATTTTCTCTACAAAACTCCATGGAACTTTCCTCCTTGAAAGCCTTCTAAGCTTATAGAGAGATCAATCCTTCACCAATTTTAGATCTAAGAGTACTTTTGGAATCGGGAGACCAAGAGGAGTTCATCAAGCTAAAGAAATCCATGATCCATCTCCCATTTTAAAAGTGAGTTATTATGACCCTTCTCTTCTCTAATTGTTCATGAGATAACTATTGTTGTTATTGTTGTTAAAATGCTCATAGGATGCTTTGGTAACTCTCTTGGAGGGAAGGAATTGATTTAGATCATAAGGAAATGTGGGTGTTCTTGGAAGTGTTAAATAATGAAAGAAATGGAAGGAACTAGTTTAGAATGGTTGGAATCCTCTTTGAAGTTAAGAAATGGGTAAATAACATAGTATGATATTATTGTTAATGGAAGTAAATTTGGAAGTATAAGAAATGGGTGGAGTTAGATTTAGAATGTTAAATCTTGAAAATGGTAGTAAAGTGGGTGGAAAATCAAGTGGTAATAAATCTAGGTTTAGATCACTTTGAGTTTAAATGAAATAAAATGAGGCTCTTGTTCTTAGAAGTTGATTTAGAATGAAAGAAATGGGTTGGGTTAATTTTAGAGGATTTACTTGAAATGAGTTGATAAAATGAGTTGGAAATCTTGTGGAAAGTAATCTAGAATTATGTTATTTTGGTTTAAAGGGTTTAGAATGAGTTTGTAAAATTAGGAAATTCTTTGGGTGATTATGAAAGTTAGGAAGATGTAAAAAGGAAAAGAAGAACCTAAGTAAACAAGGGTTTGGAAATGGAGTTGGCTGGACTGAGGTCTTGGGCGGTCGCCCAAGTGGTGATGAGCGGCCGCCCATCTTGGCAGAAGTTAGGTTGCCTAGAAATCTCTCTTGGGCGGTCGCCCAAGGGGTTATGGGCGGTCGCCCATGTGGGCAGAATTGGCTTAGTTCCCTGTTTCGCTGAATTTTCACTAGTAACCTCCTAGCACAATCCTTAACCAAAATAAAGTTTGGAACCTAATCTTTTCGGATATGAATTAATCCTTTTAACCTAAGTTATACTTAGAGAAATTGTATCACTTAATGGCACCTTAATTGGGTTTAAATGGAAATATGGAAGCACTCTATCTTCGACTTAGAAATCATTTGACAGTTTATTAAAGGTGACTCCAACTTGGTAGAGTTAACTTGGATCCTTATGGAGATCATATATTGTCGTATAATGACTAAGTAAGATAGGTTGATGATATCTCATTATCTTACTTGAGTACCTATTCATGGATTGGGTTATGCTTAGTGTATTACATAAATGCTGCACTCTGATTATTGTTGAACATGAGTATATTTTACCATGTGGCTATATTGCTTATTTATGCATAGTGTGTTAAAGAAATGTTGCACTATGATGTTGATTGAGCATGAGTATATTTTACCATGTTGCTATGTTGTTTATCCCCTTTGTGGATTTATTCAAGTATCTATTATGTGCTTGATAATGTGTGAGTCAGCTGACATTTGGGGGTATAACATAATACGATCAATTATGGAAGTGTGACCTAATGTGATCGGATTATGTTATATGTGGCCGTCCCCTCCTGTGGCCAGGATGGGGTATAGCATCTGTATTGAGCCAAAAGCCTTGCAGAGTTGCTCTTGTCTTATTTGGTTCCCTGAAAAACGGGTCTTATAAGACGTGAGTATTGCTTAAGCAGCTCACTGTAAGATTGGAGTATTATTATACCCAATGTTGTACGACTACTGTTCAGACGGAAAAAGGTAAACCAAGGTAACGTAAGGTGTTTACAGTTTTTCCAATGTGTTATGTGCAACTTGTTATGTGTTGCATCTTATATGGCATATTGTTGCATTCATAATAGCTTGCTGAGATTTATTCTCACCCCTCTCCCTTTTACTGTTTTAGATTCCGAGACAGGTGGACCGACCAAGTAAGGGCGGTGAGGAGTTGGAGGTTATATTTTGGGATTTGTCGGGTTGATTAGATTGGTATGGAAAGTGTACGTTGGTATAAATCATTTACGGAAATTGTATTATTAAAACTTCATTTATTGTTATAACCGATGCCTTTTTGTAACTAAACAGTTTCGTACTTTCTAAGTTAGTCAACTATTTCTCCATTGTGAAAAGGTGTAGACTTATTTTGAAAATGGTTATAATACTTATATTTACTTTGAAAGTTTAAATAAAGATTTTAAAAGTTTTTGATATTTGGGTTAGTTTGAGGATGCTCCAGCTTGGGACACGTGTAGGTTCCGGTCGAGGTCCTCACGGTTGGTATCGAGCTCGGTTAGAGTTCTCGGGTAGAGTCTAGGCCGAGTGAGAGTGTGCGATAACTTACGTCGAGAGTTTAATGCAGGAATTTGTTCAAAGACGAGAAAATGATATTGACCAACCAAGGAATCAAGGAAAGGTGAGTCTTGGAAAGATAGATTTCCCCACCATCATTTGAGGTATTTTACCTGTCTCAGGAATTAGGGTTCATACTTTTATAAATCCTCGTACATTCGTTCTCATGTGGCATTACATTTCATCTTTAATTGCATAATTGGCCTAAAAGTTGCCTTATGTCTTTGGAGGTTCTACTCCTATGGGAGAGTACCTCGAATCATTCTTGTTTATCGTGGTAGTTGTGAAGTATCCATATGTGGGCATGTATTGCCGTTGGATTGGGTCGAGTTACCAATCCGAGAATTATTGATTATATTGACTCGAATTATTTGAGTAGTTGTGGTGTTTGGGGAGGACTGTCGCAAGAAGCGAGTCTCCTTATCTATGTTTGACTTGCCTCCATGTGTGGTTGAGGCGGATAAGTCATTATTTGCTATTATGTCATATATGCGTAAATGTCGAAAGTATGGCCTAAGGAATGTGAAGGTTATTTGGGTTGTGTGCTATATTTGATTTAAAATACACTTGAATTATCTCGTATACCGGTAGTAAATGAATTGGTAAACTCTTAGTTGAGGTTAGGTATATGGCCTAATTAAGAGTGGGTTATGGTTGTGTAACTTGCTTGAGTATTTATACATTGGTGTCTCGTGGGGAGACTAGATATATGAGACTAGTATTGAAAGTGATAGTCTAAGTGGGATTATATGAGTTATAAAATATCGCGAGTAAGAGATCTTATGGAACTAATATATCTTTGCCTTATGTGCTATAAGTTTATTCTCTAAGGAGAGAATGATTGAATTCTTGCTACTAATTTGAATAGGAAATCTGATATTCTTGTAAGTGATATCACCCTATAAGTTGATTAGGTGGTGCTTTTCAAGTGAGGTTCAAAAACGGGTTTGCATCAGGTATCATACCAGTATATTGAAGCTTTGAGTTGATATAAGGTACTATTTTAGTATTCGGATTCCTAGATAGAGGACACTAATTGGGATGACAGAATTGATGATTCATTTTGGGAAAATTATTTGGTAAAGAAGATAATGAGCGTAGTGAATCTCCATAAGGGTAAATTGTTACTATATTTAGAAAAGATGATACTTGGTGGTTAATTATAAGGTTATAGAGATCTTAAATAGGTAACTGTGAAGAATAAGTATTCGTTAGCACTTGTTGACGATTTGTATGACTGATTTTAGAAACTAGTAGGATACTCAATGGTTATTAGTTGAATTTTTCGGAGTGTTACAATTACAGTGAGAATTTGCTTTAAGGATATACTTAAGACAACATTTATATATAGTATGACCGTTTTGATTTGTGGATTGTGTATTAGTTATGGAGAGGTAAATAGGGTAAATGCGAAGAAGTATAATAGATACAGTTATTGGTGACTTAAAGGATCAACTTCAGAAATTGGTAATATATGTATATGGTTCGTTTTGAGAATTGATTATCATTAGTTGAGAAAATGAGGATGAATCTTATTGGAAGACAGGATACTTTAGGATGATTATATACTATAGGTCGACTTAGTTACGTGAATCATATGAGGGATTAGTGTGATGCTTGAAAGATATTGACGTTATACGG
This sequence comes from Adenophora triphylla var. japonica, assembly GCA_022495995.1. Classification (NCBI taxonomy): domain Eukaryota; kingdom Viridiplantae; phylum Streptophyta; class Magnoliopsida; order Asterales; family Campanulaceae; genus Adenophora; species Adenophora triphylla. The sequence goes on along the minus strand of JAFEMH010002662.1, from coordinate 253,088 downwards.
ATTTTGAGTTTGTTGATGGTTATTGAGAGTTAAGTTAGATTATACCGTAATGTTTAATTGAAATTTGGGAATGATTGATCTATGAGAGTTCCAATTATATTTTCTTATTTAGAAATTATGGTATTTGATTGGGAACTAGATGTTTACAAAATGTTGTTGCTAAGTACAATACCAGTATCAAAGGTAGGGAATAGATGACTCAAATTAAGTAAAGGCGTTGAATATTCAACTTGAAGAATTCTTGAAGTGAGGATGCTTTGCCAAGTTTATAATCTTAATAAATGTTTAGTGTTATTTATCAAAGATAGTAATAAGAATTACGAGACTGTGTTTTCTTATAAGGAATTCAACTAAGTAAAAATATTATGAGTGGTGGCTACACTATAATTAGAAGTCAAACAAAAATATTATGTTAGAATTGTTTTAAATGTGCTTTAAAACTTTGGGTTGTATATCGAACTTCGGTATGAGCAATTGTGCCCTTCGGGGTAGTTGATTTAATAAGGTCGATAAACCGTTTTTGTGTAAATTAAAATGCTGTGAGTAATTTGACTATCTACCGGGTATGGGACGGTTGTAGATAATTAAATCACTCGAGTTATTTTTGTTAGCTTATCAATCCTTTGAAATTTCTGAGTGGTTTAGTTAATTAAAACTGGTATGGGCCGGTTTTAAATAAGTAAACCATTCGGGTCTCTTTGGATCTCTTCTTATATTATCATTTGAAATTCTGAAAAATGTTGTAAATTTTCGAAAGACATGTTACTTTAAAGTTATAGTTCGTACAGAAGCAAGTAGAAAAGCAGCCTAGTTCCCTATAGTGATTAATTGTATTAAAAGTTTTGATCCGAGAAATAATTGATAAATTGTGGAGTTATTAATGTGGAAGTCGCAGGTAGACTCGGTTTTGGTTTTGGAGTTGGATCGGCTCCGTTGTGGGCGGCCAACCATTCAATTTGAATATTGATTTGTCACTAGTCTGAACATGATTGGAACATTGAATGGTGATAATAGAATGTTGACATTAGAAGATTTATTAAAATACTTAGAGTTCTAGGATTGAACTTAAGAGTATTAAAACGATGGGTTTTGTGATTGGGTTACCTTGGAAGTAAAAAGAAGTATGTTGTTTTGTTTATAGAAAGTTGATTTTATTTTCTACTCATTGTATATGTTTATAAGTGATGCAATTCTTTGATCAAGTCCTCATATATGTTAGGGGATCGTTTAGTTGTATAAACCCCTAGTATTAAATGGATTGGATAGACATCATTTGGGAAGGTCCTTTTGGAATGTAGGAATGTTATTGAGTTTAACCTTGTAAAAATTGAGGAATCATTACGTATTGTTGAGGATATGCTACGGGCATGTACAATGGATTTTGGTAGTCGATAGGTCGTATGATTACCAGTGGTTGGATGCGTATGATAGCAGTTATTATTCTAACTTTGAGATAAAACCGTATGAGGCGTTGTTAGGGAAGAAAATATCGATCTCTAATTTGTTGGGTTGAGGTTAGAGAAGCAAGGCCTAAGGTAGATTGGCGCCAAAATTTGTTAATCCATTTGAAATTTTAGAAAGGGTTGGTGATTTGGCTTATAGACTGACTTGGAGCAAATTGTAGAGTAATTGAAGTTTTAAATGTAATATCGTAACGTATTTGGTGACATAAGTTGTAATACTTTTATTTATTTATATTTTCATTGAGACCGTGAAAATTCGGGTTAGTGATATTTGTATAGTATGCTTGGGTCGTTGAGTGATAATATCATATTATTAAGGGAATTAAAAAAAAAAATTTTTGGGAAGAATCACAACATTGAAGGGACTGTTTGGGAATTGAAGTCTGAGGTATACATGTAACCGAGGCGGGTTGATCAGTTAGGTAAGTGACAGTCAAATTCGGGACGAATTTTCTTTAAGGGGGAGTGAGTGTAACGACCCTAACCCTAGGCACCAATTTAACATCATATTGTGTACTTTTAAAATTTTTGTTAATATTATGTGATCATTTTTATATCTTTGATTTTATATTAGGATGAGATAATTGAGAAAATTAAATAAAATTCATGGGAAAAATATACTAATTAACAATAAATAAAATGTGAGTAGTTAGACTTTAGTTTGTGTAGGGGAAAGAAATAAATTGTGGAAAGATTTTAAAAGTGTGGTATGGGGGACCATACCACTATCTTGACTTTTCCCCAAATTCCCCCCCCCCCCCACCTAGCCGGCCCCCCCTCTCCCCTTTTACCACTTTTATACTTCATCTTTCTTCTTCTTCTTCTTCATTTTATTTTCTCTACAAAACTCCATGGAACTTCCCTCCTTGAAAGCCTTCCTTCCTAAGCTTATAGAGAGATCAATCCTTCACCAATTTTAGATCTAAGAGTACTTTTGGAATCGGGAGACCAAGAGGAGTTCATCAAGCTAAAGAAATTCATGATCCATCTCCCATTTTAAAAGTGAGTTATTATGACCCTTCTCTTCTCTAATTGTTCATGAGATAACTATTGTTGTTATTGTTGTTAAAATGCTCATAGGATGCTTTGGTAACTCTCTTGGAGGGAAGGAATTGATTTAGATCATAAGGAAATGTGGGTGTTCTTGGAAGTGTTAAATAATGAAAGAAATGGAAGGAACTAGTTTAGAATGGTTGGAATCCTCTTTGAAGTTAAGAAATGGGTAAATAACATAGTATGATATTATTGTTAATGGAAGTAAATTTGGAAGTATAAGAAATGGGTGGAGTTAGATTTAGAATGTTAAATCTTGAAAATGGTAGTAAAGTGGGTGGAAAATCAAGTGGTAATAAATCTAGGTTTAGATCACTTTGAGTTTAAATGAAATAAAATGAGGCTCTTGTTCTTAGAAGTTGATTTAGAATGAAAGAAATGGGTTGGGTTAATTTTAGAGGATTTACTTGAAATGAGTTGATAAAATGAGTTGGAAATCTTGTGGAAAGTAATCTAGAATTATGTTATTTTGGTTTAAAGGGTTTAGAATGAGTTTGTAAAATTAGGAAATTCTTTGGGTGATTATGAAAGTTAGGAAGATGTAAAAAGGAAAAGAAGAACCTAAGTAAACAAGGGTTTGGAAATGGAGTTGGCTGGACTGAGGTCTTGGGCGGTCGCCCAAGTGGTGATGAGCGGCCGCCCATCTTGGCAGAAGTTAGGTTGCCTAGAAATCTCTCTTGGGCGGTCGCCCAAGGGGTTATGGGCGGTCGCCCATGTGGGCAGAATTGGCTTAGTTCCCTGTTTCGCTGAATTTTCACTAGTAACCTCCTAGCACAATCCTTAACCAAAATAAAGTTTGGAACCTAATCTTTTCGGATATGAATTAATCCTTTTAACCTAAGTTATACTTAGAGAAATTGTATCACTTAATGGCACCTTAATTGGGTTTAAATGGAAATATGGAAGCACTCTATCTTCGACTTAGAAATCATTTGACAGTTTATTAAAGGTGACTCCAACTTGGTAGAGTTAACTTGGATCCTTATGGAGATCATATATTGTCGTATAATGACTAAGTAAGATAGGTTGATGATATCTCATTATCTTACTTGAGTACCTATTCATGGATTGGGTTATGCTTAGTGTATTACATAAATGCTGCACTCTGATTATTGTTGAACATGAGTATATTTTACCATGTGGCTATATTGCTTATTTATGCATAGTGTGTTAAAGAAATGTTGCACTATGATGTTGATTGAGCATGAGTATATTTTACCATGTTGCTATGTTGTTTATCCCCTTTGTGGATTTATTCAAGTATCTATTATGTGCTTGATAATGTGTGAGTCAGCTGACATTTGGGGTATAACATAATACGATCAATTATGGAAGTGTGACCTAATGTGATCGGATTATGTTATATTCGTGGCCGTCCCCTCCGCGGCCACAGGATGGGGTATAGCATCTGTATTGAGCCAAAAGCCTTACAGAGTTGCTACTGTCTTATTTGGTTCCCTGAAAAACGGGTCTTATAAGACGTGAGTATTGCTTAAGCAGCTCACTGTAAGATTGGAGTATTATTATACCCAATGTTGTACGACTACTGTTCAGACGGAAAAAGGTAAACCAAGGTAACGTAAGGTGTTTACAGTTTTTCCAATGTGTTATGTGCAACTTGTTATGTGTTGCATCTTATATGGCATATTGTTGCATTCATAATAGCTTGCTGAGATTTATTCTCACCCCTCTCCCTTTTACTGTTTTAGATTCCGAGACAGGTGGACCGACCAAGTAAGGGCGGTGAGGAGTTGGAGGTTATATTTTGGGATTTGTCGGGTTGATTAGATTGGTATGGAAAGTGTACGTTGGTATAAATCATTTACGGAAATTGTATTATTAAAACTTCATTTATTGTTATAACCGATGCCTTTTTGTAACTAAACAGTTTCGTACTTTCTAAGTTAGTCAACTATTTCTCCATTGTGAAAAGGTGTAGACTTATTTTGAAAATGGTTATAATACTTATATTTACTTTGAAAGTTTAAATAAAGATTTTAAAAGTTTTTGATATTTGGGTTAGTTTGAGGATGCTCCAGCTTGGGACACGTGTAGGTTCCGGGTCGGGGTCCTCACAAAACTTGATGTATGCAATACGTTGTTACTAAGTACAATACCAATATCAAAGGTAGGGAATAGATGACTCAAATTAAGTAAAAGTGTTGAAATTTCAACTTGAGGAATTATTAAATTGAGGATGATTTACCTAGTTTATAATCTTAATGATTGTTTTAGGGTTAATTATCGGAGATAGTAATAGTATTGCGAGATTGTGTTTTCTTATAGAGAATTTAACTAAGTATAAATATTATGAGTGGTGGCTATACTATAAATAAAAGGTCAAACAAGAATATTATGTTGGAATTGTTGAAATGTGTTTTAAAGCTTGGAAGTGTGTGTTGAACTTCGGTATGAGCATTTGTACCCTTCGGGGATAATTGATTTAATAAGGTCAGTGAACCGTTTTTGTGCACATTAAAATTTGTGAGTAATTTAATTATCTACCACTGGTATGGGACGGTTGTAAATAATTAGATCACTCGAGTTAGTTTTGTTTAGCTTATCCATCTCTTGAAATTTCTTAAAATTTTGAGTGGTTTAGTTAATTAAAACTGGTATGGGACGGCTTTAATTAAATAAACCATTCGAGTCTCATTGTATCTCTTTTTATATATCCTTTGTAATTTTGAAAGATGTTGTAAATTTTAGAAAGACATGTTATATTAAAGTATAGTTCGTACAGAAGCAAGTAGAAAGGCAACCTATTTTCCCTATAGTGATTGATTATATTAAAGTTTTGATCCGAGAAATGATTTGATATATGGTAGGGTTATTAATGTGTCGGTCGCAGTAGACTCGGTTTTTGTATTGGGGTTGGATCGGCTCCGTTGTGGGCGGCCAACCATTTGATTTGAATATTGATCTGTCACTGGACCTGAACATAATTGGAACATTGAATCGTGATATATAGTCAATTTCAAGATTCCGTTCGTGGAATCAGGGTCTTATTAGCATGTCCATATTTATTATTCCATGGGCAATTGTTTAATGTTGTATTATGAGAACTGCGGATAAGATAATTGAACTAACTCGTTTCAAGTGAGTCGAGACATAAGGTGGTTTGAGCACAAATATGGAAATAGAATTTTGACGTTGGAAGATTTGTTAGAACATTTAGAGTTCTAGATTGAACTTGAGAGTATTATCACGATGGATTTTGTGATTGAGTTACCTTGGAAGTAAAAAGGGTATGTTGTTTTGTTTATAGAAAGTTGAGTTGTAGTTCCTACTCATTATATAGGAATATAGTGATGAGATTCTTTGATCAAGTCCTCATATATGTTAGGGGATAGTTTGATGGTATAAACCCCATAATATTAAATGAATTGAATAGGCGTCATTTGGGAAGATCCTTTTGAAATGTAGGAATGCTATTGAGTTTAACTTTGTGAGAATTTGAGGAATCATTACTTATTATTGAGGATATGCTACGGGCATGTACAATGGATTTTTGTAGTCGATAGGACGTATGATTACCAGTGGTTGGGTGCGTATAATAGCAGTCATCATTCTAACATTGAGATAAAACCGTATGAGGCGTTGTTAGGGAAGAAAATATCGATCTCTAATTTGTTGGGGTGAGGTTGGAGAAGCAAGGCCTAAGGTAGATTGGTGATTTGACTCATAGACTGGCTTGGAGCAGCTTATAGATTATTTAAAGTTTTAAATGCAATATTTTAATGTATTTGGTTATATGAGTTGTAATACTTTCATTTAGTTATATTTTATTGAGGTCGTGAAAATTCAGGTTAGTAATATTTGTATGGTATTCTTGGAACATTAAGTTGTAATATCGTATTATTAATGGAATTAAAAATCTTGGGGAAGAATCACAATATTGAAGAGACTATTTGGGAATTGGAGTCTGAGGTATACATAAGTAACCGAGGCGGGTTGAACAGTTAGGAAAGTGACAGTCAAATTCGGGACAAATTTTCTTTAAGGGGGAGTGAGTGTAACGACCCTAACCCTAGGCACTATTTTAGTATAACATTATATGCTTTTAATATTAATGTTAACTTTATATGTTTACTTTATATCTTTAAATTCTTATATTAGGATGAAATATTTGGGAAATAAAATAATGTTCTAAAGGGAAATATAAAAATAGAAAATAAATAAAATGTGGAAGGAGGATTATAGTATGTGGAATAAATACTTGAGTAGGAGGGTTTTAAATTAAATGCTTTAGAATATTAGGGGACCAAATTGTAATTTGGTGAAAGCCTTGAGTTGGGTGGCATGGGGGGCCATGCCTCCCCTTAATTCACTCATCCTCCCTTGTACCAATTAGTCAAACCCCCACTACATCATCATATTTTCTCTTACTCTCCCCATACCCCTCTAACCTCCTTATTCATCATTCTTCATCTTCTTCTTACATCTCTTCCATGGAAGCTCCATGTGAAGCCTCCCCTTCCCAAGTCATATAGATAGTTTATTTCTCCACCATTTTCAAGACCAAGAGCATTTTTGAGGTTGGATCATCAAGAAGAACAAATCAAGCTAAGAAGATCAATCTTCCATTCTAAAAACCTAAGGTGAGTTATTATGACTTCCCCTTCTATGTGATGCTCATGAACTCTTTATTGATGTCTTTGTTATGATGATAATTGTTTAAATACTTGGAACCCTCTTGAGTTGGAGATTTGATAAATGATATGGAATGATACTCTTGTTCTTAGAAGTGAATTTAGAGTGTAAGAAATGGGTGGAATTAGTTTAGAAGATTGAACTTGAAATATGTTATTAAAATGGGTTGGAATTCTTGTGGAAAATAATCTAGGATTATGTTATTTTGGGTTTAAAGGATTTAGGATAAGGTTGTAAAATGAGGAAATTCTTTTGGTAATCATAAAAGTTAAGAAGATTTAAAGAAAGGAAAATAACCTAGGTAAACAAGGGTTTGGGAATTTATCTTGCTGGATAGGAGCCTTGGGCGGTCGCCCAAGTGGTGATGAGCGGCCGGCCATCTAGACAGAAATGGGATGCTTGGAAACTCCTCTTGGGCGGTCGCCCAAGAGGTTATGTGCGGTCGCCCAAGAGGACAGTAATTGGGATCACTTTGAAACCTCACTTGGGCGGTCGCCCAAGTGGCATGGGCGGTCGCCCATGTCATCAGAACCTCCTTAGCATCCTTTCTTGATGATTTTACCAACAGCCTAGTGGTGTGATTCCTAACCATTATAAATTAATGGAAGCTAATCCAAATCGGATATGAATGAGTTCTCTTAATTTAAGTTATAGTTAGAACACTTAATAGTACCTTAATTGGGATTAAATGGAAATACGGAAGCACTCTATCTCCGACTTAGAAATCATTTGGCAGTTTATTAAAGGTGATTTCAACTTGGTAGAGTTAACTTGGATCCTTATAGAGATCATATATTGTCGTATAATGACTAAGTAAGATGGGTTGAAGATATCTCATCATCTTACTTGAGTACCTATTCATGGCTTGTATTATGCTTAGTGTATTACATAAATGCTGCACTCTAATTATTGTTGAACATGAGTATATTTTACCATGTGGCTATATTGCTTATTTATGCATAGTGTTTTAAATAAATGTTGCACTCTGATTATTGTTGAACATGAGTATATTTTACCATGTGGCTATATTGCTTATTTATGCATAGTGTTTTAAATAAATGTTGCACTATGAGATTTGTTGAACATGAGTATATTTTACCATGTGGCTATATTGCTTATCCCGTTTGTGGATTATATTTCAAGTAACTATTATGTGCTTGATAATGTGTTAATCAGCTGATATTGGGGGTATAACATAATACGATCAATTATGGAAGTGTGACCTAATGTGATCGGATTATGTTATACCTGTGACCGTCCCCTCCTGTGGCCACAGGTTGGGGTTATAGCATCTGTAGTGAGCCAAAAGTCTTACAGAGTTGCTACTATCTTATTTGGTTCCCTGAAAAATGGGTCTTATAAGATGTGAGTATTGCTTAAGCAGCTCACTGTAAGATTGGAGTATTATTATACCCAATGTTGTACGACTATTGTTCAGACGGGAAAAAGGTAAACCAAGGTAATGTAAGGTGTTTACAGCTTTTCCAATGTGTTATATGCAACTTGTTATGTGTTGCATCTTATATGGCATATTGTTGCATTCATAATAGCTTGCTGAGATTTATTCTCACCCCTCTCCCTTTAATGTTTTTAGATTCCGAGACAGGCGGACCGGCCAAGTAAGGGCGGTGAGGAGTTTGGAAGTAATATTTTGGAAATTGTCGGGGTATGACTAGGTTGGCGTAGAAAGTGTATTTTGATATAATTCATTTAGAGAGTTGTATTTATAAACCTAAATTTGATGTTATAACCGATGTCTTTTTGTAACTAAAACAGTTTCTTACTTTTCAAGTTAGTCAACTCTTTCTCCATCGTAGGAAGGTGTAGAGTTATTTTGAAATGGTTATGATAATTGTGTTTATGATTGAAAGTTAAATCAAAGTTTTAAAAATCAAGGAAAATTGGGTTAGTTTGAGGACGCTCCAGCTCGGGACACGTGTAGGTTCCGGGTCGGGGTCCTCACAACCCCTTCCAACTCATTATCCTATATCCCATCACTTTTATTGTATTTTATATTCTTTATTTTTATAATTAGTAAAATTAATATTATTATCATTATCATTTATAATAAAAAAATACTTCACACTTAAATAATTTTGACTAAAACCATATTGAAAAATGAAAAAGGAAAATTATCAAAGGATAATTAAGAAATTTATATTTAAAAAAATAGTTTTTTTCCTGTGTCCAAATCAAATGAAAATAGTCTCTATTTAAAGAGAAAAAAAAATATGAATTTTGCTCTATTTTTTTTAAAAAAAATATAATTTATTATAAAATAATTGAGGTAAAAGAAATGGGTTAAAAAAAGATATTGACAAATTAAAAAGGATAATTAAGAAATTTACATTTAAAAAAAGAGTATTTTTTTTGTGTCCAAATCAAATGAAAATAGTCTCTATTTAAAGAGAAAAAAAAGTATGAATTTTGGTGTAATTTTTTTTTAAAATTAATTTATTATAAAATAATTTAGGTAAAAGAAATGGGTTAAAGATAAAAAACCAAAATCCCCAGCCAAACACGTGTCAAAAAAAAAATTCATCTGCCATAACGCTCCATTGTCGGCGCGTGTACTGTAAAATGACGACAACGCCCTTAACTAAAATGGTGACACGTGTCCGAATTGATTAAAAAAAAAAAATCTCACCCAATCATACCTCGCCGCATTCCATTTCAGCCGATTTATTTGCCATTTTGCCACCATGTGAAAGGACTAAAATGCCCCTCAAAGTCCCTCTATTTACCACTATCTTGTTATTATATATATATATAGATGTTTAATTTTGAAAAGTATATTAAAAAATTATATTTTTAAGATACTAATAACTACTCCCTCCATCCCATCTTAAAATTTAAAATATCAGTTGATCGAGAATTAATAAATTGTACTTTCTATATGAAAATATTGCACATTTGCAAGTGAGGTAGTGTTGTGATATAGTAAGCGGAAAGGAGAAAGAAAATGGCGTAGATAATATTTAGTGGATACTTGTTGTTAGTATAACAAGTAATACCATTGAATAAAGAAGTATTACTTCATTTGTCTCATTTTTTTTTACCGCATTTGACTTTAAATGATCAATAATAAAAGTGAATTTTGATCAAATATTAATGTCAATTTAATAATCGTATTAAAGTTATAAATAAAAAAAATATTGGTAAATTATTAAGTGGTTTATTAATAACATTTTTTTTAAAAAAATATTAGAATGATTAAAATGACATTAATGTTTGGTTAATATTCACTTGTATTGATCATCAAAGTCAAAAGTGACCAAAGACGAAGGAAGTATATATATATACTCCTTCCGTCCCACAAATCTACGCACTTTTTGTGCTGACGTGGGAATTAAGGTAAAAAGTGATAAAGGTAATGTGTTGTGAGTGTAAAAGTAAAATATGAGAGCGAATGAGTAGAGAGAATAATAAAATTGAAAAGTGTTGTGAGTAGAGAGAAGTGGGTCCCATTTCCATTTTGGAAAAGTGCAGATTATTGTGGGATGTCCAAAATGGGATTTTTTGCATATTATCGTGGGGCGGAGGGAGTATATATTTTTATTATATTTAGATTTTGAACTTTAGGAAAATTTTTGAATTTTAAAATGGATTGTAGAAAGACAAAATATCTTGCCAAAATCTTTTTAAAAACGCGTTTTTTGTAAGATAAAAAAACGTGTTTTATTTTTCCTGTTAATGTCAGTGTTATTGTAAAAAATGTCAGTGTAAAGAGTGTCAGTGCATGTATTATAAATGCAAGTGTAAAAAAGTGTCAGTGTTGGTGTAACAAAATGTCAGTGAAAAGAGTGTCAGTGTTAGTGTAAAAAAGTGTAAGTGTTAGTGTAAAAAAATGTAAGTGCATGTATTATTAAGTGTCATTATAAAAAAGTGACAGTGTTAGTGTAAAAAAGTGTCAGTGTTAGTGTAAAAATATGTCAGTGTATGTATTATTAAGTGTCAATATAAAAGAGTATCATTGTAGGGTAAAAAAAAGTGTCAGTGTTAGTATAAAAAAAGTGTCAGTAAAAAGGAGTGCCAAGGCTTGTTTGGTAACCCAATTAAGCTCTTAATTTGAAACACTTTAAGAGATTAAAAAGTTAAGCATAGTTGGTAAGGTAAATTGCAATCACTTAATTAAGTAAGATTGTCTTAAAAAATACTATTAATTTTAAGTTGAAAATGAGTAGCTTAAGCAATTAAGAGGGAGAAAGAAAGAGTTAAAAATAGAATGAGTTCAAATTCATTCATCAACTATTTTATTTACATATTAAATGATACTTTCTTTTATTGAAATATTTTAACTTTTCATATAAATTATATTTAATCTAGTATTAAAATATAATTTTATTTATATTAAACTATTGATATTAATAATATTTTAATAGAGTATCATAATTAAAATTTTGTTTTCATTTTTTGTCAAAGTTTAGACAAATTTATCAAAATAATTAACAAGATAAATTTTATTATGGATCAAAAAAAGTACTAATAAAAAATATTTAAATATTATAAAATATAATCTAATTATAATAATAATGACGTATATGTTGAAGACTTTATTTTATTATACACTCATTAAGATTATTCAAATAATATTTTGAATGTTAAGTTCAAACTTTAAATAAATTCAGATATAAGTTATTTGTCATTACCAAACAAACTGAACTCTTAAAATTCAGCAACTTAATAATTTCAGCTCTATTTTTTCTATATCAAATATAGAAAAAATAGTTATTTGTCATTACCAAGCCAAACCAAATATCTTTTTATAAGAGCAAATCAAATATCTTTCACAAAAAAACTTAACATTAATAAACTTAGTATTTAGTTAAGTGATAATCATTGATACTTAAAAAAATTAGTTAAGTGATAATCATTGATACTTTAAAAAATCAGATTGGTAATTTTAAAAGTATATTATAATTATGAATTTAAAAAAAGTATAAATGACATTCTTACTCACCAACAATTGTTGCAGACCAGTTCTTAAGTTGAGAAGAAGGTTTGAAGTACATTTTAATGCCATTATTGAAGCTGTGCAAATATATATACTCTCCGTCCCACGTGAGTAGATACCAAAAATTGTGGCACAAGAATTAAAAAAAGTATGAGAGATAAATAGTGGAAATAGGTGTTTATAAGAGGGAGGAATAGTGCAAAAACTTTACCATTTTAGGCAGTATCCACTCACGTGGGGCAGACGAAAAAGGAAATAAGCCTTCTCATACGTGGGACGGAGGAAAAACTCATTTTGTGCCTCTTATCTTCTTTTGGAACATTGAATTTGATTATCAACATTTTTTTCACTCACTCTTTTCTCTCCCCTCCTCACCTTCAGTCGGTTACACGAAACATTATCTACCATACCAACTTCTTCAATAGTATACGTAGTTGATAAATTCACCAAGAAGAGGGGCATAGGTTTAATTTCATGAAATAAGGAGGTGGAATTACAATAGGGAATGAGAATAACCGTCGAGACAAAAAAAGGCATGAGATTCATTCTCAGAAATTGATCTGACGGCCTATGTTCTCCCCCCTCCCCCCAAAAAAAATCGTGTAATAACTTTTCATCTTTTTAGTGTAGCCGTTAAGACAAATAAGGGCTATGATTAAATTTCAAAAAAAAACAATCCTATGGCCTAAAACTAATCCACCAATTTAACTCTAACTGTCTAAAAAATTGTCATCCCAAATCCCAATCCCCTATCTCTTCCTTTCTCACTCCCTTCAGATTTCAACTTTCCTGCAGTTGTAGATCCGTCCATGAGTAAAGAAAATCATAATCATTTGATTTTTGATTTTTAAGAATCACATACTCTGATTTCAAAATAAAAAAAAAATAAAAAAATCACATACTCTTAATCGGTTGTTTCTCTCTTTTACTTTGGGTTGCGAATCTTCTTTCTTTCAACAGTGGTTAAAGAACATTCAAATTAATTTTTTTAAGCGAAAAGGGCCAAGCTCCCTAAATTTATTAATAAGATGATGTTTCTTGCTAAATTTATGGTTATGCATTTTTCAGGAGTAAGATGGCAAAGGAAGCTTTGTAATCCGGCTCTCTTTGCTCAAATTTTTTCAATAAAAATCACTCGATTATGGAGAAGGATTTAAGTTGGTTTCGCAATACATCAATCAAGAGCTTAAGATTTGATTAATTTGTTCATAGTGTTATTTCCTACTTAAATTGAGTTGGGAACATGTTGATGTTTGTTTGAATGGCTCTCTTATATAAATATATGTTTGTTGCTTGAAGTTTCAATTGAAATTGACAGAATATTCCTAATTACTATACATGATGTTAATAGTCATACGTTTTTTTATGATTTTTTCCTCAGTATTTTGATTTTTAATTTATGGCCTTTCATCTTTAAATTTAAATCATGTCAAGAAATGAGTGTTTCGGCAAAATTCTGAGCCTAATTTTTTATTTTTATTTTTAGACAAACTAGCATTATTAACTGATAACCCATTTATAGTTATCAATTAGATCCGATCATTTACAAAATTAACACGACGTATCAATAATAAAAGGGAGAAATGAACCCTTCTTTAAAAAAAAAAAAAAAAAAAAAAAAAAAAAAAAGGGAGAAATGAATTTAGAAGAATAACGATTGTGTAGGCGTCACTTCGTACCTTACGTCTGTACGGAGGTTAGTACTAGTCTTTTTATAAGTGCAAATCAAATATCTTTGCGTATAAACGAATATCTCACGTCCTTACATAAGATAAACAGAAAGAGAGGACTACAATAACCAGCTTACAAAACCCAATATAAACCTCTCATTCATCTTCAACCGTCATTAGCCACCACAAACCTCCGGCAATGCTACTCGCTCCGCCACCGCCACCCCTTTTTCCCGCAGCTTCCACCTCCTCCCGCCTCCACCGCCACTTCCGGTGGAATTCTTTAACCTATCATAGTCTCCGATTACCAAAAACTACCCCCACCTCCGCCTTTAGTCGCAATGTCGATGGTTTCACGGAGTACTCCGGCTACCTCTTTGAACTCAGCAATTCGGAGGCCAATTCTTTGACGGAATACAATTTTCTCAAAATTGCCTCGATTTATCGAAATAAACCCTTTCTTGTTGCCCGTCGACTTCTCCAAATCGGCACTACATTCGGCAAATGGTTAGCCTTGAGATACGTTGACAGTGTTTCGGACCGTTCGGACCAGATGTTTGAGGTAAGCTTCATCTTCATGTATTCTGCTCCCGAGTTACTCATCCGTCTCTCGAAATGACAGTCAGTTTGTTTTTAAAAAAACTTAGGACTCCTACATGTATTTGATTCAGTAGATTTCACTGTTAATAAGTTTATTGTACTGTGAACCATGAGCAATTCTTCGGGGTTGTTTACTATTAAGCAATTGTTGGGTATGTATCTAAACTATGTATGGTGATGGTTATTGATTGAGAGTTCATATAACTTGAATTGATTCAGGTTAGAGCGGCACAGTTGCGGGAATTATTGGTACAACTTGGACCGGTATGCGTTTTTTCATTTTCAACTTATATTATTTTGTGCTCTATTTGGTACTCTGAGAAGCATTTCAAAAAGGGAAGAATGTGAGTTAACTAGTGGTAGAAGCTATGATGATGAATTCATTAATTCATAATTCTACAAGTTTGAATTACTCGTATGGACCGGAGACTGGGATCATTTAGCTCAATGCATTCCAAAATGGTTTGAAGTTATATTTCTTCAGGAATCGACAAAAATGCTGAAACCACCTAGCGTCATAAAGCAAATGAATGATATTTGAGTGATCTATACATGTTGGGTGAATTGTGACTTCATAATCTACAACAATTTTTGTTCTTTCTATCAGCAATAGCTCTTTTACTTTCTTTTGGGAATGTCAAAAGAATTTAGTAATGCGTATGATGTAACAAATTCCATTTCTAGGGTATTTTGTCATATGGAATAATGATGAAGCTGATTCAAGTCCTTTCTAGAACCTTTTTCCTGGAGTGATGGCACACAGTAGGTTTAGGCTTCTATGTTGTGGCTTGGCATGGATAAATTTCTCCCAGTTGTCATTGAGCATAAAGTCTTATAGGTACTTCTACCACCAAACGTGTTAGATTAGCTGGTAAGGGGCTATTCTAATTCAACAAGAGATCTTGAGTTTGAGCCCTGGAATTCAGCTGCATTATGGTAGAGAGAGCTTTACCGCCAATTTGGTTTTTCTCAGCTTTATTTATTATTGCATATTTCTTATACGAAGACATTTGATTCATTTTTGTTGTCTATACTGAATTTGTGTACACCATTTATGTATTATTTATTGCATATTTCTTTCTGTTTTTCAGGCATATGTAAAAATTGCACAGGCTATCTCTTCTCGACCTGTAAGTTAACTCTACATCTGCTTTTACTTTAAGTTCATGTTTCGTTTGTTTGGATAACTATCGTCTGTATGCTACTCCTCCCATCCCGTACCCCCCCCCCCCACAAAAAAAACCACAATACAATAAATAATAATAAGAATAAGGGTAAGAATAAAATGTATCTATGCGTGTGTATGTGTGCTGTTTTGGTAAATTATATGTTGAATAGTCATTTGAATTTGTTCCGTCCTGACATTTTAGTATTAAAAGTGAACTACTCCTTTTGTCCTATAATAAATGTTGCATTTGACTTGTCAACGGTTTTAGGGAATGTGCTTTACTTGTTTGTGCTCTTCTTGTACAATGGTAAAATTGCACCAAGTCTATTTCCTTATTCGTAAACGTGACATTTATTTGAGACAGACCAAAAAAGAAAGTGTGACATTTATTATGGGATGGAGGGAGTATTATTTTTGCGACAGAGAGTAAATCTGAGGATTCCATTATGAATTAAGATTACTACAGATGTTTGTGTGACAGCATTTTTTAGGACATCTTGTGAGCTTTCCAGTCGTCATCTTGATGTTACAACTTACAAGTTCTAGACAACAGATTGTAGTAACCAAAATAAGGAGGGAAAGAAAAAGTAATTTTTTATTTTATTTATGAAATGCTTTTATCTTTTTTTTCTGGTCCAATTTGTACGTAAGTTAGTGGAAGACACAAATGATTTTACTTTCAAATACAATCAGAATTTGTTCTTGTATGAAGGTCAAAACTGGTAACACTTGGCAGTAGCATAAGCTTATATTATTAGTACTTCATGTACCTCTATAGATCCTCCTATACTTGTTCCATGACTTAGAGCGCCAATAAAGCTTCTCTTTCTGGAATTATGTATGCCTATTTACCTAATCATTGATGACCTCAGTACATGATGTGTCAATTCTAAGGGCTGTTCTGTACAAATGACAATGAGTCAAGGATTGCAGTATAAATGTGGTCTAAAAATTCTTGACAATGATGAACCTGGACAATAGGAGATCCTTCAGTGGCGTTACTGATTTCTTGGATGGCTGGTTTGATGATGTACTAGCAAAGATCTTGTAAATCACTGAGGATACACAACAAGATGTGAAGCTCTAACTATTAGCTGCTAGAGAAGTTACATCTTATGCATGTCTGCAGGCTTCTATGATTGGATGTCTTTTTACCATGCTCACAATTTTCACTGCTGATTTTAATCACTTAGAAGAGGACTTCCCTGTTATTAAACACTTTTAATCAACACTATTCCCTGTGAAATGGGCCATTGGAATGCTTTCCGAATATATAAGTTCTTGAAAGACTTATTTAGTTGATATTCATTTTGAACACATTTTTTCTTTTAGGATCTAATACCACCTCCATATTTGGATGAGCTCTCAGAATTGCAAGATCGAATAGCTCCATTTTCGACGGAAGTTGCTTTCAAAACAATAGAGAAAGAACTTGGATTACCATTAGATCAGATTTTCTCTGCGATCTCACCAG
This sequence comes from Adenophora triphylla var. japonica, assembly GCA_022495995.1. Taxonomy (NCBI): domain Eukaryota; kingdom Viridiplantae; phylum Streptophyta; class Magnoliopsida; order Asterales; family Campanulaceae; genus Adenophora; species Adenophora triphylla. The sequence continues at coordinate 236,053 of JAFEMH010002662.1, read as the reverse complement.
AGCCTGTGGCAGCAGCATCCCTTGGGCAGGTCAGTGATTGGTGAAATATTTAGCACCTTGCTCTTGGAAGTTTCTGTAAATAATACTTTTGAAATACGTAGATTGAGATGAAAAACTGATAATATATTTCTCTGGTTTCAATTTTTGCATAGGTCTACAAGGCTAGACTACGCTCTAGTGGACAGGTAGTTGCTATCAAAGTGCAGAGGCCTGGAGTGCAAGCTGCAATTTCCCTGGACATATTAATCCTGCGTTATATTGCAGGATTGATTAGGAGAGCAGGGAAGTTGAATACTGATCTTCAGGTACTCTTCCACTAGGCAAAAGAAAACACTTCCTATCAGGGGCTAGACAATATCTAGCAGGTTCATGTGGATGATATATAATGAATCCTGGGGTGGGTAAATGGGCGATGTGAAGTCCCTCCTCATTCCTAATAACCCTTCTGAAAGTTCCAACATATCTCTTCTTCCTTTTACGCTCACTGAAAAAAGGAGATAGCATATCTTTTCTCGTCCTATTATCCGAAGCCCACTCTTGGAAGACTGTGTATGCTTTGCACTCTTTAAAGACAATTTACTCTGTCTACTCTTCCTGAATATGTGACTTATACCTTCTGAAATTATTCTATTTGAGTTTATGATGCTCAGCTGTATCTTCTCATATGAACAAGAATGTCCAATGAATAACTTGGAATGACTTGTAGGGTCGCTTTGGTTATCCAGAAAATACTTCAATATGAATTAAAATTATACGGATTTCAAAATTGTTGAGTTCGAATACAATAGATATAGAATCATATTGTTTGGTAAAGCCATATAATACACTTGGATTATCAGAATCAAGTTTCTTGAATTATACTGCCTCTGAAGTACAATTATCAACATTTGTACCCCCTTAAAGCTTAATATACATCCCCTTTTTCTATAAACAAGTGTCAATTTTCTAGTGAAATTACTGGAGTCTTCGTATAAGCTAGCATGCTCTAATCTGCAGGCAGTGACATGTTGAGCTAATTAAGAGTCTTAGGTATACGTACCACTAAAAATACTTAAGAAGTCAACTTCCTTAGTTTCCTTGAAAATTTGAAAATGGACACTCATTTAGGGACATATGGACTGAGTACATTTTACCTGGGGAAATGTAAAATAATTATTAAATTAAAGATATTCGTGAATGCATCTCGCTCTCTCTCACACACACATCCACACACACAAAGTTAGACACGGAGAAGACTTGCCCCTCCACCACCCCCTACCCATGCTACCAATCCATACTGGACCATTTGCCCCAACCCATCACCATAGACCCACCCTTGCCGAAAAACATGTAAGAGGAGATAGGGATAATACCGATTGGAAGTATATTAAGTTTTCTCTTTTTTGGGGTGTGGGTGGTGGGTGTGGGTAGAGGCTGTGCTATTAGAACCGTGCTTGGAATGACGACGGTGGCAAGATGAGATTGACAATGACAGCCGGGACAATAGTCCAGTGAGATCTGACCTGCTATGACAAGTGGTGGGAATAAGGAAGAGGGAAAAAAGAAGTGTCTTTAAGTGTGTTTGTATGTGCCGCCTGATTTTGAAGTCCCCTACTTACAGTGTTTAATTTTCGTTTCCTGATATATGTTATTTTCTGGAATTGAGTTTCATGGAGTTGCAATATAAAATTCTGAGGTGCATATTTGCTGGCAAACAGTATATTTTGATATAGTGGCCCCATTTCCAAACTATGTTGGAGAATTGGGGTTGCCCAAGAAATCCCTATAACTTTTTCTGATCTCAAGTTTGTTAACTCAATCTGCAGGCAGTTATTGATGAATGGGCTTCAAGTCTTTTTCGGGTATGTAAATAGTCACATTATTTTGTGCTCCCTAACCATAAGTTCATATCCATATTAAGCAAAGACTATCATCTTAATTTGATTGCAAGAGGAGCTTCGAATCACAGCAAATTTACTTGTTCTGGATAAGGACCTGCACTGGTAGTAATTTATTTGGTTAGGCTCCACCAATATAGAAACTATTACTCCCTCCATCCCAAAATAAATGTCGCATTTGACTTGTCTATGATTTCAAGGAATGTGCTTTACCTGTTTGTATATTGTTTGTACCATAGTAAAATTGTACTTAAATTGTTTCCTATTTAGAAACACGACATTTACTTTGGGACGCACTAAAAAGAAAAGTGTGACATTTATTATGGGATGGAAGGAGTACTAAATCTTTTATCCTTGCCTTTTCCATATTTTCTGTTGCTTCGTTTTCTTATCTATACGTGCCACTAGAAGAAGAATATTGATTAATACTCATTGTACTTTATGACTATTTTGTTTTACCCATCTTCTCCTAAAATTAACCTTCAAGAGTAACTACCACATCTTTGAATGTATAAAATATCCACCACCTATCCACAAATATAACCTATCAATATAAAACTTAATACTCACAAGCTCACATCTAAGAAATACCTAGTTCGACAAATATGCACAGGCATGGGATAGGACCTGCCCCCCAGCTTTCTAGTCATGAACAAAAGGAAGCATTTATTTTAGTGGAGATCAACTGCTTGGGGTTTCCAGTTTCCTTAAGAGATTTATGGACAGTGGGTGGTAAGGGGGAGAAATTAGTTGATGGCATGTCATGCCTGATGAACAAAGATGGTAATCATTATAATTCCGTGAATGTGATTGTTTCTTGTATTATAAGAGCTTTATGATTCTTTAGCACCATAAATTCTTTTTACTTTTCCATTCTTATGGATGCTTGAACTGCCAAGAAAAGCTTCATCATAAGCTAATTGTTTTTCTGATAACCTCATTATGTTTTGGCCTTCTTAAGAATGTTGTCAATATCTTAGTCATAAAAAGAATTGATGATGAAGACAAATATCTGTTTGGAGAAGTATTAGGAGGAATTTAGTCATTTACGCTACCGATCTCTTAATTATTGTACATAAATGTTTTTAAGGGTGTTCAGCTGATATTCATGGAGACTCTTCACGTAATCTGTTATAATTACAATCTTTAAATGTCCACAAGTATGTAATGCAAAAATTAAGTCCGTCTAGGAAACATAGAATGAGAATTAGATGGTATACCTTACATGTTGAGTTGTTTGTCATTCATTAAATCTCTCTGCTCCCCCCTTTAGGAATATTCTTAGTGCTTTATATTGAATACAGGTAATCACGTTCAATGCAGGAGATGGATTATGTGAATGAAGCAAAGAATGGTCTTAAGTTCAGGTAGAGATGCTTGTTAACAATCTATTTTCTGATTGATGAAGAGTGGTCATTTGGACACCTTCAGTGAATGACATTCTAAATTGCAAGACGAATAGTTACATTTATCTTGCATTATGTACTCGAGCTGTTTCAATGCTTATTAAGTTGAGTGGAATAGTTGCTTATGCTATAACCTGGCTTAGTTAATTCAAATTTTGTAACACTTTCACTTCTTTTATACTCATTCCGTCCCACAATAAGGTTCCTAGTTTGACTTTACACGGGGATTAAGAAAAAGTAAATGTTGTGTGTATGAAAAGTAAAGTAGGAGAGAGAATGTGGGGTAGGGAGTTTTTGTTGTGAGAATGACAAGTGGGACCCATTGTCCATTTTAAGTAATAAAGCAATTAAGAACCTTACTGTGGGACAAACCAAAAGGGAAAGTAAGAACCTTATTCTGGGACGGAGGGAGTACTTATTTATAAAACAGATGGGATAGTACCAAAATACATAAATTTTGCCTATGGCATAAACGAGGCAATAGTTGGGTAAGAGCAGGATTTACGTTGAAGAATCTACAAAAGTGTGAGCTCTTTTTTGATTATGTTTTGACATTTAACTTTGGTAAATTAAAATAGCAGAGAAGAGCAGATAAGCATAGAAGAATATACTGCATAGGCACTTCTACATTCTCATAAGCATGAGGGCTTGTATTTGAGTTGAGTCGAACTTTTTATGACATTTCAATAACTTTCTGGACTACTCTGTAATAAATTTCAAATTCTTGTCAGGCTTCTTTTCAGTGTTATTACTTTACTTAGTTAAACACAGTGTTTCTATAATTACGAGGGCTGTGGCCAGATTCATAGGAGATTTGCAAGATAAGACATGGTTCACTAGGATTGGTTGCAGGGAATTATCAGTCAAAATCTTTGACTAAATGAAGTATGTAGTTTCCACGATTGACCATATCAGGATGCTCACTATGGTAACTGCCTAATAATTGATGATGCATGATCACATCCATATATTCATTTCAGCATATATAGTTAGTTGAGTTTTCTTTTCTGTCTATTTTAGTTTTAACTCATGTATTCTGCTATCATGTTGTTTTTTTGGTTAGAAATTACTTCATTGATTCTTATGGTTATGATATGCTCTTACTTTGGACTATAAGGAAACTGGTCTGATAATTATGATTTTCTCTTACCGTGATCTCTTTAAGTGTTCTAACAGGGAGCTATATGGTGGTTTACAAGATGTTGTGGTTCCAGAAATGTATCTAGGTCAAACAACCCGCAGGGTCCTTACCATGCAATGGGTGGAGGTATTTCCAAATACTAGCACATATTATGGCTGACTATGTGTTGAAACATGATGTGCATTTTAAAGCTTCTGGATGAGTTGGTTACTTTAACATGTAATAGGGTTATGCATGTGGGGGCCGCGGCCCCTTCAAGGTTTCTAGTAATAACACTATACACCTCCCATATTTATAAATAATTAGTACACTCCCCCCCCCCCCGCTGCAGATACACGTCGCTTCCCTCCCATATCTTCTGTAGCCTTTGATGCGTGCGTTTCCATATGTAAGATCCCAAAGTCCTCTATTTGAATAGAGAAAAAGAATACTATCTTTAAATACTCCTAAAATCAAACAGTTTATTAAATTTTAAAGCTGGTAAGAATTAGGATTCTTTTTCAAATTTACTTTTCATAACATTATTCTTACTTCTATTTATAAGTTAGTATAATGTTTTTCTAGAAACACTAATCCTATATTTATGATTAGTTCATATATCCTAATATTTTTTATGTTATTATTTGCGTAAATAATGATATAGGAGTATGAATCCCTTAACGTTTTGATAGTTACAATTAGTATACAAATAATCTTCTTGCTTGAGAATTGTCAATTTGGTGATTGGGCACTCTCAGAGTCTCAGTTATGGCTGTGCAAGATTTTTCAGAACCGGACCGGTCCAATGTAACCGGGCCAAACCAATACTTATGGTTTGGTTTTGGTTCCATTTAAAAAAAACGGTATATGTTCTTTTTTCTTCCTATTTGAGGGTTTTGTTATATATTTCTTGATGGAAAATGAAATAACCTCTTAAACTTACTGTGCTCACTTAAGTTTCTCAGTTGGCTTTCAATTCCGTGTTATTCAGGGACAGAAGTTGTCTGAAGTGAAGGATCTTTATTTGGTGGAGGTCAATCTCAAACTACTGTGGATATTTGTTGTATTAAGGAGTAATATGTATGTCTGCTCCCGCTTCGAAGTGACTGTAACATATGTATTTTTTCCGCTCAAGTGCAGGTAGGAGTATATTGCTCACTCAATCAACTTCTAGAATATGGGTTTTATCATGCTGATCCACACCCTGGAAATCTCTTCCGTACATATGATGGGAAACTTGCCTATTTAGGTACTTCAAAATAGTGGTCTTTGCATGATTTGGCATGTGGAAGGCAAACTCCTTTTCATGTTTCAGCACTTTTATCTGGCTGACTTACTTTTTTTGGGTAATGCTATTTAGGGTATCCCTTTGTTTTGCAAAATATCTTTGTGGGTGGTGTTTAATCTTTTTGAAATAATGATAAGGATGGCTGGTAAGAGATAATGTTAGCCGGAGAATAAAATCAGGTAACCGGAATATATGTGATTGACATATACCAATCAAGTTGAAAGGCAAGTTTTATATGAGAAGTATTTGGCCTGCACTTATTAAGGAACCAAATTATACGCTATTAAGAAAGACCTTGTTGACAAGATGAGGTTAGATGAAATGTGAACGTTGAAATGGTAAAAAACTAGTAAAACTATAATCTTTACTTCACATATTCGTGAAACAGTAAAAGTCACCCCAATAGAAGATAACTTGATGCTACATAGTTCATACACATACAATGCAGACCAAACTAGAATAGACATCAGTAATAAAGAAATATACTATCTCTGTCCCCCAAAATTCTGTTCCATGTTCCCTTTTGGTTTGTCCCAAAACAATTGTCTTATTTATGAAAATTGCAGAAATTTTAGTGTAAATTTAAGTAGGTACAAACAAGGAAAGCATGATCCAAAAAAAAAAACGTTGACTTATCAAATGGGACTGTTTTTGGGGATGGAGGGAGTATTTTAGAGCAATTGTGTGTTATGACCTTGTCTTGGATAGAATTAAATGGCGGAAAAGGATTCATGTAGCCAACCCCAATTGATTTGATTGGTTTCAGGTTGAGTTGATTTAAATGAAATTGAGTTATGTTATCGTTTCTCTAGTTGTATACTTTTGCAGTCTGAATGCTGCTGACATGGCAAGGCTTAATTTTTAAACCTCAGATTTTGGTATGATGGGCGGATTTAAGCAAGAGCTTCGGGATGGGTTTATTGAAGCTTGTCTCCATCTTGTAAATCGTGATTTTGATGCGTTGGCTAAGGACTTCGTCACTCTTGGGTACATCCTCTCTCATAGTTTCTAAAGGTTCTTAAATGAATAGTTTTTCACTTTTTTGAAAAGATGGTCTTTGTATACCCCAGGCTGCTTCCAGCAACAGCTGACAGGGATGCTGTTACACAGGCATTAACAGGTTTTTGTTTTTCTTTTCTCCATATGATTGTAGACATTTACTTGGTATTAGAAAATATTGTAAAGAGAAAATTCTATTTAGCCACTCTAGTATCACTAATTTTCAAAAAACTCATCCATTTGTAATTTCCGTCCTAGTTTACCATCTAATGTTTCGAAAAAGGTCTCAAGAAACTGACTCCATCACTTTGTCGTTACAAAATTAAACAAACTTAACAGACATACTTGGGAGGATTGCAAGGTCAATATGTTAGCTGAGCAGGATGCCTATTGACCGACTTAACACTACAAATGGTGTTTTGGTGGGAAATATCCTACCCTTTCTCATTACTTAAGCGGATTGCCAGGTCAATAATTTGGCTGAGTAAGGTGTTCTTTGGCTATCTTTTCAAATTGATTTTTTACATGTCATACTTTCAGTTTTTTTTTTTTTTGTTTTTTTTTTTGGTGGTGGTGGGGGGGGGGGACAAAAAAAAGTCACTTTAGCAAATTAGTTAAGTTTTCGTCTGGCTTGGTAATAGCAAGGTGACATGGTTGGTTTTCTTGGGACCTTTTCCGAGGCATTAAATGGTAAAAAAAGGAAGAAAACCACATGGGCGTTTTTTTTTCTAAAAAAGTGATACTTGTGGATAAAAAAATGGAACTAGCCCCGCTTTCAAAAAAAAAAAAGGTTTATGATTTTGTCTGGTGTTGGGCCTTACTGATATTGGTCTCTCTTGGTAGGTGTTTTTCAGAAAGCCGTCGCTAAAGGATTCCAAAATATTAGTTTCGGAGATCTTTCAGGAAATCTGGGCATTACAATGTAAGATTTACAAGAACAATGATACCCAATTGCAGAACTGACTAAGCACTTCTTTGGTTGAGTCTGAACTTCATTGATATAACTAATGGCTAATGTTATATTAAACTGAATGCTAACACGATACTCCCTCCGTCCCTCAAAAGATGGTCCACTTTCTATATTGGAAAATTAATCTTGGACAAAAACAAATCAATAAGCAACATACACATGGTATGCTTTAGGTAATTGATTTCAACCACTGGAAAAGTATAAGAATACCATCTATAACAACTAGTACCTCCATCCAATAGATGAAGAACATTAGGCGAAACACACAAATCAAGGGAAAAATACTTTTCAACTGGGACGTCCCAAAAAGGAATGCTCACCTCTTCTATTGGGACAGAGGGAGTATTGGAATTTCGTAATTATAAATAATCTTTTAAATACCTTCGCTCAAAATTTAATCAAGTTGTGCAAAAAGTTCAAACTTAGACTATTTTTGTGCGATAGAGGAGAGTACATTCTCAGTGTTACATTTACCACTAGCTATGGTGTGATTCCCAATTTTACGTAAACTCCCCTATTTTTTTCCTGGCATCATCTTTTCTAAGTTATGCCCAGATTCTTATATTGGTAAATCAGTTTGTGTTCGAGCATAATTCTTTTAGTTAGATGTAAATGGTTATGCCTAGCGTGTAGACTTCTAGACCCAATGTTTGCACTTCTAAATTTCGTGCATGTGTTCACGGTAAATCAGTACTACTGATCAAGTGCCTGAAGTAACAGGTTTGGTTTATTATTTTGAACTCTTACCTTTTTGGCATTGCTAAATAATTTGAAGGTGAATCTTCAAGAGCTTCCAAACTAATCTCTTTGGAAAATGATAAATGTATTAAGAAACAGAAGATTTTGTTGTACATTGAAGTACTGTACAGTACAACTGCCTGGTGCATTGATAGTTGTTCTGTATAGCGCTTCAATGTGCTCTAAATTTTTCGGTACTCTGTAATTTCTTTTTGTGTAGCATTACTCACTCTTTATTTCCCGCAATCAATTACTAATTGAAACCCTCTCCATGTGTTGCATCCAAAGAACATCTAGTTTAATACTCAAATTAACGATACTTCTGCCCTAGCTAATAACAACAATAATATTTTGGGTGATCCTTTATTTTAGTAAGATCATAACCTGCCCAACCAATGTAAAGATTATACTGTAAAGTGTTGGTAGCAGTTCAACTGTCAATGGAACAAAGAGCAGCAGTAGTATAAATATTAATGGCGTTTGCTTGCCATTTGCTTTTCATTACTTAAGACTGAATTTGTTTCATTTTCATGGTATTTTTGCTGTTTGATTGATGCATTTCTTGCATTTTCAGGTACAAGTTCAAGTTTCAAATCCCTTCCTATTTTTCCCTTGTTATTAGGAGGTAATAATACATTTGAGCTCGTAAACTGAATTCATATCTTAAATTTGAATCTCTCTCTAGGATTCTTAGTGTATGTTAACGAATACTAATGCTTTGCAAGCCTTTCACATGCCAGTCTTGCTGTTTTGGAGGGCATTGCCCTTGGCAATGACCCAAATTATAAGGTTTTGGGTGGCGCATACCCTTGGATTGCCAGAAAAGTACTGACTGACAGTTCACCCCAACTTCAGGCTTCTTTGCGAGGTCTTCTCTATGAGGTATATAATTTAGAGATAGATATATTTTCATTTCTTGAGTATTAATCTATGTATAATGTGTAATACCTAAATGCAACAACAGACTGATATGGGACTTAGTTGTTGCCTTATAAGTGGCTACCTAATACTGATGGGAACCAACATGCTCCATATGAATATGGGCAGGCCTGTTGGTTGTCTAGTTGACCCAGGTGTTTAGTAAGTAGGCCATGCATAGCGGAATGGTCATTCAGGCTTGGGGTGTTAACAAATGCTACCAGAGCAGATCCTGGCAAAAATGTGGGAGCCAGGTGATCTGCGGAACAAAGTGCTACATCGCTCGAAAAGCAATGGGTGCCATCTTTTGAACCCGTTCAAGGCATCTCTTGAATCTTTGGGATGCCAATCCAAGTGGTCTTTTACGGCAACATTAAGGATTTAAGTGGGGGAGATTGTAATACTAATACGCCAATCTCACATCGTATAGATGTGGGACTTAGTTATCCCTTATAAGTGGCCACCTATTACAACTAGGCACCAGGATCACACACAGAATTTCAGGCATGCGGTGGGCCTAGTTGACCCAGGTTCTTAATGGGTCATGCATCCTGGACTGGGATTGGGGCATTAGAGAATTACACTCTATTCATCACAATACTTAGCTACTCGTACATTTGCCTGTTTTTGTTATATTATTAATTCAGCTTTTATCATCTTAATAGAAGGGAGTTTTCAGGATTGATCGCTTGGAGTCTCTGCTTTCAGAGGTATGATGTTATTATTTTTTAGTTCTTTTTTGAACTGCAGTTTAGTAGACGGCCTGTAATTTCTGCGGCAGAAAGATGTTACATGCAGCAAATTTGTTAGTTCTGATATGAATCATATTTAAGAAGGCATTGATGAGGCTTTCTAGTTTGCTTCAACTCTCCTTCCCACAGAGACCCAAAAATACTCGCACCATGGAAGATCTGTAAAATGTCAATATCAATAAAATGTTGCACCAGTGTCTTGGATACACTGATACCTATTGCTAGCTCTACATTATTTGTAAGAGTTATTATGCAAGTAGTATTAAAGAATGGAATGGTTCCCAGTTTTATAGCTTGAACAATTTTACTTTTTTTTTCAGTAGCTTCATGCTCTTCGCTTTGAAAGCAACTTAAATTCACCGAGCAACACTTATTTGCAAATGTAGCAATCAACTAGGAGTAAAATGTGAATGGTGCAATATTCAATTCATAAGTATTTTACAAGATCGAATTGAAGTTACTTAAACAGCATTTTCCCCACGACCTTGGGGCGTCGAATGAATCCATTTCACTATTCGTTCAGTCTTATGCAAGGCAAGCCTCACTCACATATATCCTTTTTTATTATTTATTTCCATGTTAGTGTATTTTTTCCCCTACCTCTAGTCTTCTAATTTTTTCTTACAGTCACGCTTCCTAAAAGTTTGCATGTTTTCAGATTTATCTTTCTAAGTACCACATAATAATCTTAACTTTCTCATTTTGGTACCACATAACGAATTGAGTGTTTTTCGAAAAGCAAATTGTCCCAATATGTGTCCCTTTTATAAGAAGCTACTAGATTCACCTTCGCTATCTATCTTGCCACAATGTGCGCTTACCATATTATAGAGTCGACACTAAGGTTATTCGTGTTTATATACAACTAAAATAGCCTTGAAAGACTTAATCCTTGTAAAATTCCAAAAAAGGATACTCATTTGGAATGGAGGGATGGGATGTTTAGAAGAAATTGGTTAGCTTGCATATTACCAGGCCTAATGTCATGCCAGTAACAATGAAGTGGCAAAACTACTCATATAACTCAAGTACCAGGGCCCGACAATAGTATTTTGTGTGATCTCCATCACACATGAATATGCTTATACCACATACATAATGTTCGTAGTGATAATGATAAGTAAGAATACAAGTGAATGATTTAAGTTCATGTGCCCTTCTTCATTTCCGTGTTTTCCAAATTCTTGTGGGTTAAGCCACATGAAACTGTTCGACCTTTCAGCTCATTTGGGTACCCTTTTCTAGCTGAACACGAATTGTATGCTATATATTCTTGTTACGTTGACTGTGCTGTATGTTAGCCATGATAAGGACCACAGGTCACTATGGAAGTTGATATCTCCGTCCTTCACACGACTTTCCAACGAGGGGGCTTGTTGAGACTATATTCTCTAATGGGAGAACATAAAACCTTGCAATACAGCAAATGAACATAATGATTAGGGGTGACAGTTTCTTATCCATGGGTTATCCATTAAGATTTTTTTAATGCTTTAGAATATTGTACAATGTATGATATTGGTACAATTTGCAATAAACTAAACCATTGTAATTCTTAATCGATAACACCCATGGATAGACATTGTCACTTTATAATGTTTTGAGGGGTAACCAACTCAGAAGCTAATTGGTTTTGAGTTTTACCCTTCCAATATAAATTTAACACTGAATCTTGGACATTATTACTATGTGTTGCATCTATATCCAAGATCATGGGAATAGCCTACTTCAACCCAGTACCTAATGAGATGCTTTATAATTTTTCTAAAGTGGTGACTCAAAAACCTCTTTGTGCCTAGAAACCATTCCACGCGCAGAGCATGATGAATAAATAAATAAATAATGTTTATGAATATTTTTTTCAATTCATTGTTCTATTCAATCCCCCCCCCCTTATAATAGCATATACTATAGATATAGAGTGATGGACTTCTATTCCTGGTAACTGTTGGTTGGAACCTGAGATGCTTATGTTACAGTCACTTGGCGTAAGAACAGAAAAGGTCTCGCTTGGAGAGGAGACAGAAGACAGTGAAACCAAGGTGGTAGTCAAGCAAATCCTTTCATTGACATTGAACGAGAAGGTACACGAACTTGATTGGGTTAACTTTATGATGGAAACAACACTAGGCTGTTAAAGTAGTTTATCATAATTTCTTTCTGCAGGCTGATTTTATGAGGGAAATACTTCTTGACGAATTTGCCAAGGTATGTGAAAGTGCATTTGTCATCACACCACAATTTCTACAAGAAAATTTAAGCTATGACCCTTGATCCATGAGAAAGTTCTGAGAAAGAATTCACACAACCATCGCAAACATGTGAATTTATGAAGACAAATTTGCTGCTTTTGCCTAGTTGATAGCAACTTACCAACAGTCTCCAGTTGTTGTCCCCCCCCCCAATTTATATGGCTGCTGCAAACAGCTGAACTAGAGGGGCATCATCTTTGTTTATTTATTTATTCATAGAAAAAGAACTTCACTAGAGAACATTGTAAAACCAAGAAATTCATAGCAAGTCCCGTGCCTGCATTTATTTTAGGACTTTGGACCGAATGCTAGTGGTTGCACAAACGTTAAACAAAATTGTAGGTTCCTTACCCTTTTAATTTTTTGAAAAAGTTTTCTTTTACCCTTTTCCGAAGCATGGTCTAAGCTTGCTATCCTTTTTGTAGTTAAGCAAGTTTATGCATAAATTTATTTATAAGACCAATCACCAAGTTGTTTTATTCTAATTTTGAGATAATTGCTTTTTGTTTATATTCACTTTCTAAAATTGTAGTTAAGAGTTTCTTTCTGCAGGTTTGGATAAATATTTTTGCTTGTTTGTTTGCATGAGCTATACATAAGAATGCTTTTATTGACTTAGATGTATAAATATATATTCCGTTTTGCAATTGCCTGGTATGAAAACCCTTTTCCCGCATTTAAATGTTTCTGTATATTCAAATGAAATGGACTTAAGTGGATTTATTGATCACTCATGGATCAAGATATAGATAAATCTCCGTGTGAAACTCATTAGGTTGTCAAGTGATAATTATCTGTGATATATACTTTTCATGATCTTAGGATTTCAATCTAGTTTTTCCTTGAGGAGATTAACAACGTTATAATTGTTTTCTGCAAATAATGGCAGGGTTTGGATGCGCTTGGGCTAGCAATGCTGCAATCTATAACATCTTCAGCAACTGCAAACTTACCTTTTGCCAGTTCCTTTTCTTTCTCTCCAATGACTGATGAAGACAATATTAACTTAAGCAACTTGCTGCGCCTTCTTCAGTTGTTATCTGGACGTCAAAAGTCTGATGCTGCCAGGGTAAGATGCTTAGAGCTCTTTCATATATGATACTCTCTCCGTCCTGGAAAAATAGTCTCATATTAATTTTGGTGTTCAACTACATGAACTTTGACCAGGATTTTATGATAATTTGATTATCCTCATGAAATTCAAAAAAATGTTATTGATAGAGTTCTTTGTAATGCATCAATAACAATTTTTAGAATTTCACGAGGATAATCATTTTTTTATAAAATTTTACTCCCTCCGTCCCGGTTTAATGTTTAGTTTGACTTGGCACGGGGATTAAGAAAAAGTCATTGTTGTGAGTATGTAAAGTAAAGTAGGAGAGAGAAAGTGGGTAAGGAGTTTTTGTTGTGAGAATGACAAGTGAGTCTCATTGTCCAGTTTAGGTAATAAAGCAACTAAGAACCTTAAACTGGGACAAACTAAAAAGGAAAGTAAGAACCTTAAACCGGGACGGAGGAAGTAGTTAAAGTGGGGCTATCGTTCCGGGACGGAGGGAGTACATCTGTAAATAGAGGCCTATTAAGTTTCAGATTGTGTTCGAGCATAATTCTGTTAGTTAAATGTAAGTGGTTGTGCCTATATCACATGTCTGAGACTGCATTTACACGTGGACCGGACACGAATATATGATTTTACTGCATTCATAAGACTGTGTAGAGCACAGCCATCTTTTTGGTCAAACCACCCTAAGCCTACGGGGTTGCATCTAAGCATCATATCTATCTGATCCCTAAATTCAAGGAAATGGAGCATGGTCTGAAAATGTATGTTCGATTTATAAAGTGACATGTGGGACTGGCCCTTCCCTGAACCTCATGCATAATGGGAGCTCTTGTAGCACCAGGTTGCCCTTAGTAAAGAGACATAATCATGGGCCAGTGAAAGATCTATAGGCCCCAAGGTTTATGGTCCAAATCAGGATATTCTAGAAATATTCACAATGACTGTTGAATACTATCTTCTATGCTCCAAAATTTACAACCCAGGGAGCAGTAGCCTTCCCCTCAACCAAACATATTTGCATGTGCATGCATGCACAAATGTTTACTATTCCTGGTTCTAAACCATAACTGAGATACCAAGTTTCTAGTAGAAGCAGTAATTTTATATCATATACTCCCTCCACCACCCCACCCGAAAAGGCACAAAATGGGCCTTTCACGGGAATTACGGAGAGTGTATATTGGAATAAGTGTTGTGAGTATGAAAAATAAAGTAGGAGAGAGAAAGTGGGGTAGGAAATAGTAAGTGGATAGTAACTGTGAGTATGACAAGTGGGTCCCATGAATACAACAACAACAACAAAGACTTAGTCCCAAAATAATTTGGGGTCGGTTAACATGAAGAAGTAATAAAAACTTTTCATTTTAGGATTGTGCCTTTTCAAATGGTACACCCAAAATTGAATTTTGTGTCTTTTCGGGTAGGACGGAGGGAGTACATAATTTCTTACATTGTCTTATGAATCTATTGCTGTTGACTGGCCAATTATTGGAAAATGCAAGATGAGCTCTGTTGTTGGAGTAGAAAGAAAGCAATTACAACATAGTTCTGCATTCTCTTTTCCAACTTGACCTCTGAGTTGTCTTGCAGGGAGCTAGCTTCAACCCAGATACAAACCAAAGAGCATTAACGCTGGCATCTCCTAGAATCGATCGATTAGCATCTGTTCAGGAGATACTACTGATCCTTGCTGTTATTCAGGAGGTAAGAATTAAATATCACCTATGTACATGCATCGTATATTTATAAATCAACATGCATGGCAGAAAAGTCATTGAAGCTTCGTATCTTGAGAAATGTAAATGGTTTAACCACTGTCATTTCACATGCAAGCTGTTCCACAATGGACGATCATGCATGTCACTAAGGTTTTGTGACTGGGACTGGTAGTTGTGAAATTTCCTATAATTTCCATAGATGTAGTTAAGGGATGTTGTTTTGTTTTGATTGGAAGATATCACTACATGCCTAAGCAAAAGTAGGCATATGTGTTTACCCCAATTGATATAAAAAGCTGGCCTTTTAGCAGCTTATTATTGGATTGGGCACCGCTCATATGCGGTCATTGCTGCTGCTGCGAGGGGTCAAAAATTTGCCACTTCCCCTTTGTTTGTAGGTGGACGGTTGGGATTAATTTTGTACATGTGGGACCACACCAACTCGCAGGGAAGCTGTAGCAAGCGACTGCCGGAACAGTCATTGATCCCTTAGGGGCCGTTTGGTTCGATGGAAAAAAAGTGAAGGAATGGAATGGTCAATGGAATTGAATTCCTCAAGAAATTGGAATGGAAAAAAACTGGTCAAACCCCTCCGTTTGGTTGGCACGGAATGGAATGAAATTGCCATTCAATTCCTTGGCAAATCATGTTTGGTTTGAAAATATAAATTATAGGAATGGAATGAAATGAAATGAAAGCATATAAAATGTCCAATTTACCCTTTTAAAAAATTAATGAGTAAAAAAAAAAATTTGGGGGGAGGGGAGTGGGGTGGGGTAGGCAGGGGTATGAGAAGTGAGTAAAAAAAAATTTTTTTTGGGGGGAGGGGTTGGGTGGGGTAGGTAGGGGTATGCAAAATGAGTAAAAAAAATTTTTTTTCGTGGGGGGAGGGTGGGGATGGTAGGGCAAGGGCTGAATGGGGGGGGGTAGGCAGGGGTATGCAAAATGAGTAAAAAAAAAAATCGTGGGGGTGGGAATGGTAGGGCAGGGGCGGGGCGGGATGAGGGGGGGAGGCAGGGGTATGCAAAATGAGTAAATTTTTTTTTTTCGTGGGGGGTGGGGGTGGTAGGGCAGGGGCTGGATGGGGGGGGTAAGCATGGGTATGCAAAAAAAAAATTGGAGGGAGGGTGGGGGGGTGGGGGTAGGGTAGGAGGGGGGTGGGGGTGGGTAGGCAGGGATAGGGGTGATTTGGGTTTGGGGGTATTTTGGTAAAAAAAAAAATTTACAATTCCATTGCCAAAGGAATTGAGCATTCCTCCCATATTTGGAGGTAATGACCAATTCCTTTGATGGAATTTGCCATTCCGGAGGAATGAAAAATTTAGAGAAACTTAAACCAAACATGGGAAAGGAATTGGTCAAACGGAATTGACCATTCCATCGGCGGAATGGCAAATACCAAGAACCAAACGGGCCTTATTATTTCAGTGAACTTCTTCACTTCAACTCACCGAAGCAAAAAAAGGCCTCTGTGTTAGACTGTACCATAGGCAAATATATTGTATACTCCCTCCGTCCCACGTGAATAGACACTTATTTCCTTTTTGGGACGTCCCACGTGAATAGACACTGCCCAAAATGGAAAAGAATTTATTATTTTATATTCATCCTACCCCACCCGCTCATTCTCTCTCTTCATTTCCTACCACACAATTTATTCAACCAACTCCACTCATTCTCTCTCTTCATTTCCTACCACACATTTTCATTATTATATTCATTTTCCTTAGTTATTGTGCCAAGATTTTTGGTGTCTATTCACGTGGGACGGATGGAGTATATGCCAACAAGTTAAGGTCTTATAGTTATGTCTAGAGATGTGGTGTTGGTTGTTAATCATTCCTAATGTTTTACATTCCATGACTTATATCTACAGCTTCCATCAGAGATGCAACAGCAGTTACTTAAATTGCCTGGCAGTATAAGTGGAAAGTTGGTTTCTCGTATTGCTGCAAGGACCCTTCGCAGGGTTTTTTCCTGAAATCTACCTCCAGGCGGTAATTAATTGCTGAATCATATGTGCCCGTATTGAGTGCCTGATATACGGATACAGAAAATTCAGTCTCCAGAAGTAGGCAGGGCACTGAAACTCCCAGATGCAAGTTCCAGATTTTAGCTTCCTGGAAACAAGTAGAAGGTGCTGGTGGATTATCAACTTATTATATACTGACATTCCAATGGGGATCGCTACAATGATATTGCTTAGAGTTTGGTATATTCTGAAAAGGTGGTTTAATATTTGTATTTTTCATGCAATTGATTTATCAATGCTGACAAACTGAAATTGTATTGAAACAAACAAATACAAAATACTAAAATATACGTACGTTGTTAATGTTCTTTTGCTCTCGAGACATATAAGTGTTACTTTTCATTTGATTTCTTTCCATGTAAGTCCCCTCAAGCAACCTGGTTTGGCCATAGAAAACTTATGTGTCGTTTGGTACGGAAGCTTGAGTAGAAACATACTAATACTAGAATGTAATCTTGAGTGAGGGTTAAGCACTTGCTGTACTTCTCGTTCTCGTTCGACCCCTAACTCCAACAATCACTGGAGACATGTGTCGATTTGAATTTGGTTCACTTAACAGCCCTTCGTAGCCATGTGTATGCTCTTGAAAGACAGATAAAATGGATATCATACATTTATAGAGAGGGAGAGTGGGATGGGGGGGGGGAGAGGGAGAGAGAGAGAGAGTGAGAGAGTAATTGAATTGATGCAAACATATATGGCAGCTTGAAATTGGACACTTGACACACCAATGCACAAGTATATTTCCATTAAACTTACATCTAAGAATAGACCCAAAATTTCTCATTTTCTCTCATAATCTTAATTGAGAAGTATACAACCGGTACAACGCAAGAGCGGTTCTCTTGCACTCTGAATTCTGAACTATTGTAAACTATATGTATATAAAAAAAGTAAATCTTCCAGTTACACCCAAAAGGGCAAAATTTAGCATCCGGTGATTTTGACCCTTGGGTTGGATCTCTGGATGGAGCTATGCACTTCCTTAACTAAGTTGACTGTCGAAGCATTTGCTGCAACTGAATGACTTGTTGCTGCTGATCAGGTGGCAGTGAACTTAACTGCTCTGGAGTGAGGTTCAGCACTTGCTGCAGCAACGCAGACTCCACACCAGGGGAAAGCTGCATCCAGTAAATGAAAACAGCTTAATATCAAAAAAAATAATCATTAAACATTTAATTCAATAATTTAACAGTTTACCTAACTATTAAAGAACAAAAAACTCTTAGGGTATAAACTGATTAGGCCAAATTCAGGGAAAATCAACTATACGTAATTGCCTGGGAAGATGAGGAATCTCACCACCTGTTATTGCACAGCACATCCTGAGTGACAGTCTACAATGATGGGACAGATTTCACTTTGAGATTACAACCAAGATTTTTGATCATATGGACATGTGCTTTAAACGGGCAAACTCCGTACAAAATTAGGTATCTAGCACTTGTGAATCCTTTCTCATCCCTAAGGTAATTTCTTATCTCCCTAGATTTATTTCTCAATAAGATAGAAAGTCCTCTTTGTTCGAGAGACTACAACCAGCTCTTGTTTGTATGGCCAACCAATAAAAAGAAATCTAATTTGCTTCTGTCAGTAGTTTGACTATCTAGATCTAGTTAATCAATCAATTCCAAGTCAATTGAAATAATATATTCTAGGCCCTGGGACTCCATCATGATCTAACTTCTGTTGATTAACCAACAATATCACCTATTTATATTTGTACAGTCAATCCATCTTCCACCCTTCTGCAACATGTCGCAAGCATTGCGGTCATCAACTGCATTATCCATTGGAGACCTAAAGCTAAGCAACTAAGCCGCTACCAAGGGTACAAAACTAATAAATTTGTTGGCAGAGCAGAGAAAAATAACACTTGCACGAATGATA
Source organism: Adenophora triphylla var. japonica (assembly GCA_022495995.1). Taxonomy (NCBI): domain Eukaryota; kingdom Viridiplantae; phylum Streptophyta; class Magnoliopsida; order Asterales; family Campanulaceae; genus Adenophora; species Adenophora triphylla. Next base: position 217,030 of record JAFEMH010002662.1, on the reverse strand, counting down.
ATCAAGAAAATCAGTGAATGTCATAAAAATATAACTGATAATGAGACTAAATCACCTCTGGATTCCTTTTCTGGGATTCTGAGGCTCCTGCTTTTGGAATCTGGCTTCTGGAATTATTAAATGCTTGAGATGATTCTGACACAGAAGCAGACACATTTACATTTGCCGGAGAGAAAGAGGTACTCCTTCCATCGTCCAGTTTTAAAAGTTTTGGAGGGTGCCTGACTTGATCTGAAACTTCATAAACTATGCTTGCTTTCTCATGTAACCCTGAGTGCAAGCTTGGAGAGGGATCAGCTTTACGGGCCCACGTTGGATCATTTGAATATTGAGGTGGCTTATCAAAATCTTTATTCAAACTACTCTGAATCGAAGATGCTGTTGATGTGCTAGGCTGTTCAAATACAGAGATACAAAATGATAAATAAAAAATTAAACAAACAACTAATGATGACAAAAGTACTTATTCTTTTCACTCTATACTGTACACACACACACGTATATATTTACACACAACCATCTTGTAAAAATGACTTTCTTCAGCTGGTGTTCATATATGTTTCCAGAGTTGCAGTAAATGTGGGCTAAGACATCCACATGCCACACAAAATTTTACATGTTCTGATAATGATGTGAAGGAGTTAATAAGGTCTCAGCAAAAAAAATAAAGGAGTTCAAGTTCAAGTTCAAGTTCAAAGTGAATTAAGCCAAGTGAATGAATGAACTTGACTTAGCCTGTCACAGTTATCCTGAACTCACATATCAAGCTTGTTGATAAAGTCATAATGAAGCTCATGTGATGACCAAGTGCTAAAATTAAGGAAACATACCAACATGCAAAATTATGTGCATGTACAAATGATAAAAGGAGAGAAGACGTGGTATTTAACTTTATGCTAAAGGTAATGTATGGCATTTACCATGTAAGATGCCAGGACTTTTGAACGAGCATGGATTTATGGAAATCATAAAAAGGAAAGTAAGATGGTTTATTAAAGAAGGGACTATTATATCTTATGAATCAGGATAAGAGGACGGGGACATACTTTTTCATCTTCTTTTACGCTTGCTTTTACTACTTTCAAATGTATTTGTGAAATTTGAGTTGTAAATCGTGGGTAAAAATGAAGGCTTCCAGCAGGAGTTCCATTATCAGATTTGTATTCTAATTGTACAAGTGAAGTAGAGTACCTGAAAGTCATTATCTGGTAATGGTGGGCGAACCAGAAGAGACTGCTGAAAGGATGAATTTGGAGCAACTAACTGTGGATTTTGTCCTTGACTTGCAGCTGCACCATGTCCCTGGCGTAGTAAAAAAGACGCTTGCACTTGCTTACCCATTAACGTGGGAATAGCCCCCTGAATTTCTGGTCTAATAGATAGATTGGCTGGTGGCTTTGGATAAGCGGGTAATGCAGCTTGTTGTGTAACCTGGTGCTGGACCAGCTGTGGAGTCTGAAATTGAGGCTGCACAGGTAGATGTTGAAGTGGAGCATATTGACTGTGAACCAAAGCATTTGGATGACCAGCAGACGCTTGACCTTGCGATTGGGGCACCATGCCAAAATGGACCTTATTCTGTGATAAAGGGGGTAGCCCAGGAAGATTATTATTTGCTGGTTGCTGAACCTGTTGACCATCTTGAAATGGAGACTGTGCAACTGGACCAGTAGCCTGCCGAATATTTGGCGTCTGTAACTGCACAGCACAAACAAATTCAACTTCCCATTGTTCACAAAATCTCATTACCATGAGCAACAAACTGCATGTTATAGCAGTAAAAATAACTATTTTTGAAGTAAAGAAACTAACCATTTGGGGGGTAACCATTCCAAGCATGATTTGTGCCTGCAATGAAAACCAAATAAGGTTTTATAAGAAAATGCCACATTTGTCTTTCTATCGTCAAGAAGGAACAGAACAGAAGCACAAATAGCATATGCTCAAGGAACATCAGCTATAGATATGGGTGTCAAGGTAATACCAAGACAGTACCCATTCTGATTTTGCCATTTCTCCCTATTCCTATATAGACTCAAAAATTATTTGTATTTCAGAAGATATTGTGAATTATCCACTCTGTTATAACCCTTATTAAAGGGACCCCTTAGACTATGAAGGGAAAGGCCGAAAGCTGCCAGCATGCTAATTCCGCGTCCGTTAAAAAACCCTCCCACAAGCTATATTATCAACGAAATGTAGGATTGAAATGAATTGCTATATGCAGTGTTATCGTTTTATCTCTTCAATTCAAGTGATAATCGTTTTTCTCTTCTTGTGAAAAGAATGAAATGGTTTTTACAGGATCATTCAGCCAAATCTATTGATTATGGACTATCATTGATAAATAAGAATCAGTGTTATCAAAGGATTTCGTAAATAGTTCAAATCATTTTATCGAGATGAGTGTTCTCCTTTTGTGGAAGAGTGTCACTAGGGTTCTATTCTATGTGATCCTGGAATTCCCCATAGATTAAAGGAAAAAATATACCGCACATCAATCAGGCTTGCACTGTTATATGACACTATATGGCACTGAGTGTTGGGCCATGAAGCAGTGTCGCGTTCATAAGATGAATATGTCGGAGATACGTATGCTACGTTGGATGTGTGGTCATACAATAAATGATTTGTTGTGGAAATGAGGTGATTAGGAAGAAAGCAGGGATGCATCCATTGAAGATACGATGAGTGAGAATCAGGTAAGGTGGTTTGGCCATGTGAGACAGATACCAATGATGCACCGGTTAGGAGGCCTAAAGAGTAGAGAAAGGATAAGATGATGATGGGTAGGGGAAGGCATAAGAGAACATGGCTACGGGTGATTGAAAGCAATATGAGTCTACTTGAAAGTGAAGAAAATATGGTGTTGAAAAGGGTAGAGTGGAGGGAAAAAATCACGTGGATGGAGGGGTTTGATTTTATTATATTTTGCAAAGATTCTTCGCCTGGAAATGGAAATATCTTTTAAGTCGATCTTGAATAGATCTAAAGAAACCAGAACAAAGGACTTCCATGCAATTTTTCAACATGGAAACAGTCATCATCCACTTTCATATCATACTAAACAAAATTACCGATCAATAATGCACATCTGCATCTGCTATTTTGTAGACCTCATAAAATAATGATTTTCTTTGTAATGTATTTTTTGGTTTCTATTACAGTGAGTTCGCTTCTGGGTTTATATGGTTCGGATGAGCGAACACTGAATTTCAAAACGTTGATTAAGCCCATTGTTATGTCCGTAAAAATCTTATTTCGTAATGGATCTTATACTTCATTTATCACAATTCAAGATAAATTTTACCTTCGTCAGTAGTATTCATAAAAGATTCATCAGTCTCTCGTAGTCTCTCATTTTATTTGTACAGAAAAAATATGTTAATTAGATCCATATTCATCTATATTCATATATAGTACTACACATATTTGAAGCTTATATCAAAACCAAATGGTAATATCAAATTAATTCCATTTCAAATACGTCAAACTAGGATTTGTATTTAAGAAAGACATATCAACATATTAACTATGCTTCCCACACTCTTCTACATTAAAAAGAGTTCCATCTTGCCAGCATCGGTGAATCATTAAACATAGTAAGTTAATGAAAAAAGTTCAGATGACATTGTCTAAGTCAAATTTCTCCTATGCCTGAATTCACAAATAACCGTTTATAACTATAGATTGATGCTCTTAGATCTAGGGATAAACTTTCTGGAGAATATTCTATAATCGTCATAACATCATTTCAAAAACTTATCCAAGGACCAAGCAAAGTAACAACCTGGAAAACAGCTTTTGCCAACAGTGGACGCTTAAGTAAAAGCTGCCGGGATTGTTCTTTATTTTGAGTAGCCATTACCTGTCAATGAAATGAGAATAAGATCATACAAAACTAATTGGAGAACCTAGCTGAAGTTACCCGAATTCGCACCTTCAAATCGGACATGACCTCAATTAGCTGATTCTTTGGAACTTTGGCCAGGTGAAGTGTCAAAGCATCGGTGCCTATGACCGGCTGACTTTGCAAACCATTTTGATTTGAGTTACCACCAGTCTGAGCGCCTCCTAGAGCTCCAGCCATGACCGTTGCAGCAGCCATAGCTACTGGGAGACCAACTTGCTGGAGGAGACTAGAATCTCCACGAACTCCAGAGCCCCCAAACTGTTTCTGAGAATCTAGAAAAAGTCAAAATAGATAAAGGTTATTAAGATTCACTGGAAGGAAAACACAAGAGGATCATAATTAGTAACACAGAGCTCACCAGCATTTGCTGTCAGTCCAGGTCCACCACGCCCCTGCCAAATGCACTTTCAGGTGTCACTCTTGTAATAGATTAAGTTCATTAATAAAAAACCCAATTTTTTTAAACAAAACTAAGGACTGAGGAGGATATTTGATATGGGCGAATCACCCTCATTGACCACTCAACTCAAGGTTGTCCACCTACTTGATCCCAATACGCAACCAATGCAGCAAATGTAAATTTATTACCAATTTTACCCCAGGGAAACATTTTCATGATGAGGATATATAGCTAACGTAAAAGCTAAAGGAATGCTTCAGATGACATTGAATCATTTACCTGTTCCCTGCTTCTGTCTGCATTTTTATCATTTTCTGCGAAATCAACCCTCAATTGTCGACCATTGATCTCATAACCTTGGAGATTCCGACGTGCGCTTAGAGCTGTTTCTTCATCCTTATATTCGCAAAATCCGTAACCTTTAGGTTTTCCTGTTTCTCTATCGATAACTAATCTGCATAGAAGGTAACAGAAAAAGTACAATATTAATGGCTTAATTAAGGGGGCATTTGTTTTTAGTTTTTAAGCCTTATTTGCCTCTTAACACTTACTCCCTCCGTCCCGCTAATATTAGCACAAACACTGTTTGCGCGGGAATTAAGGAATATGATATTTTAATAAAATGTTGTGAGTGTAAAAGAATGAGTGGAGAGAGAATGAGTGGAGGGTGTAATAAATTATAATGGTGTTGTGAGTATTAAAATAATGTAGGAGAGAGAATGAGTGGGGTTGGGTGAATATTTTATTAATATAAAGTTTCCTTTTTGGGAGTGTGCGGATATTAGCGGGACGCCCAAAAAGGAAAGTGTGCTAATATTAGCGAGACGGAGGGAGTATTCATTAAGAGGATTAGAGAAATAAGTGTGTTTGTTCTTTTTTTGAAATAAGGCTTGTTAGGCTCTTAAAGTCCTCTTAATTTTAAGTGGTTAAAATGTTGCTGAATTGCCTCTGAAAGCCACTGTTTCATATTTGGTTTTGGTTAATTTTTTTTTAAACTGTTTACTGTTTCATATTTGATTTTGACGATTTTTTTTTTTATTTTTTTTTATTTTTTTTAACTGTTTCAGAAAATGAATTCAGATAGAAAATCAAACAACTTATCTAATTCAGAATTTAGTTTTCAGTTGCTGCCTCTTAATCATTCAGCCATTTTCAGAACTGAAATCAGATTTCAGCACTTATCACTTAAAAAAAACAAAAACCCCCTAAATGGAAGAGGGATGCAGAAGAATACTTTGATAATTAGCTCAAGCAATTTTTGCACAAAGGTTAGGCAGTTCAAGATCCACAAGATTGAACAAAAGAAGCTGTATACTCAAGAGGCTCTTTCAGTTAAAACAAATTGATGGATCGGTGAAAAGTTCCTGAAAATAAATAAATTAATTAAAAAAAAACACTCATAGTTCCCTGTAATAAACACACTCATTAAAGGAAAACTAAATCAATAAGCTTATTTTAGTTATATTTCTTTTTCTACACTCTACATTTTATTGTTCGTTTCTTACACAGCAAGAAGGCAGGGCAAGAGAACTCAAGTAAAGACCTTAACAAACCCACGTACTGAATAACAAACAAAAATAATTGTTAATAAAGCACACACTATATAAGATTAATATAGAAAGGGTTGCTCCACCATCACTTAAATATTTGTATCCAACCCCTGGTCCTAATCTTTTAACTTTCTGGTATGTCTTTTTGTGTCGTCTTAGTGTTAAGTCCTACCTACCATTCGCAAACTCTTCAAAGACTACAGGCCATGTTTGCATTTGCAGTTTATTTCTTGGTTCATGGGTTTTGTTTTTCATGGTTATACTTTCGCTCTCTTTGGGCCCACTTTTTTCTATCTACGTGTCTCTTACTTTTTCATGCAATCAATACAAAACCACAAAGACCATGAAAAAGAAACAAAATTGTGAATCCAAAGGGGCCAATGGTACTCTGGCTCAATAATCATCGTCATCAACAACAAAAACAACAAAGCCTTGGTCCCAATATGATTTGGGGTTGGCCTATATGAATCGTCAAAAAAAAGAGGTGGGGAAAAATATGAAAAATATAAGGGTATAAGGCTGGTCCACTGTTTCTATCCTTCCCTCTTAGCCAATAAATATTTACAATCATACGCTTACATATTCATATTTTATGAATCCACGGAAGTGTTGCTATCCTCAGTAAAGCATCAAGTAGCGGTGATCGGCTTACCCAGTTCGCATATCATCTCCCGATTGTCAGGCAACTTAGGCACCAAAAACATATAAAATGATTTAGCTTGCGTAACGCTATCATTAGGTTTGAGGGAGTTCATTTAGTTTGATAAACACATGTACACCTGATGTCTATCTCGCTCAAACAAGGACTGCTAGTTTTCTAAAAATTGCCACTAAAACAATTTTGTAATCCTCATTTCAAATAACCCCCACTTGAACTGGTGTCAGCAGACAACACAAAAATCTTTATAGGCACGAATATACAAGTCCATTCAACAAACATCAAGTAATTAACAATCACGAGCAACTACAAACAGTAAAGCAAAAAATTTTAAACTGTGTAATTAAAGATCATGGCAATAAGCAGGAGTGAAATTTCAGGAAATTGCATTGCAGAAGTAGAAACTGACCGAAAGGAAGCAACAGGGCCAACCTCCTCACAGATTTGTACAAGCTGCTCCTCAGTTGCATCGTAGGGTATGTTTCCAACTATTCCCATATAAATACAAATTTCAAATACCCACGTTTGAATTGCAAATACAAATAAAAATACAAATTCGGTAATTTTATAGAGCGACAAATAGGAAAGAAGACGAACCAAAAACACAGCGTTGCTGGGAAGCAGCAGCCATCGAGTAATAATCAAAAGAAGAAAATGAAGCTCGGCATCAGCTCCATCTCCTTCCTCCTCTCCATCCTCAACTCTACTGTTTATAGATGAGAATATATCATTAAGAATCCTATTAAGGACCGTACTGATTAAGTGGTAATGAATTGCTTCCAATTTCGAATTTGTTCGTCGAAGAGATTGGGTATGAACTAGTGAAGAGGGAAATTAGGGTTCTAGTATGTAAGAGTAAACCCGTAAAACTAATTTCAACCCAAAAAAATTAAATAACCCCCCCCCCCCCCCTTTCCCTTTATACCCCTTATTTTTATCCCACACCCACACCCACCCACCCAATTAACTCCTCCTCATTTACTCTCTCTCACACGCTCATCCTCACCCAAATTCAAACCTAGAGAGAGAAAGAGAGGAACCGACCTGTGAGAAAGAGGAAAGAGAGCAAGAGAGACGCAGAGAGAGAAGAGACCGCAGAGAGAGAGAGAGAAGAGACGGCTGAGAGAGAGAGAGTGAAGAGAGAAGAAGCAAAAATCAAAGAACAAGAAGAAGAACAACAACAATCAATTTCAATTTCAAGATGTCAAACCTAGGAAAATCTGATAATTTTTCTTTCCTTTGTGCTAAAATTAGTTTCATTTTTCCTTCAATTTGAGATTTGAGAGATTTTGATTTTGAAAAATTCGAATTTCTGGGTTTTGATTGGTTCGGCCACTACTGGCCGATTTATTGCATATATTCGGCCACACCCGACCGAAAACTCCCAAAATTTCGGCCACCCCCGGCCGAACCTGCTCTATTTTTCGGCCATGACCAACCGAGCCATTGCCAAAATTTCGGCCATACCTGACCGAACCATGCTTACTGGAATTGATTTGGAATTGATGGATTTGTTCTTGTGTGTCTGTTCCATTTTTAGTGAGTTATGTAATTTATGCTTCTTTTACATCAAGTGCCTATGATCCTATGTTATTGGAATTTGAAATTACAAATTGTAAGTTTTATAATTATATATGTTATTGAAATTGTATTAATTTGGTCAAAATTACTAGAATCTAAAATCGTATTAATTTGGTCAATGAGATGTTAGTGCTTGATTTTGATATGATATGTTAAAAAAAATTTATGAGTTTGATTTTTTGATGTTTTCATTGCAGTTAAGCAAATGTTTACAAGAAGAAGGCGTCCAACTGCTTCCGAAAGGAGTGAAAAAGTAGTCGCACGTACTCAAGGGCAAACTTCACAGAACCAAGAGCCAGTTGAGGTTTTAAACGTTGATCCTCGCTTGTCGGTCTACAATGAGCCTATGAAAACCTCACCTGAGCCTCGGATAGACCTTATTCCGGCTCAAAATGATAGTGACCCGGAAGATGAACGGGAATACGAGCCGGAAGATGAGCCGGAAGATGAGGATGATGAGGATGATGAGGATGATGAGGAGGGAGGTGGGGAGGTAAGGTCTTATCCCGGTGGGCCTAGGTACAAAACATTACTCCTTTCCTATGAAACCCATATTGCTAAATCAATTTGGGAGGGTAAAGATGATAGAATTTTAAAATATATTAACCATATAGGAAAATTGAAAAAATGGGAATTGGAGTTGAATAAAGTGTCAGAGCCGGTTCAAATGCTTATCATTAATTCCGGTCTCTTGAGCTTAGTTAATGGAAGTGGAGCGTATGACAACGTAGATAAAACGTTGGTCAACGCTTTTGTTGAGCGATGGCATCCGGAAACTAATAGTTTCCATATGCCATTTGGGAAGATGACCATCACTTTGGAGGATGTGTCTTGTCTTACATTGCTTCCGGTAGTAGGTGCACCCTTATTTGAGAGTCCCGCTTATGCTAGTCGGCCACCTCTTAATAAGGTTTGTGAGGTTTTGGGAGTGACCAAAAAGTTGCTAAAGATGGAATTCTGCCGAGGGGCATTGGTCAATTTAGAATGGCTTAGATTGAAGTTCTCCCTCGGTTGTACTCCTCGGACCCCGAAAAGATGCGTCTTTGCTAAGGCATATCTTTTATATTTATTGGGGTGCACAATCTTTTCTGATAAGACCGGGACATGTGTCAACGCTAGCTATCTAGATTTTTTGAGAGATGATGGGGCAATAGGGAATTATGCTTGGGGAGCCGGAGCGTTAGCTTTTCTGTACCGGCAACTAGGAAAAGGATTAAGGTTTAACTGCCATCAGATTTCCGGGCACTTAACCTTGTTGGAGGCTTGGGTTTATGAGAGGTTTCCTGCGTTTAGGAACGGTTTCAACAACTTCTATCTACCCAATTTGCCGCTCACATTGAAGTTGCTACCACCTCGGGCTCAACCAGCGACAGTTGCCTCCGTGCAAGTGAAGAGGCAACATATTGACATTATTTAAGACACGGAAGTAAGTATTATTTTTTTATTAATAATTTTCACATGTATTTTTGTTTTCTTAAATGAAACTATATTAATATTTTTTATGTTTTTATTGTAGGTGATTTGGATGCCGTATGAAGGTATCCGCGCCCAATATCCTTTTCCTAGAGTCGCGCTATACCAAGGTGCCATAGTTGCCGGTCATGTGGTGGAACCACATCTTCTCGACCGGGTCTTGCGACAGTCTGGGTATATGCAGACAATACCAAACCCTCCACTTGGTCTTGGGATGGCGAGAGGAGATAAGAAGTCTCTAATGGGGTGGATCATGTTTGCCCAGTCATTTTATGACTGGAAGTCGAATTGCGTCGATAAACGCAAGTTATCGGGATGTAGAGTGCCTCAACATGCTGCAGATGATTATCTGCACTGGTACTCTGCATATTTACACCCCATTGTGCACCCCATTACTGAGCGGTCTCACGCTGTCAGGAGGACAACTGAAGTTGTTGCCCCTAATCCGTGGGATATGATTACGAATGTCCGGAACGTCATGATGCCTATTGCTGAGAGATGGACAGATGGAGACCGCTCATTTAGTTTAGAGGAGGCTATGGACGTTATCTTTAGAGCATTGGCACAAACTCAAACTCAAACCCCAGCGCGGACATCAACTTCTCAGGGTGGTAGAAGACGACAATAGATTTGTAGTTTTGGTTTTTTTTGAACAATTATTTTTGATTTTGTATTTGATGTTTGAAAATGTGGTAATTACATGTATGAACAATTATTTTTGGTTTTATATTTCATGTTTGAAATAATTGATTTATGGATTTATGGTTTGTGTATATATGGAGTAATTGGTTGGTGTAAGTATGAGGTGAGTGTGTATATGGGTTAATGGTTTTAAAAAGTATGGGGGGTGATTGGTTGGTAAATGGATTTATGGTTTGTATATATATGTGTGTATATATATGTGTGTATGGTTGATGGTTGCAGCATAGACGAGTCGGGGGCGTGCCCTGGTTAGTGCAGAATACAGCAAGTACATGTCGAAAAACTGGAAAAAATTCGGCCAGTACTGACCGAACCAGTCAAGAAGTTCGGCCAGTACTGACCGAAAACCTTGGGACTGTTCGGCCACTACTGACCGAGACCTAGAATAAGTGTGTTTTTTTTTTGGAACCGTTCACGAAAAAACATTGTTACGCGTTCTAAGCATTGGCTGAAATTTTTAATTTTTTTTTTTGCCATAGTTACAAAGGTTCGGCCAGTACTGACCGAATTTTCTTTAGTTTTTCGGCTAGTACTGGCCGAAATATTTGACAAAATTCAGCCACTACCGGCCGAACCATTCCAAAAAAATAAAAAAAATCCATTTTTTTTTCAACAAGTTAATTTAATTTAATTTAAAGTTAGTTAAATTTAGTTAAATTTAGTTAATTTAATTTAGTTAATTTAATTTAAAGTTAGTTAAATTTAGTTAATAAAAAATGGAATGTAATAATAAATGAAAATTATTTAAAGATATGTAACACCACAAATCATAATATTTAACATAAATAAAATTATTTAATATCAATTACATAAGTTGATGTTTCGGGTACTTGTATTAATCGATCTTGATAAAAATCTAGCCATCCGGTTGCACATTCAGCTCGACAATCATACCATTTGTATGGTACTGATGGCAATGGACATCCTTTCTTCAACTTGGCATGAATGTAATGATTGTCGTTGACATAGCATATACAAATCAATTTTGGGTTATGTGGCATTGATTTTCGTAGAGGAAGGAAGGTCAAAGACAAGGTGTTACTCAAAGTCACCAACGCAACGTTGAATGCATTTGCAACAGCTTAACCCATTTCTGCAGAGTCAAACCAATTTTCTTCTCCGCATGGTCCATCAAACCAGTGGATAGCAGAAAGGACTTTATCCACCCTATCCTCGGCCATGAATAACTCGGCATACAACTCTTGATTTCCAAAAACCTCCTAATATAACACTTCCCGAACCCATCGCCAATCATTTGAATCACGGCCAAGTAACTCCGCAATACACCGGAAGCCACAATTCCCATCACCCCGCACATCAACTGTTTTCTCAATATAACCATGCATGAAAACAGGTAGTTGATTAAGATATTTGATTGCATGTTGACTTTTTCGACGAACGGGCTATAAGATAAATTCAAAAAAAGAAAAAATTGAACATAAATAAAATTATTTCAAGATATAAAAGTTTAACTGAATAATATAAATAGTTTTGAGGTTACCTGTAACTTGGCTTTTGCAGATAACATCGGAGACCCTTGATTTGCATCGGTGTTGAATAACACTTGATCGGGTATGGCCTCCACGTACTCAAATGCGCTAGGATCCCGCTTCGTGGATTTGATGAACTTAGCACTCTTTGCTTTAGGACGACCCTTATTATTTGTTTTAACTGCAGGTTCATTAGCCATTATTGTTGCAGGATGACAAATCTCGGTCAATCTCCGAACAATCAAATTCTTTCCGGTTCGTGGAGCTGCCTCAAATCTTAAATCAAGAGTATTGCGAATCTCATTGTACCGATTTCGAATCTCTTCTTCAATATCATCATCGTAACTCATGATCGGTAGGGTATCTAGCTTACGCCAAAATGCATGAACTTTATCAAGTGGGATGGGCGAGTTGAATTGCATGAACTGTGCAAGCTCATGTGGACAAGGGAGCCCGCATGCCGATTTCACCGCACACCCACACAACAATGGATCTCGACTACCATCATATAGAGAATCCAGTGAGTTGAAAATCAAATCCAATGCATTTATAGACACCATGCCTCTAACCTCACTCCATAGCGATGACTTGAATTTGTGTTGTACCACAGTCCTGTTTTTCTCAAATGAGGCAATGATTGCAATATGGGAGTATTCGATGAGTTTATGAATTTGTTTCCAACATGTCTCAAATGCTCCCTGGCTCGATCCAAGTTGTTTCTTCAATAAGGCATGTTGACTCTCCACCCTAACATAGGTTACGCAATTTATTAGCATATAATTAACAAAATATCAAAACATATGACAGAAACATAAAGTTCCCCCGATATACATGTTTGTAGTCAAGTTGACAAAGTGCATAACATGGTTTGTCCAACACGAGACAAATCTTTCTTTGTAAGGCACAATCCACCGGTTCAGACATAATTGACCGCATCGGGATAGTGACCGAAATCTTCGATAATCGCCGTAAATAGTCATCAAACGATGCCTCTGTATCAGCTTTGACCATTACATGCCAATGAAGAATGAACGCCTCCCAAATCTCTTGCATATCAAACATTTTCTTGCATTTTGCTAGAATATTCCTGTTGATATGCCATCGACAGAGCAAATGAGTTGTCGTTGGGAACGTCTCACGAATTGCATTCATCAAGGCAAGCTCCCTATCGGTCACGATAACATTAGGAAGACATGATTGATCCATCAAAGATTTCAACACTTCGCATGCCCACGTGTAGTTTCCTTCTTTCTCAGCCTCTAGGTATACAGCAGCAATTAAGAAGGTCATTTTGGTTGAAGTCACGCCCCAATCTCAAGCAAAGGTAAGTTGTACCTATTTGTCTTGTAAGTGCAATCCATGAACAAGACGTATGGAAATGCCTTCATCAATTCAATGCTTTTCGGATGAGCAAAGAATATCTCCTTAATGACATTTGTATTCTCGCATTGCCGATATTCGAAGTGATAAGCATGATCGGTCAATTTAAACATGAGCTGTTGGATTTGAGAACGAATCGCACGCTCAGTTGCCCTATTCTTCACTCGCGCATTATAAATAGTCCGTAATATGGACTTGTTTTTCGGAAATTTCTCTTTTAATCCATGTAAAATATCCTTCGACCGGCTATTTGCATGTGACAATTCTATCACGTACTCCTCCTCTGATTTCAGTAATAAACCGGCATAAGAGTGACCCAACATGGATTCGCAAATTGGATGATTGTGAAAGCCACAAACCACTTTTAATTGTCATTCACCATCAACCGTGACTTGTCTGGCGTTCAACTGAAACTTACAACCGCATTTCTTTGTTCCGCTCTCTCTATTTTTCTTTTTTTTTCCCAATTCCAATATTTCAAGGTTGGTAGTTCCTTGGGATCCATATAAAGATGAAATCGCTAAAGGGATACGTTTTTCTAACAGGAGCGAGGCGCAATTTGAAATAAAAGGTACCATATTATAATCAATCGCCGGTTCAGGGTAAGAAGGAGCAAAACTCATACATGGGAAATAGAATGTCTATTGAAAAGTTTTCATGCAATTTTTATGTTCGTGTGAGTAGGAAGAAGTTTAGCTATTGGGAAGTGACCAAGTATAAGGGTCCTCATTATTGCTTATATTCTGGAAAAAATCAAGATCACCCCAACCTAGATACGAAGTTTATTGGTCGGCAAGTAGTTCCTCTTATTAACAATAATTCAGATGTCAAGGTTGGAGTTATTATTATACACATTAGTCAAATGTTTGGCAAGAAAATTACCTATAAGAAGGCATGGTGTGGAAAGCAGAAGGGCGTTGCAGAGGTTTTTGAAGATTGGGAGTAATCTTATATAAGGTTACCCCGCGTCCTAGCAGCCATCCAAAAATACAACCCCGGAACAATTGTTGAGTATACTCCTCCTCCTCCTCCTGCCGGTGAATTACATGTTGGGTTTCGAGGGTCCATGCGCAGCGGAATAATGCAAAATTAACTCGAAAACCCGGAGCCCTAGGATCCGTTCTAGATGATTAATTAAGAAGTATGAAATAGAATTACCAACCTTGTGTGCTTTTGTCGTTGATAAACGCGTTCCAACTCCAGATTGAAGAACTAGCGAATCTTCGATGAACTATTCTTGAATCACGAACGTTAGATCTTGATTAGCGAAGATCCTCTATATGTATCCACGCGTTGAACGAACCCTAGAACAATTCTAGGTGGATTGCTAGATCCTTTGATTGAAACTCTTTTCAATCGATGAAGAATAATGGAATTGGATTGTGTTTTTGATTCTCAATTCTCAATTGAAATCTCTCTTTTGTGTTTCTCTAAACCCAAAACCATGAGAGTGACTGCTAGGTCAACCAAGGGTTTGTATTTATACGTTATAAATATTTTCCCTTCGCGAAAACCCTAATTTTAGGTCAATTATGTATCAGTCCAGCGTCGACGGGACGACTCGTCCCCCAGGGCACGAGTCGTCCCCTTGCACCCAGCTTCTGATTCTGGCGTCCCCATTAAGGGGAATAGTTGATTCAAGCCCAGGGCACGAGTCGTCCCTATGGGCACGACTCGTCCCCATGGGCACGAGTCATCCCTCAGGACTCTCTCTCTGATTCTCTCATCCCAGGCTAAGGGAATAATTGGTTATGGCCTGGGGACGAGTCGTCCCCTGAGAACAAAAACTCCATATTCTTCATTTTTGACAATTCGTTCGATGTGTGTGACCCCATAGGACTATATTATGTTGGCAATGAGTTCGATCACATCGATCCTCATAAGACATGAGCGGACTCTAGCAAGCCATCATGCCTACCCAAATAATATAATTTCAAGTTCGATTTTCCTACATAGAACATATCACAATCCCTTTGTCACACGATGTTATATTGAACATGAGTCATGGTCCACGTCAACTCATTTTGTTCAATGCTTTGTCGTTACTAAGTAAATTGATCAATCGAATGATATTAATCACATTAATTCATTCGGGCATGGCCATGCACTACATCAATCTTACTTACGAGTGGCCTAGCAAACATCTCTCTTTACGAGGGACAAATTTCCATCTTGACTTATCATTCTTCCCAACAAGAATCATATCATGCCAATAATAGCCCTTATTGTTATCCGGTTAAAGACAACGTTAAACTATATCAAACATAATATTCATCAAGTGGAAGACGATGATAATCTCAGGTCAAAGGATATCAATGATATAACTATATGAGATTTATTTATGACATACGACCATGACATAAATCTCATAATGAGTCAAGTCCAGTACCTTGTTCTCTAACAAGTACCCATGAATCTAATGTGCATCTCCATGCATATAATCATCACATGATTATCCATTAGACTTCATACTAGTGCTTCATAAGTACTAGGGACATGATTATTAAAGTAAACATGCAAACACATATAATAATCAAAGAAACAATCTCTTATATAAATGAATAATGACATTACAAATAAGTCTATCTCTATAGGCCTAGGGCACTAACACCTACAATCTCCCACTTGCACTAGGCCCAATCATTCATGTATCTTATACCCATGGACCTAACATGACCATCACGTTTTGCTTGTGGCAAAGGCTTGGTGAGAGGGTCCGAAATGTTGTCATCTGTTGGTACCTTGCATATCTTGACGTCCTCCCTTTCACAGATTTCTCGAATGAGGTGGAAACGTCTCAAAATGTGTTTGGATCGTTGATGTGACCTTGGTTCTTTTGCTTGGGCAATTGCACCATTATTTTCACAATAAAGCTCTATCGGGTTAGTGATACTCGGAACGACTTCTAAGTCACTAACGAACTTCTTGATCCAAATCGCCTCCTTAGCCGCATCCGATGCTGCTATGTATTCGGCTTCGGTTGTAGAATCAGCAACAGTGCTTTGCTTGGAACTCTTCCAACAAACAACACCTCCATTTAACATAAACACGAAATCAGACTGCGATCTATAGTCATCTTTGTCGGTCTGGAAGCTTGCATCTGTGTAACCCTTTACAATCAGATCATCTTCCATTCCTCCAAATACCAAGAATACATCCTTAGTTCTTCTCAAGTACTTCAGGATATTCTTGACTGCTATCCAATGGTTCTCACCAGGATAAGACTGGTATCTACTCGTCGCGCTTAGAGCATACGAGACATCGGGTCTAGTACATAACATGGCATACATGATAGACCCAATTGCCGAAGCATATGGAATATCACTCATCCTCTTTCACTCATCATTTGTCTTAGGACAATGAGTCTTGCTAAGAGTAATGCCATGTCCCATTGGCAAGTTCCCTCTCTTAGAATTTTCCATGCGGAATCTTCTAAGGACCTTGTCAATATATGTACTCTGACTCAAACCAATCATCCTTCTTGATCTATCTCTATAGATCTTGATACCAAGGATATAAGCCGCTTCACCCATATCTTTCATTGAAAAACATTTTCCTAACCAAGTCTTAACAGTCTCAAGTGCAGGAACATTGTTTCCAATGAGCAAGATGTCATCGACATACAACACCAGAAATAGAACTATGCTCCCACTTATTTTCTTGTATACACAAGGTTCATCTTCGTTCTTGATGAAGTCAAACTCTTTGACTGATTCATCAAAACGTAGATTCCAACTCCTGGAAGCTTGCTTCAATCCATAAATGGATCTCTGCAACTTACATACTTTATTAGAATTCTTTGAATCGACAAACCCTTCAGGCTGTATCATGTATACATCCTCAAGTAGGTTTCCGTTAAGAAACATTGTTTTGACGTCCATTTGCCATATCTCATAGTCGTAATATGCGGCTATGGCAATTAAGATTCTAATAGACTTAAGCATTACTACGGGCGAAAAGGTTTCATCATAGTCAACGCCATGAGTCTGCCTATACCCCTTAGCAACAAGCCTAGCCTTAAAAGTATGTACTTTCCCATTCATGTCGGTTTTCTTTTTGAAAACCCATTTGCACCCTATGGTTTTTACACCTTCGGATGGATCAATCAAGTTCCAAACTTGATTATCGTACATGGATTTGATCTCGGATTCCATGGCTCCTAGCCACTTGTCCGAATCAGGAGTGGACATCGCCTCTTGATAGGAAGTAGGTTCATCATTCTCAATGATTTCTACTTCGTTACTTTCCGTCATGAGAAATCCATATCTCTCAGGTTCGGATCGTATCCTATCCGATCTGCGAAGAACTTGTGTATCTTGAACCGGTTCCACAACAGCTTGTGAATTTGGTTCCGTCTCTACTATTGGTTCCTTGTCATTTTCGGGTTCTTGAATTTTTTCAAGATCAATTTTACTCCCACTAGTTTCTTTAGAGAGAAACTCTTTCTCTAAAAAGACACCATGTCGAGCAACAAACACTTTGTTCTCGGATTGGTTGTAAAATTGATATTCTTTCGTTTTCTTAGGATAACCAACGAAAATACATTTATCGGATCTGGGTGCAAGCTTATTTTCAGAAACTAATTTCTTCACATCCCCAAATTTTCATGAAAGATAAACTAGATTTTCTTCCATGCCACATCTCATGTGGGATCTTAGGAGCCGATTTAGTAGGGACCTTATTAAGCATGAAAGCAGCTGTTTTCAGTGCATGTCCCCAAAAAGAAATAGGAAGGTTAACTTGACTCATCATCGATCGAACCATATCTAATAGAGTTCGATTTCTCCTCTCGGACACACCATTCCATTGTGGTGTTCCGGGTGGAGTAAGTTCTGAAACAATTCCACAACTTTTAAGATGATCGTCAAATTCTTAGCTTAAATATTCACCACCTCGATCGGATCGAAGTGTTTTAATAGTTTTGTCAAGTTGATTTTGTACTTCATTTTGAAATATTTTAAATATCTTAAATGCTTCACTTTTGTACTTCATCAGATAGACATAGCCATATCTAGATAAGTCATCGGTGAATGTTATGAAGTACCGAAATCCTCCCCTAGCAATGCTATTCATTGGTCCACATACATCAGTATGTATGAGAGCCAACAAATCACTAGCCCTTTCACTACTCTTAGTAAAAGGTGCTTTAGTCATCTTGCCCAATAAACAAGATTCGCAAACATCATATGATTCATAATCATATGAGTCTAAATATCCATCTTTATGGAGTTTAGAGACGCGTTTCTCATTTATGTGACCAAGATGGCAATGCCATTTAAATGTGTTGTTCACGTTGTTTGGTTTAGATTTCTTATTTACATGATAGACATTATCAACATTATTTTCAACATCTATGACATAAAGGCCATTATAAGAATGAGCAATACAGTAAAGCATATCATTCAAATAAATGGAAAATTTCTTATTCGCAATAAGAAAACTGTAACCCTCATTGTCTAAACACGAAATTGAAATAATGTTTATGCTCAAATCCGAAACATAATAGCAGTTATTCAAAACTAATATTAATCCGCTAGGTAAAGTGACTTCGTAAGTCCCTACGGCCAATGCAGCAACTCTTGCTCCATTTCCAACCCGCAGGTCAACTTCACCTTCCTTGAGCAACCTTCTATTCTTTAGTCCCTGCACATTTAGGCAAATGTGAGATCCACATCCGGTATCTAATACCCAAAAATTAGAAGTAGAAAGTAGAATATCTATCACATAGATACCTGAAGTCATGGCAATCTCATTGCCCTTCTTCTTCAGTCCTTCCTGATAAGCTTCGCACTTACGCCTCCAATGCCTAGTTTCCTTGCAATGGTAGCAAACCGCATCTTTTTGGGATTTGGGATGAGGCTTCTCAACAACGGCAACCTTTGCCTCCGATTTAGCAACTTTTGCTTTAACCTTGGGTTTCTTGAACCCCTTTCCTTTATTCACCATCAACACTTGATTGGTTCTCTTGGCGATATTGTTCTCTGCATTCTTAAGCATCCCATGCAATTCAGACAGAGATTTATTCATCCCATTCATGTTATAATTCATAACGAACTAATTATAACTTTCAGGGAGTGAATGCAATATCATATCCGTAGCCAGCTCCAACTGGATAGGATATCCAAGCCTCTCAAGATGTTCGAGGTGACCCTTCATTTTCAACACATGAGGCCCAACATGTTGTCCTTCAATCATCTTGCATGAATGAAGAGCCTTCATAGTGTCAAACCTTTCCTGACGTGCTTGCAACTGGAACATTTCCTTAAAATGATTTCCCAAATCATAAGCTTCCATGTGTACAAGGTCCTTCTGAAGAGCCTTACACATGGTAGCGAGCATCAAGCAACCAACATCAATAGAATCATCCAAATGTTTCTTATGTTGATCCTTTTCAGCTCGAGTTGCATTAGCAGCAGGCTCGGGTGGAACGGGTCCATCGAGAATGTACAACTTCCTTTCCTGTTTGAGAACAATTCTCAAACTGCGGATCCAATCCACATAGTTGTTGCCATTCTCTTCTAACTTGTCCTTCTCAAGGACTGATCGCAGTGACAGATTTTGATTAGTGTTAACAGCCATTGATCTACAAAGATATGCAACAAATATGAACACATATAAGTGCCTATTTCATTTAAGAGATTTAAATAACGTATTTCATAAATACTCCCACTAAATTATATAACCTTCTTATACAATCATGCATAATATAATTTAATAGGCTAAGACCCAACTTTAATTTAATTTCAAGTCGGCCATGGCACGACTGCTCAAAATTAAACTAAAAAGGTAGATAACATTTATCAATCATATCAACATATGACTCTTAGATCCTTTATAAGATTATAGACATCATATGTCACATGTTTCAATCCCATCTTATACCTTAGGCCCAAAACTGTTTTGATAGCCTAATTGAGTTCAACCATTTTAAACGTATAGCAATCACCGTTTGCTCATCTTGATCATACAAAGATAGAATTAATGTACCTCGCTGTGGCGAAGCCTACATAAAACTATCCGTGTACTCACAAGTGTTTAAACATGGGTGGCATAGACAAACTCAAATTTCAATGAAGGTTCAATTTTCATGTTTATCAATTAACATGGCAAGGTTGATTCATGAAAATTATATGAGCATAATTATGAACATGGAATGATGCATCACAAATCACATTTGATGTTTACATCATAATTTCTAATCAATTAGGGTTTAATGACTCATGTAAAATCTCATTTAATATGAACATAATCCCTATAACAAATACTTTGTTCAAGATCTAGAAATTCATCAATTACTAGTACGTGGCATTGTAATCCAAGGTTATCCCACACTTCCATCGAAGTGCCTGTGGGGAAGTTTTTGGTGTCCATCCCATATACTAAGTAATATTCAAGATCCATATTCTAGATTAATCACATTAATCAAATAATTCAATTCAAAATCATGGTTTATCAAAATATACAATTACTTCCATAAGCAATTCTCATATAAAATCATGTTCTAAATCATATTCATCATGAAAATTAACATAATCACATTATATAATTATCATGATAATCTAATATAAACATGATGAACGGGGCTCTGATACCACTGTTGGGTTTCGAGGGTCCATGCGCAGCGGAATAATGCAAAATTAACTCGAAAACTCGGAGCCATATGATCCGTTCTAGATGATTAATTAAGAAGTATGAAATAGAATTACCAACCTTGTGTGTTTTTGTCGTTGATAAACGCGTTCCAACTCCAGATTGAAGAACTAGCGAATCTTCGATGAACTATTCTTGAATCACGAACGTTAGATCTTGATTAGCGAAGATCCTCTATGTGTATCCACGCGTTGAACGAACCCTAGAATAATTCTAGGTGGATTGCTAGATCCTTTGATTGAAACTCTTTTCAATCGATGAAGAATAATGGAATTGGATTGTGTTTTTGATTCTCAATTCTCAATTGAAATCTCTCTTTTGTGTTTCTCTAAACCTAAAACCATGAGAGTGACTGCTAGGGCAACCAAGGGTTTGTATTTATACGTTATAAATATTTTCCCTTCGCGAAAACCCTAATTTTAGGTCAATTACGTATCAGTCCAGCGCCGACGGGACGACTCGTCCCCCAGGGCACGAGTCGTCCCCTTGCACCCAGCTTCTGATTCTGGCGTCCCCCTTAAGGGGAATAGTTGACTCAAGCCCAGGGCACGCGTCGTCCCTATGGGCACGAGTCGTCCCTCAGGACTCTCTCTCTGATTCTCTCGTCCCAGGCCAAGGGAATAGTTGGTTCTGGCCTGGGGACGAGTCGTCCCCTGAGAACAAAAACTCCATATTCTTTATTTTTGACAATTCGTTCGATGCGTGTGACCCCGTAGGACTATATTATGTGGCAATGAGTTCGATCACATCGATCCTCATAAGACATGAGCGGACTCTAGCAAGCCATCATGCCTACCCAAATAATATAATATCAAGTTCGATTTTCCTACATAGAACATATCACAATCCCTTTGTCACACGATGTTATATTGAACATGAGTCATGGTCCACGTCAACTCATTTTGTTCAATGCTTTCTCGTTACTAAGTAAATTGATCAATCGAATGATATTAATCACATTAATTCATTCGGGCATGGCCATGCACTACATCAATCTTACTTACGAGTGGCCTAGCAAACATCTCTCTTTACGAGGGACAAATTTCCATCTTGACTTATCATTCTTCCCAACAAGAATCATATCATGCCAATAATAGCCCTTATTGTTATCCGGTTAAAGACAACGTTAAACTATATCAAACATAATATTCATCAAGTGGAAGACGATGATAATCTCAGGTCAAAGGATATCAATGATATAACTATATGAGATTTATTTATGACATACGACCATGACATAAATCTCATAATGGGTCAAGTCCAGTACCTTGTTCTCTAACAAGTACCCATGAATCTAATGTGCATCTCCATGCATATAATCATCACATGATTATCCATTAGACTTCATACTAGTGCTTCATAAGTACTAGGGACACGATTATTAAAGTAAACATGCAAACACATATAATAATCAAAGAAACAATCTCTTATATAAATGAATAATGACATTACAAATAAGTCTATCTCTATAGGCCTAGGGCACTAACACCTACATTACACATGTTTCAACGGGTGTTCTGGCATTTAGGCCTTGCATTAAAGATTTCTCATTGTCAGCCTGTCATTTCTATTGATGGAACATTCATTCATGATAGATATAAAGGGGTAATATTGATTGGCATGGGTGTTGATGCCCAAGACAGTATACTTCCTTTTGCATTTGTTGTTGTTGAAAACGAGGAATGGGCGAACTGACGTTGGTTCTTATATCTTGTTTGCAGACATATTATAAAGAGTCGTGAAGTATGCTTGATATCTTACCGTCATCACGGCATTCTTATACTATAGTGGAAGATACATGGTGACAAAATGTGCATCATCGATATTGCTTGAGACATATGCGGGCAAATTTCTTGGATAAGCATAGAGGGGAAGGTTTGAAGTATCTGGGGCAATTAGATGGTTTCTGAATTTAGATGCCAAAAAATGGACATTGGCGCATGATGGTGGTTACAAATATGGCATTACGACTACTAACATGTCTGAGGTTTTCAATGATATCATGAAAGGAGTCCGTGGGATGCCAATAGCAACAATTGTTGAAACTGCCTTTTACCGTTGTGTGGAGTACTTTCAAGTAAGGCATTGGTTTTCACTTAATACCTTAAAAGGTAATCCTGATAACCCAAAAATCAATCCCCTACACCAATTCAACAAGACAGTTCATTACTGATACCTGAAGAATAACGAGAAAGGTATGACATATCAGGTTAGGAGGTTCAACACTCATGAGATTGGGGTGTTTAAAGTGACAACCGCACATCGGGGTGATAAAGGTGGAAATATCCAAATTGTTCGATTTAATGAGCGTACCTGCACATGTGGTAAATGGGGGCCTATCACATGCCTTGTTCCCATCTTCTTGCATGTTTCCAAGCACAGCATCTTGACGGTCTTTCTTTCGTTTCTCCATTTTACACTATTAGGGAATACTACAATGCATGGAAGGAAACATTTGAACCAATTCACCATGGGGACTATTGGGATGTGGATGGTTTGGCCACGTTTTTCCTAATCCCCACCTTCGACGTTCTGCGAAGTCCGGGCGACCTAGATCAAGACGATTTCGAAACTGTATGAACTTTCAAGCATATAAACGGAATACTCAGTGTTCAACATGCAAACAAAAATGTCACAATCGTTGCAGATGCCCAAACAACAGATATTTGAATGTTTTTCATTTAATTTATATTTAAGTTGTTGGATTTAATTTGTATTTCATTTTATTTTAGTTTGAATTTGACTTGGATATAATTTTGATTGTTTATTCAGTTTGTGTTGTTTTACTTACAGTTTGTGTTGTAAATTGTGTTTGTTTTGAGTTCTTTTTTTTCCAGTTTCAGATTCAGTTTCTGTGTGTTTAATAGTTTGCTGCTGCTGTAGAGCTTAATAGAGGTGAACTCGTTACACCATGCAGCGAGTTCAGTGAAATCGATACATGGTGTAGCGAGTTCACCTCCAGTGAGCCCCACAGCAGCAGCAAACTGCTGCAATCCCACATGTATATAGAAAATCCATACAACAAACATTTCAACATGTACTGAAGCCTTAAAACAATATAACGAACTGTACAAAAACCTCAAAACAATATCTCAAACTGTAATAAATACTACAAACAACATCCCAAAAACTATAATTTAAATGTTTTATTACAAATAAGCAACTAAATATAAATGTTTTGTTACAACTAAATAAAAACAAGGTTTTCGCTTATTACTCCTTTTATATTTTCTATTATAGGTAGCCGGGATGAACTTCTTTGTCGGATGCCGCTCCCGAGACCTTCTTCTAATCAATTCCTCCCGTTGGGCTTGTGTAAGATGTCCCAACCGGATGAAATCGCAGACGGATCGGAGAATGGTGGAATAACATCTCGTAAGGTAGATAAATGAACCTTAAAGGCACTTCCCGAATATACTGGCGTGTGAAAAATCATAGGTGGAGGGTCAACAAAACCATAATCATGGTGTATCGAGTTTGTTAGTAACATAATTAGTTTAATTATGCCATTTACCTAATTGATTTACTTATTAAACTCGCTACTTGATGTAGCGAGTTTTAACAGATACATTTTAAAATCGTTGAATCAAGTAGCGAGTTCCCAAAAGTAGTTAATTTTGGAAAAATAATTTCAAAGGTTGGTTTTTTGAGAAATAAAATTTTAAAAAGAAATTAATTGAGAAAAAAAATCAATTTTATTGTCTAGTTTGAACAATGCAGCTAAACCTTAACTGTAGCGATTCCACATCCAACTAAACTAAAGACAAATCTATTTAGCTGAACTTTTTCAGTTTAAGTTAAATGTAGTCAACTAATCATAATATTTTATTTTCTTTTTCTTTTTGTTTGTAGTGTTGAACTTTTCAGTTTGAGTTAATACTCCATCAGTTTCATTATGTTTTGTTTGGCTATATTTTCATTTTTTTTTGTCTGATTTTCTTTGACCATTTATAAAAACAATGCAGATTTATATCTTATTTTTTCTATTATACCTTTATTTATATTTTATATTTAACTAATTAATTAGAAATGCACAAATTCTCATGTTATAATTAAGAAAGTGTATAACTAAAAATATAAAAATTAAACAAGACATTTATTAAAATTTCTTAAACCATGTAATTTTATTTGTGACCAAACATAATAATGAGACGAAAGGAGTGGTTTATTTTTATTATTTCTGTACTAGTATTCTACTATTCTATTTGGACTCGCCCATTTATACAACTTCAGTACAGTGAGAAACTTGGTCCAACTAGTCTTACCTAGTGCCTTAAATTGCATAGATAAATAAATTTAACAAATTAACTATAAATATATACTCCCTCCTTCCCCCTTGAAATCGTACCGTTACTGTTTGCGCGGAGATTAAGAAAAAAAATACTCCCTTCATCCTACCCGAAAGGGCACAAATTTCTTTTTTTGGCGTCCCATTTAAAAGGGCACAACCCCAAAAAGGAAAGTTTTTATTATTTTTATACTCTTCCTACCCCACTCATTCTCTCTCTCCTACTTTACTTTTACACTCACAACATTCTCTTTCCTAACTATTCCTCCCACTCATTCTCTCTCATATTTAATTTTTCATACTCACAACATTTAACCTTTTTCCCTTTCTTACAACACTTTCCTTGTTCATTTCTTAATTTTCGTGCTAGGAGGCAAAATTGTCCTTTCGAGCGGGACGGAGGGAGTAATGATATAAATGTTTTGAGTGTAATTTGAAAATAGGAGAGAGAATGAGTGGAGAGAATAGTAAATTATATTGGTGTTGTGAGTATTAAATAATGTAGGAGAGAGAAAGAGTGAAGGGAATAGTAAAGATTTTTTGCCATTTTAGGAAGTGTGCAATTTGTAATGAGACGCCCAATGATAAAAGTGTAGCGGGACGGAGGGAGTATAGATTTTAAAAAATATAACAAAAACCGAATTTGCAAGATTAATTACCCAAATTTAACTAACCGTTGCTATGTGGACATTTAACTGTTGCAACTCCCTTCCCTACATTGATTTTTTACTGCAATCCACCGACAAAATTGTCACGGACATTCGTTAGAAAATTCTGTCATCAATCATGTACCATTACATTTTCTTACGGGTAAAAAAAGACATTTCATGACATTTTTATTCAATTCTCTCTCTAAGGGTGTTCTTCTGATGAGTTATAAAAATGAGAGAAAGACTAGAAAATGAGAAAATCTAATATATTTTCCTTTCGAAAGTTGCTCCAGGTTTTTTATAAAGAAAGTGGAAGGAAAAGAAAAGAAAAGAAATTTTTTAAATTTTCTCTACTACACAATCTTCCCAAAAGTAGGAGGAATTGGAAGGAAATAAAATCTTATAAAACAATTTTTTTGGTTAAACCTATTTTACCCCTCAAATATAACTCTATTTCTTCCTTTCATTTTTCATTAAATGTACAAGTGTAATTCAATTTTTTCCTAACCTTTTGCTTCCTAAACTCGGGAGCACTTCAAAAAGTTATTGAATTCGCTCACCTCTTCTTTTATAGAAGTTATTGAATTCTCTCGCCTTCTCTTCTCTCCCTTCCCATTCTCTTCTCTCCTTTAAAAACTCGGGAGCTTCCATCCCTCCATGTTCAACTCTACCCATCACTTCTTTCTCCCTTGCCGGCCCAACCGCCACCCTTTCACTTATAACCCCACCGCCACCACAACCACAACCAAGCACAAACACAAAAATCACAAACCAAACGACTAAAACTTTACGCAATAGCATTGCCATTTGTTTCTCAAAATACACAAAGAATGCCACCACAATAAGCCTCAGTTATTCGCGCAATATCTTTTTTGTTGCCCCTTTCCTGCAAAACAGAGCCTTACCATCCCCCCGGTCAATATCGCAGCAGATGACTCACAATCGTTGCTGCTAAAGGCTATAATATGAAAACCGATGTGGCAAATATTCATTCTTCTTCTCACTCTTTCAAACAGACACATGCATTTTTTGTTAAGGACATATAATGTGAGTCATCAACTGAGAAGGAGGCTGTGTACAAAAAGACATGGCATGATATGCTCCTATACCTTAGGAGTATAGGAGTATATTTGCAACATACGAACCTGGTGCGAATCTTTGCTTTTATAATAAGCCTGCAACTCTAATATATATTTGCATTAACCACACTCACACTCGCCCATGCAAAGGCAGAGTCTTTCACTTACTCCCAGTGAGATACTGGAATAAACAATGATAAATAGATCTTTGAATTCATGACTATGATGAAGATATATATCTACCCATTACTTCTACACTTGTCCCTATAAACACCCACAATATAGCACATAAAACACCCAAAACTGAAAAACAAATAATACCCTTAGTTGAACTGGCTGACCTTCGAGAAGAAGTAGGCTTGTTTTCACCTGCAGCATTGCTTGTGTTGCGCACATTTATTCTACTCCTACTAAAGCTAGACATACGCTCAAATGCTCTATTCACCAACGCACTACTCTCTGCAGCTGATGCTGGGGTGGTTGGAATGGACTCTACAAAAGACCACAGAGCAGAGGAGAACCATGAATCTGTGCCATCATCACCTTTGATCTTTGGAATTTGATTGGCCTCAGAAGTGAGTTTTGCAGGATCACCTTCAGATACAAAACCTAAAAACGGCAACCAAAAAATTAAGAGGTTTACAAAAATTAGTAAGAAAATATGTATCCCACTCTGTTGGTAGAGGAGCTCTTGAAGCTTGCTAGGCTCAAACACTCCTCTTCCCAGTAGAGCACGAGAGTTCTTGCCATTTGGAAGATGACATGGTCTGCTGAAACCATCCATCTGACCAAAGATCTCTATAATGTTAGCCGGTGTGGAAGGTAACTTTTATAAGTCATTAACACGTGTAATATAAGTAACACTTAGAGTTCACTGTGTACAAGTCCTGCCACTGAGATATGCAGTAAGAATTGTACCTTGGTAAGAAGGGGATATTTCCCCGTGTGTTGGTTCTGATTGAGTAAAGAGATAGGATCTCTGATCATGTGCCCAGGGCTCACAATTTGTCAGAGTTGCATCAACAAAATGGGGTTCTGGCTGATAGTTTACTACTTGATTCTCAATATTGCTTGAATATAAATGCGAGCCAGGGTGTCCCATTCCATTTGCTACAGCAGTCATGTATGGCTGTGAAATGTGTTCCCCTTCACCAGGCCCAATCTCACACATAAACATGGCTGGGTCATCAAACAAGTCAACCACACCCAACCCGTCAAACTCGTCAAACTGCAGGTTCTGCACTGGTTTGTCAAAGGACTGAACAGTGGGTTGTGGACCGCTAAGATCATCCATTTCAAGAAAATCTTCAAAGAAATCCTCTTCAGACACCTGAGGCTGCTGAGATTGAGGCTCCTCAGCAAATACATTTGGAACAGATGTGACCTCAGACATCTCGTACAATTGCAGCTGAGAAGTGGCTGAATGGGTTATGTCAAAGCTGGGCTGAACTCCATACTGCTTGTGGTTAGGGTGCAATGGTAGGATCTGGTTAGGGCATTGACTTCCCTTGAGTAATCAAACACGGTACTTTGGGTTTCTTCCTGGCCAACAAGAGGATCATATGCATAAGCAAGCGGTGGAACAAGCTCAGGTTCGTCTGCGATCTTGTTCAAGAATTCATCAAGACCATTCAGTAAAGGATCTGGTTGATCCCTAGCTCGGGTGTTAGTATCCACATGATCAGCAGGAGTATGCTCCTGCACAGGTTTCTCCAGTACAAAAAGACCATTCACTTCCAAAACCTCATCGTCTACCCATTCCTCTTCATTAAAGGGAGCTCCATACTGCTCCCCATTTTTTGGACCAGGCCCACTCTTCTTATATACCTTATACAGTGCATAATACTCCTGAGCAGGGCATCGCTTCAGTTCCTCTTCATCCAGGGTGTACTCATGCATCACCCAATCTGTGCGTTCGCCAGAGGGAGCACGGCCTTTATAATAAACCAGGGTCTTCTTAACCCCAACTGAGCGTGAATTACAAGTGATTGTGCGGTCCTTTCCAGTTGCTTTCCAATACCCATGCATAGTTGCCCGGTTCGATCTTCCTCCATTTGGATATTTCCTATCTCTGTGGCTGAAGAAGAACCACTGCCTATCCCCAGTTTTCAATTTAGATTGTCCTGCAACAAATTTATAATGAGCCAGTTAACAATAAATAAATATATATACATATAATTATATATGAATAAGCTTTAAAAGTCAAGCAGGAAAAATGGAAGTACATTAACAAAGACTAAGTCAAAAGCAGACTTCAATCAAACAAATGGCATAGAAAAGGAAACCCACCATTAACAAAATTACACCCAAACAACCTTATTTGATTATCTCAATAACCATGTTCACACACAAACCAATAGTAACACCATCACTACATTAAAACCAAACACAATAACCATCAGTGACAAGACAAAGAAATATAAAAACACAGTTATAACCATCCCAATGGATATTAGTTGCACAAGAGAAGCATATAATCTAGACCATCATCATAACACAATTCAACTCAATTATCAATCAAGTAAAATGATCAAACTACATGTATATTCAAACAAATAACAAACGAAGGAATATATAAGCAGAAGTAAATTAATAAATGATCAAAAGAGAAACTAGACCCGCATAGCAAAATGATCAGATCAGTCAACAAATCAAGTCAACGGCAAATACATGAATCCAAATACAAGATCACAAATAAAGAGTGTTAAGACTATACCAGGCAATTCTTCGGGATCCCATTTGTATACATCAGTAACGCCGATGATATCAAGCCTGAGCTGACGCCGGCAGATCTTCCTCTTGAGATAGTAAAGAATAAGCTCCTCATCGGTAGGGTGGAATCGGAAGCCCGGTGGAAAGCACTTTCCGTCAGCCAAACACGACGAAGACTCGGTCACCTTCATAATTTCCAAACAATCGGAACAAAGAAACTACAAACAATTTGAATACGAGAATAGAAATTGATCGGAAAATTGAATTCAAATGGTTTTGATCGCGAGAAGGAAACCTTGATTGGGGATTAAGGGAGGCGTGGATAGGGTTTGAGAGGATTTGGGGAAAAGAGGAGAGGGTCTAAGACCCGATTTGGGGCTGGACTTGAGGTACTATTTTGGTCAAACAATAAATGGGAAAATGATATGGACAGATGCTGGGAATTATATAATCGTGTTCAATCTTGTCAGTTTATTTTAATACTAGAGTAACACCCGTGCGATGCACGGACCGTTACTAACACTCAAAAGATGAAATTTAAAATCGTGTTCAATATTTTGAATTTTAATTAAGGATATTATAAATATTTTGAGTAACTCTTATTATGAAAAATTAGTTTTTTTTAAAATGTTATTAAAAAATTAGTTTTCAGAATAGTTCATCACTCTTATTAGTTAGACTTAGTGCTTTAAAACTAATTTTTTTTCTTATATTGCGAAAAAACTAATTTTTTTCTTATGTTACGAAAAAATTATATTTTTTTTTTCAAGATTTTGGCATAATTGTTTTCATTTAAATTATTTCGTATGTAAATAGTTAAATTTCTAAAATGTGTGATTTTTATACAGTTTTTAATGTATTAACCTCAAATTCAGATTAAAATGGAGGGTAAAATATGAGAGGGTCCGAAGGAAGCTTCTCCTAATTCGGATACACTTTCGGGTAGGTATAGGTACATTTGGATCCAAGTTTGTCAAATTGACTAAAAGGGTTTTTTTTTTCCTGTATTTTTAAAAATGGTTAGTCAAGCAATTCAGTTTGATTACTTCATGGTGTTAAGCCACACTGTTATATTTATTTATTGTCTAAAAAAGTTGTTGTGTGTATAAAGTATTAGTATTCAAATGTCCGTGCCAATGACACGGATCAGTATGCATACTGTTCAAGCGGAAAAAAAATATAAAGAACCTCTTTTATTTTTGTCTTTCTCACGCAAATTCTCACAACATCTATTTTCCTCTTTTCAACGTCAATCCCGAATCATACATCCATTGAGAGTCATCTCTTGAGATTATCTTTCAAAATAAGCCCCAGTATATAGAATCCAAGTCAATGACTATGTGAAGGTCCTTACACTTTATCCTAACAGCCTATACAACATGCTTCTAGATATTTTTAATGTTACTGTAACGCAGCTAGGATTGTGTTTCCTTCTTTGATGTTTCCTTTTTCCTTTGGGTTTCTTATTTCCTTATTTGATGTTTCCTTTTTCCTTTGGGTTTCTTATTTCCTTATTTGATGTTTCCTTTTTCCTTTGGGTTTCTTATTTGCTTAGGGTTTCCTTTTGACTACAACTCTTTTGTAATCTCATATAAATCCTTCCTCCATGTGAGAAGAATAACAAGAGAAATTATTATCCCAATTTAAATTTCTACATGGTATCAGAGCTAGCATACACAAGCTTTTGATAGATGGCGGAACAAGCACCACCGGCCGGTGGTGGTGATGGAAGACCTCCTCCGATTTTGAAGATTGAATACAACTCTCCTTTCTACCTAGGTCCCCAAGATCGACCTGGTGATTTCATAACTCCTACTCGCTTCCGTGGTGATAACTATGATGATTGGGCTGGCGATATACAGACCGCTCTTGAGGCTAGACGCAAATTCGGCTTCTTGGATGGATCTATTCCATCCGCCGTTTCTCCTTGCACCGAGTTAGATTGAAATACTATTCATGCTATGTTGGTATCATGGCTCATGAACACTATTGATCCCGAGGTTAAGAGCACGCCGCCCAAGTATAGGGATGCTAGGCGTTTGTGGGATTCTCTCAAATCTCGATATGCGTTGGTGGATGGACCTCGCATTCAACAACCGAAGATGTCAATAGCACGATGTGAGCGGACCAAGACCATGCCATTCTTTGTGTATTTCGGTAAGTTGACTGGATTATGGGAATCTCTCGCACAATTACGAGCCGCTTATAGATTGTTCTTCTTTGCGACAACCTGCACACGTGACAGGACAAGCACGCGGCACGAAGGGAGACCTGCAAGCTTCATGAATTTCTTATGGGTTTAAATTACGAATACTATGCCTCTCTTCGTACTAACCTCTTGTCTCAGATCCCTTGCCCACTCTTGATCGAGCTTACCAATTGATAGCACAGGTGAACGAGTGCGACTTGCTAAACCAATTCTTGATGAACCTCAGGATGCGGTTGGCTTTTCCCTCAAAACCGGTGGTCCTCGTGGTCGTGACAAGCCCGATAAATCCCACCTTACATGTTCACACCTGTCGAAAAAGGGCCGTGATGTCTCTTCTTGCTTTGAGCTTGTCGGTTATCCGAGAATGGTGGGGAGACAGTAGCAAAACAAGTGCTCGTGGTGGCGGTCGTCCTCAACAAGGTCGAGGGGAGAGGAGTTGCGCGGACCAACTCGGTTGCCCAAGTTGGTGCCGCCCAAGTCGGCGGGGCCGTCGGATCCGCCCAAGCCGGTTCTTCATCCTTGTTTATCGCAGAACAATGGAATGCTTTGGCCGGCCTAGTTGGTAACACTCGTATTCGGATAATCGCCTTCATGGTACGTCCGAGACATCTTCTTGGATCATTGATACGGGAGCATCCAATCATGTGACCGGAAACGCCGCTTGTCTCTTTGATTCATACTCTATACAAGCTTGCCCCGTCAAGCTTCCTAACGGCACCTCTGTGTTTGCACATATTGAGGGTTACGTTCGCTCGACAGAACACCCTTGTTCTTCATCATGTTCTTTATATACCAAATTTAAACTGCAGTCTTCTCTCTGTTTCTCAATTATTCGATGATGTTCATTGACCTTGTCCATTTTAATGCTTCTATGTGTGCTATACAGACCCGCCGAGGAACCCGATTGGAACGGGTGTTAGGCGGGATGGACTATACTACTTCGGAGGCGCACCTTCGCTTGTCACGTTTCGTCAACAATGCATCGCTTTGCTCGAGTTGTGGCATAATCGTATGGGGCATCCTTCGAAAAAGTAGTAAAACTTCTTCCTCCAGGTCTCTCATTTGTCGGGTAGTCTTCATAAACCTTGCGACGTTTGTTTTCGTGCTAAACATTCTAGAGATAGCTTTCCTATTAGTGAGTATAAATCTACTAGAGTTTTTGAGAAAGTTCACTGTGACTTGTGGGGTCCTTACACCCATGTTTCCTCTTGTGGTGCCCGTTATTTTTTGACTTTGGTAGATGATTATTCACGTCTTTGTTTGGATTTATTTACTAGTTGATAAAACGGAAGTTTTTCGCATGTTTATGGCCTTTGTTGCAATGGTGGATCGACGTTTTCTCAAAAAATCAAAATTGTTCAATTCGATAATGGCACCGAGTTTAACTCCTGTTTGATTATTTTCTTTCCACCCGCATTCTTTCTCAAACATCACGTGTTGGCACCCCTCAACAAAATGGGCGTGTCGAACGTAAACACCGTCATATTTTGAACATAGCTAGAGCCTTGAGGTTTCAGGCTCACCTTCCCATTTACTTTTGGGGCGAAGCGGTCCTTACCGCTGCTCATTTGATTAATCGAACCCCTTCCCCATTGTTGGATAACAAAACTCCCTACGATATCTTGTTTGGCAAAAACCCCTTTTATGATTCTCTTCGAGTTTTTGGTTCGATGTGTTATGCTCATAATCGCCAGGCTAGGGGTGACAAATTTGCTAGTCGCGATCGTAAATGCATCTTCGTGGGGTATCCTCTTGGTAAAAAGGGGTGGAAGGCTGTTTGATCTTGAGACCAAGAAATTTTTCGTCTCTCGTGATGTCAAGTTCTTTGAGGCTGTGTTTCCATACGGCGATTCTACTACTGTTCCTCATATCCAGGATTACGTTGATGTTCTTGCCGAGGAAGAAGCTTTTGGTCACATTGATTTTCCTATTGAAGAAGACTCCGCCGCTCCTACATTGTTCGTGCTCGTATCGAGCCCGCTCCTCTATCCGATGTACGGGAAGAGGTTGCTCCGGCTCCCATTGATCCGGCTCCTCCGGCTCCCAGCTGCTCCCTCTCGCATCAACGCCGGTCTCTTCGATGACTCGGATCCGATCTTTTAGGGAGGGGTATGAGACGTAAATTGCCTTATGTTCGTCTTCGCGATTTTGTGGCCCTTACTACATCTTCTAGTCCATCTCCCGCCTCTCCGTCTTCAATCGGTTCCTCGTGTACTCCCTATCCTATAGCTCACTATATAAGCGTGATCGGTTTTCTGCGAAATATCATACCTTTCTTGCAGCTCTTACGGTGGCTAAAGAGCCGACTTCCTTTCGTGAAGCCACGGCTCATGATGGCCGGAAACAATCAATGCAAGAGGAAATTCGTGCCTTGGAGGATAATGGCACATGGTCCATGGTGTCTCGCCTCCTGGCAAACGAGCTCTAGGATGTCAATGGGTCTATAAGATCAAGTACAATTCGACGGAGCGAGTTGACCGGTGAAATCTCGGCTAGTTGTTCTTGGCAATCATCAGAACGAAGGCATCGACTACACAGAAACTTTTGCTCCTGTGGCTAAAATGGTCACTGTTCGGGCTTTCCTTGCTCTTGCTGCTTCCAAGAATTGGGAGCTTCATCAGATGGACGTTCACAATGCCTTCTTGCATGGCGACTTAGCAGAAGAAGTTTATATGAAACCCCCTCCGGGCTTTGCGGCACCGAACACCAACACGGTTTGTCGTCTTCATAAGTCCCTATATGGTCTGAAGCAAGCCCCTCGTTGTTGGTTCGCCAAGTTGTTGACTTCCTTGAAGACTTATGGCTTCCTCCAGCCCTACTCGACTACTCTGTTTACCTTCACCAAAGGTGCCATCCAGATAAATGTGCTTGTGTATGTTGACGATCTCATCATAGTCGGAAACGATTCCGCTGCCTTGCTATCCTTCAAAAAGTACCTGTGTGAGTGCTTCAAAATGAAGGATCTCGTGTCTCTGAAATACTTTCTTGGCATTGCGGTTGCTCGCAATCCCGATGGCTCGTTTTCGTGCCAACGAAAGTATACATTGGATATTATTTCGAGGCCGGTTTACTAGGTTCGAAGCCCTCTAGCTTCCCCATTGAACCTAACCATAAGCTTGGTGTTGCTACGGTGCTATCTTGGAAGATCCTAACGCTATCGACGCCTAGTTGGGCGACTCATTTACTGGCTGTAACTCGGCGGATCTTGCATATTCGGTCCACATCCTTTCTCAGTTCATGAATGAACCTCGTTCCGAGCATTGGGAGGCTGCTCTACGGGTGGTTCGATATCTCAAAGGCACGCCGGGGCAAGGCATTCTTTTGCGCACTAACAGCGATCTCACTCTTCAAGGATGGTGTGACTCGGACTGGGCTGCATGCCCCATTTCTCGTCGTTCTCTTACCGGGTGGCTCGTTTTTCTCGGGCATTCCCCCATATCTTGGAAGACTAAGAAACAACCTACTGTTTCTCGTTATTCCGCTGAGGCTGAATACCGCGCCATGGCAGCTCTTACATGCGAGCTTAAATGGCTGAAGGGTTTATTGTTGAGCATGGGTGTCCATCATCCCAAGGCTATTCCCATTTTCTGTGACAGTGAATCGGCTCTTCACATTGCCAAGAATCCTGTTTATCATGAGCGCACCAAGCATATTGAGGTAGATTGTCATTTTGTCCGTGACGCTATCTCCAATGGTCTTATTGCCCCTTCTTATGTTCCAACGAAGACTCAGTTAGCTGACATATTTACTAAAGCTCTCGGGAAGCAACAGTTTGATGTTTTACTTAGCAAGTTGTGATGGAATAAATTATACATAAACCCTAGAATGATGCGGAATATTTATTCTAGGATAATCATGCTTTAAGTTATCAAAGATTATGGAACGATAGACAAACCTGAATCCATAGCAATATTTGGAGAATACTTGATGAACGATTATTGCCTTCCAATTGATCCTTAGGGTTCTTGAAATTTAATTGATAATGGGAATCAAGAGAATAAAACCTAGGTAGGTCAATTGGGGACCATAACCCTATATTTATAATGACCTAGTATGTTAGTCAGCCCATTATAGATTAACAACTAGGCCCCTTAGGTATCTACACATATTAATTATAGATCCCATACTTATAAAAGATGACTTGGGCCCCCTTCAACTTTAGTAGATCACTTTATTATGCCCAAATACTTTAATATTTAATGTGACATATACAATTAATTATAGTGCACATACGTCTATGTGCCCAAAGACTTTATTTATTATACTAGTATATGTAAAGTCCATAAAATATTCCAACAATCTCCCACTTGGACTTACACATGTACATAGTATAATACCTTAGTTTAATTGCATATCACATTATAAACCTTAACAAAGAATGCTTTACCAAATTGTGTCATTTTAAACCAATCCGGTCCATTAGTCAAATCAACATAAGGATCAAAGAGGTTTTCGTCACTATTAGCGCAACTAGACCCATGAGTGGTCACATATATTAACTCAACTAAATGACATGGATCAAGTATGGATGTGTAGCATGGAATAACATGTAATGTGATCTTCACATGTCTATTCTCAACTGGTCCAACCTTATTTTGAGATCAACCAAATATTCGAGTGCAAAATAACTTTATTAACCAAAATGAAAAACCAAATATACTTATAACAATAAATGTAAGAGCAAAATACAAAACTCCCACTCAATCTAAGCATACTCTAGTGATACAACACCCATACAAGCAGTGTGCTCATGAAAAACCTTCGGTGTTACACCCTTAGTAAGCGGATCCGCAACCATGGAGTTAGTCCCAATATGCTCAATACAAATCTGTCCACTCTGAATCCGTTCCTTAACAGCAAGATACTTAATGTCTATGTGCTTAGACTTAGACGAGCTCTTGTTGTTATTGGAATACATAACTGCCGACTTATTATCACAAAATAACTTTAATGGCCTTTCAACGCCACCTAATATGCGCAGCCCAGTGATAAAATTTCGCAACCAAATTGCGTGATTTGATGCCTCATAACACGCCACAAACTCTGCCTCCATCGTAGAAGTAGCAACAAGTGTCTGCTTAACACTCTTCCAAGAAACTGCTCCTCCACAAAGTAGATAAACGTAGCCTGAAGTAGACTTACGACTATCTTGGCATCCCGCAAAGTCGGAATCCGAATACCCAATGATCTCAAGTTTATCCGACTTTCTGTAAGTGAGCATATAATCCTTTGTTCTCTGTAAATAACGCATGACCCTCTTGGCTGCTATCCAATGATCCTTTCCAGGATTGCTAAGGTATCTCGCCTAAACACCAACTATGAATGCTAGGTCCGGGCGAGTGCAAACCGAGCATACATCAAGCTCCCTATAGCCGAAGCATAAGGGATGCTATTCATTTCCTTAGATTCAATCTCATTCTTGGGGAACTGAGCAAGATTGAATTTGTCACCTTTAGCCACCTGGGTGTCACCCATTTTACAATCCCGCATGCCAAATCTCTTAAGTACCTTATCGATGTAACTCTTTTGTGACAATCCAAGAATACCTCGAGAACGATCTCTGTGTATTTGAATTCCTAATACAAAAGATGCATCTCCCGCATCTTTCATCTCAAATTTCTTTCAGAGAAATCTCTTAGTTTCATGCAAGTAAGTCCGTATCATTTCATGTGGCTAGTAGGATGTCATCCACATATAAAACCGAGAAAAATATATTTACTCCCACCGAACTTGTGGTAGACACAATCATCAACCGTATTTGTCGTGAAACCAAATGACAATACAACTTGATGAAATTTGTAATACCACCGACGGGATGCTTGTTTGAGTCCATAGATGGATTTCTTGAGTTTGCATACCATATCCTTTGAATCTTTTGAAACCAAGGTTTCTGGTTGCACCATATAAATTGTTTCTTCAATGTCTCCATTAAGAAACGCAGTCTTAACATCCATCTGATGTAACTCTAGGTCATAATGTGCCACTAATGCCATAATAATTCTAAAAGAGTCTTTCGAAGAAACCGGAGAGAAAGTCTCTTTATAATCTATTCCTTCTTTCTGAGTAAATCCCTTAGCGACAAGACGTGCCTTATGTCTTTCCGCATTGCCCTGTGAATCCCTTTTGGTTTTAAATATCCATTTGCAACCAATAGGTTTCACTCCTTCTGGCAATGGGACAAGATCCCATACTTCATTGTCTTTCATTGATTTAATCTCATCATCCATAGCGACTATCCACTTTTGAGAGTTAGAACTACCAATGGCCTCATGAAAGTTGATTGGATCATCTTCCAATTGACCAATGTCTAACTCTTGTTCATTTAGAAATACCAAGTAATCATCCGAAATGGCACTTCGTCTCTCTCTAGTGGATCTTCTTAAAGGCACTTGTTCTTGAGGTTGTTGAGCTTGTTCCTCATGGACAACTAGAGGGATATTGACAATGTCTTCTTGATCCAAATTTTGTTCTTGAACCACATCAGGATTGAGATCCAAATCATGGTCAAGGACAATTGTAGGAAGAGGAATGGTAACCGGAACCTCTTCAAAGACAAAATCATCTCTAACTTGTCCCCCCACAAGCTCAACATCCTCAAAGAATTGAGCATTTCCCGTGTCAAAAAAATTTCTGGATTTGGGATCGTAAAACTTAAAGCCCCTTGACCTTTCAGAGTAACCAACAAAGTAACTACTAACATTCCTTGAGTCCAACTTCTTTTTACTAGGCCTGTAAGGCCTAGCCTCAGCCGGACATCCCCAAATGTGTAAATGCCTTAATACAGGTTTCTTGCCTGTCCATAGTTCATAAGGGGTTTTGTTAGCAGCCTTTGTGGGTATCCTGTTAAGGAGATAAACTGCAGTCTTTAATGCCTCTCCCCAGAGTGAGTCTGGTAAAGTAGTATGACTAACCATACTTCTCACCATTTCCTGTAAAGTTCGATTTCGTCTTTCAGCAACACCATTCATGCTAGGTTTGCCTGGCATGGTGTACTGAGGGACGATACCGTACTCCTCTAGGTATTTAGCAAAAGGCGCAGGACGTTGTTCACCTGATCCGTCATTTCTGCCATAGTATTCACCACCACGGTCAGATTTGACTTTCTTTATTGTTTTGCCATGTTGATTTTCAACCTCGGCCTTAAACTTTTTGAACATATCCAATGCCTGTGATTTTTCATGGATCAAATATAGGTAACCATAACGAGAGTAATCGTCTATGAATGTAATGAAATATTCTTGACCATTCCACGAGGGTGTAGGAAATGATCCACATATATCCGTATGAATTAATTCCAAAACATTCATAGCTCTCTCAGCTTTTAATTTGCTTTTGTCTGTTTGTTTTTCCTTAATACACTCAACACATATTTCATAATCTGATTTGTCAAGTGTTTCAATAATTCCGTCTGACACAAGCCTTTGCATTCTCTGTTTTGATATATGTCCTAATCGCTTGTGCCATAATGACATGGAATTATTGTTAGTAAATTTGCGTTTAGTACCACGTGTTTCCACATGCAGGTTTTCATGATATGAAGCAACAGTATCCAACATATAAAGATTATCATAAACCGACAAAGTACTAGATCCAATAAACTTAGAATTATATGAGAAACGACATTCACCATTTGCAAATGAACAAGTAAATCCTTCTTTGTCCAAAACTGAAATGGAAACCAAATTCCGTCTAAAAGACGGTACCACATGTGTCTCATACAAATCTAAATAAAATCCAGACTTTAATAATAATCTAAAAGTTCCGATTGCTTCAACTTCAATAGAATTGCCGTTTCCCACATAGATGAATCTTTCAGCATCACTTGGCTTTCGGCAGTTCAGGCAACCCTGCATAGACACACGATGTGAGTAGAAGAACCGAGAATCTAACCACCAAGTGTGTCTAGGCACTGAAACCAAATTAACCTCAGAACAAACAAAAGCAAGAGATATACCTTTCTTTACACGCCATGCGTGATATTTAGGGCAATCTCTCTTCATATGATCCATTTCCTTACAGAAAAAGCAACCTGGATCCTTATCTTGTCCCTTGGACGTTGACGTTGCTAAATCCTTAGCTTGTCCCTTCGATACTTTATGTTGCTTTTTCTTTGGCTCATTGACCGCAGTTTCTTTAGCCTTCCTTTTCTTGTTATAGCCCGAAGAGGAAGCCGCAAAGTGAGCACTCTCAGTCTTTTCAGACTTTAACCTTGAT
This sequence comes from Adenophora triphylla var. japonica, assembly GCA_022495995.1. Classification (NCBI taxonomy): domain Eukaryota; kingdom Viridiplantae; phylum Streptophyta; class Magnoliopsida; order Asterales; family Campanulaceae; genus Adenophora; species Adenophora triphylla. The sequence goes on along the minus strand of JAFEMH010002662.1, from coordinate 177,081 downwards.
TCCTCTTGCACACAGTGAAATGAACTCATTAAGAGTCCACTTTTCCTTCTGGCAATTGAATGTTACTTCAAATTGCCCAAACTGTGGTGGAAGAGAGATCATAACCATATGAACAAGCATGTCATCCGACAGCTCGAACTTGAGAGCCTTAAGTTTAGATGCGAAATTGGCCATCTCCATAATGTACTCACGCACGTTCCCTTTACCTTTATACCTCATGGCAACAAGATTACGCAAAAGCGTGCTTGTTTCTGCCCTTTCATTCTTAGCAAAACGCTTTTCAAGCTCTGTAAGGAACGTCATTGCAACTTTCTCATCATCTATATCGCCTCTGAATGATTCTGGGATGCTTTTCTTCATGATCATAAGACACATGCGATTTGAGCGTTCCCACTTTTCCATATCCTTCTTAGCTTGAGATGTACTCGTGCTAGTCAGGTCAGCAGGTTTTGGCTCCCTTAGTGCAAGGTCTAGATCCATAACTCTCAGAACAATCAGAACATTTTCTTTTCAGCTCTTAAAATTCATCCCATTCAGCATGGGAATCGAGTTGATGTTAGCAGATACATTAGAAGCTGATGAATTAACTGAATAGAGAACAATCAATAAAACAAATAAGCTCACATATAACTTTAAGCAGATAAATGTTTGAAATTAAAATTATCCCATTACAAGAAAATCGACGCAATATTAATTTTAATCTTTGGATAGAAAATTAACTTGCAAGTGATTTTCTTGATGTAGAAATCAAATATTAACAGTAAAATCCTGTCAAATACCAAGCCTTTCTTTGGACCGACTCAATATTCACATGGACACTTAATAACTGTTACATATTTATCTCCACAAACGAATTTGAATTTCTGCCAGATAATAGCCTTCCTTCGGCACCATTACCCGCATGAAAAAACAAACACGCTAAAAACTTCAAATAATCATGTATTTTAAATTAAAAAATTTCATAGGAGAGGTTACTTTGGTAACATGCTATGAAAATTTAATAACATAAAATACAAGATGTGTTCGAATAAACGAACCCAAAGTAATTTCAAACATGGGCATAACTTAAACATTATTATTGAAATTTAAAATTATTAAGTCCATAATAATAATTTCAATAAATAATATTTACTTAATCCAAATAACACATAATAATCATATTACCAAATAACAGTTATTAACAGTTAATCCAAATAACACATATTATTACAAACCAAATTCAAAGCATATTACATATGGCATAAACACAAAACTGAAACAAAATCTGAAACCTAATCATAAATATAATCCAGAACAGAAACAAAAAACAAAACTGAAACGAAAAAAAAAAAAATATTTTTTTTTTTTCAGGCGCTTAACATAATCCAGAAGGCCAAGATTCCCGTCGGATGGTGGTGCCGGAAGAGACAATTATGCATTATTTCTCTCTATCCAATAAACCTAGAACCCACTTAAAAAAAAACTATGAGAAATTATTAGTTGAGATTCAAAAGACAACTCAACACTCCCTGCTGCAATAATGATTTCTAGGTTGCAAGCTGATAGCGCTCGTCTTGCTTGGAAAGAGATATATGATAAAATAAGGAGACTTCAGGAGGGTTTTGTGCAGAAGAATTAAATCATAAACAACATAATCAATTCGATCCAAATAATCTCAACAACAAAGCAAGATTATGGCTCTGATACCACTTGATGGAATAAATTATACATAAACCCTAGAATGATGCGGAATATTTATTCTAGGATAATCATGCTTTAAGTTATCAAAGATTATGGAACGATAGACAAACCTGAATCCATAGCAATATTTGGAGAATACTTGATGAACGATTATTGCCTTCCAATTGATCCTTAGGGTTCTTGAAATTTAATTGATAATGGGAATCAAGAGAATAAAACCTAGGTAGGTCAATTGGGGACCATAACCCTATATTTATAATGACCTAGTATGTTAGTCAGCCCATTATAGATTAACAACTAGGCCCCTTAGGTATCTACACATATTAATTATAGATCCCATACTTATAAAAGATGACTTGGGCCCCCTTCAACTTTAGTAGATCACTTTATTATGCCCAAATACTTTAATATTTAATGTGACATATACAATTAATTATAGTGCACATACGTCTATGTGCCCAAAGACTTTATTTATTATACTAGTATATGTAAAGTCCATAAAATATTCCAACAAGTTGGGCATTCTTGATCCTCACGCTCCAACTTGAGGGAGGGTGTAACACAGCTAGGATTGTGTTTCCTTCTTTGATGTTTCCTTTTTCCTTTGGGTTTCTTATTTCCTTATTTGATGTTTCCTTTTTCCTTTGGGTTTCTTATTTCCTTATTTGATGTTTCCTTTTTCCTTTGGGTTTCTTATTTGCTTAGGGTTTCCTTTTGACTACAACTCTTTTGTAATCTCATATAAATCCTTCCTCCATGTGAGAAGAATAACAAGAGAAATTATTATCCCAATTTAAATTTCTACAGTTACTCAACAACATTTTGTACCAAAGTACTCATTAAGAACGTCATTTAAAGCCTGAGTCACAAAATAAGTATTCATATATTTCTAGTACTCTTTCTTTTGAACAAAAAAAAAAAAAAAAATCTGTACTCCCTCCGTCCCATAAAGATGTTCCCAATTTCTATTTTTATTTGTCCCAAAAATAAAGTCTCATTACTAAATTTGAACGGTTAAAATAAGTAATTTCCAAATTTTGAGTGAAATGGATGTGTATGATGGGCTAAGATTAGTGGTCCCTTGTGTGATTCTTGTGTTCATTAGTGGGTAGTAATGGAAAGAAAAATAAATCATTAAATTGTTTGAAAAGTCAAATCGGAACATCTTTATGGGATGGAAGGAGTAAGAATTTTGCTTCTGCCATGGTTATATAGCTTTTTAGTTCTTTTATTGTCTAAAACGGACTTGCCGTTGCCGTTGCCAAATCATAGTTGATGTTATTAAGCTGCACTCAGTTGTTGCATCTCCCGTAGGTTAGAAATATTCTTGAATGTTTGCCTCCTCAAAAGAAAATATGGCCAATTACCGTGCCGCAATTCATTTACTATCGATGTCCCAAAATGAATCACCAAAAAATTTCAAAATTGCTCTTGATCAAGAGCAATTCAGAAAAAAAAATTGGTCATTCATTTTGGGACGGAGGGGAGTAGCATTTAACAGAGCAATTTGTCTCAGAAAAGCATCCCACCGCGTACCTGAATATAGTATTCACTTTCTGCATCGAGAGCACTCGTGGCTTCATCAAGGATCAGAATGCTAGGGTCTCTGAAGATGGCTCTAGCAATATCAATTCGTTGCTTCTGTCCACCACTAAGAAGTTCATCATCAATAATGATTTCATATCCATTAGGTAAGTATGAAATGAACTCATGAGCATAAGCCCTCTTTGTAGCTCGTACAACATCTTTCTGCTCGATGTCCCGTAACATCCATAACTGATGTTTGACTTCACGTCCATATGAAAAAGATGGGGTTCCTGCTCAAAATACAAATGACTGAAGACAACATTGTTGGACTTCAAGAATGTATTGCAGTTCATTTTGTCAAACCTGTCCAACGTATCCAACATGGTCCCTCAGCCAGCTAATGTCAAAGTCCCTAAGAGGAAAACCGTCAAATAATATCTGTAATCCAGAATCAACTTCATGTTAAAATCCCATCCAGAAAACCGTTGATGGCAGTATTTCATCAACGTAATATTGAGACATCAGAAAAATGCATGATACGACACTTGATGCAAAAATTTGTATACTAAAGAGCTACCTAAGATGCTCCCTGCTATAAAAAAAATCAAAAGGAACAATCAGTAAACAAAAAAAACACTTCATAGGCTCCCACGATTTATCTTTTTTCTTGTCTTTCTCATCAAGCTACGGCACAATCACTTCTTCAGAAATCGCCTTCGGTTCCTCCTCCTCCGGTTCAATTTGCAACCAGGTAGAATTTTTGTGAGCACCCCAACCCGGGACCTAACGCGTGTCCCGAGCTTGAGAAGCTCAAACTAAGAAAACCCATCTTATATTTTTAAAACTTTTATTTGCCTTTACAAGAAAACCAATTCTAAATTTTCCCATAAACAAAATCAAATAATAATATCTCCACTTGGAGGAATTTAAACAAATACTTTAATAACCATACTTGATTAATTACATTGAAAATCCTAGTTAACATTTTTTGACAAAAGAGTTTTCCCTACAACTTATAAAAGAGTAATACTTAAAAATGTTCCCAACAACCCTCTCATATACCTATCCTGATAAGTCCCAAAAGCAAGAGTCCAACTCTTTCCCCGGCCTCACTGGTTCAGGTCACCTGTCTCAGCACAATCTAAAGCAGTAAAAGGGAAGGGGTGAGAATAAATCTCAATAAGCTATTATGAATGCAAAGAAGATGCCAAACAAGATGCAACACATAGCATGGTAGCACGTAACACATTATGAAAGCGGTAAACACCTTACGTTACCTCATTTTACCTTTCCCGGCTGAACAATAAGTCGTACAACGTGGGAGTAAAACTCCACTCTTTGGTGAATTGCCCCACGCACATTCACCGCTTATAGGTCTCATACCCCGAGAGATCCATATAAGAAAACAGGATACATATATGACCCCTAATTTAGAGTATCATATACTATCAGCGCTACTGTAAAGCTTGGCTTCATACAGAGCATTCCACCGGTACACCAAATCGCAGCATAACCGTAAGGGATTTTTCTTGCTCAATACAGTAGCTTGCACATCCCACTCTGTGGCCACAGAGGGGCCGGTCACAGGTATAATGAACCTTCAATCACTTATAGAACAAATCAATAATTGATTGAATTCCATTATACCCCCGAATCACATATACCCGTTCAAGCACATAATAGATACTTGAAATAAATCCACAAAAAGGGATAATAATATAACAACATGGTAATGTATACTCATGCTAATCCATACCATAGTGCAACAACCATTTAATACACTATGCATAATGCCATCCATGAATATGAATTCAATTAAGGTAACAATATAACCACATAATTCACACCGGGATACAATATAATCAACATGCCAAATAATCCACAATTGGGATACAATATATCAATATGCCAAATAATCCACACTGGCCATACAGTACAACGATGTAACACACATATATTTCTAACCAACACAATAATGTGATTATAGTCTCCACACTGTTCAACTAATCACCAAGGTATGGGAGCACATAAGGCCACCCTGAACCATAAACCATTATTACGAAGTCATTACTCATCCTTGAATAATATTCATAACAGTGCAAGACCTACTTCCAACAATTCCATTTTGATCAAATAAGACATTATGGCCTAGCCAAGGTATTCTACTTTAACGTAGGTTAAAAAAGGATTAATTCATATCCGGGTTGTACTAGGTTCTATTAATTTATAATGGTTGGGATTCAAGCCACGAGGTTATTGGTAAAAATCAGCAAGAAGGGAAACTGAGGAAATTCTGGTGACATGGGCGACCGCCCAAGTCACTATGGGCGACCGCCCAAGAGGGTCTATTAAGGTTTACACTTTCTGCTGGCATGGGCGGCCGCTCAAGCCCAACATGGGCGACCGCCCAAGTCCCTTTTCAGCCTTGCCCAGATTTCTAACCCACTTTTACCTATGTTCTTTTCCTTTTATCAATCTTTCTCATCTTAGGTGCTCATGAAGGAAATCCCAAATGTTTACTACATCATTCTAAATCATTTCAACCCAATTTAACCTAGCCTAAACCTAGGTCATTTAACACTTGATTTTCCACCAATTTCACTACCACATTTCAAGATTAACCCTCTAAGTTCCACTCGACCCATTTTCTTGTACTCTTACTCAACTCTTATGAACAACAATATTTTTCCAAACATTAATCATTTCCTCATCTCCAAGAAGGTTTTCCAAAGCATCAAATAACCATTTTAATCACAATACAATACCAAATAGTTCATGAATCATTAAATAGAAGTAAAGATTATGATAACCCCATTCAAGTCATTAACCTCTTACTCTCATTTTACCTTCATTCTTCCAACTTAGGCCCCCATCTCATAACTAAAATCAAGTCAACATTAAATAATCCATTTTACACAAATAACATCATTTAAAATTTCCAAATTCCTTTTCTTTCATCAAAGCATTCATTAGCACATAAAATGGCAATATTTAGAAGGAAGTCATAATAACTTACCTAGAAATTTTGAAGTGGATTAAGGATCTTCTTAGCTCAATGTGCTCCCCTCTTCACCCCGAACACGGAAGTACACCCGGATCATCAAATGGAGAAGGCTTGCATTTATAATAATTTTTGGAAGGAATTATGTAAGAAGGTTTCCATGGATGCTTCCATGGAAATTATTGAAGAAGAAGAAGAAGAATAATGGAGGAGTAGGGAGGTGATTGATTAAATTAAAAGAGAAGGATGGAAGGGATGGGGAAAGCATGGGCCTTGTTGACTTAGGGGAAAGGATGGGAGGAAAATGAGGGAAATGCCCCCCCCCCCCCCCCTTTCCCCACAAATAACCTCCTCTTACTTTCTTTTTCTATTTTTATTTTTCCTCTACACAAAGAAGAATAACTACCCACATTTTATTTATTTTATCCATTCCTACTATTATACTTCTCCCAAGAACATTATTCTATTTCCCAATCATCTCATCCTAATATAAGAAATCAAGGATATAAAATGAACACATAATATTAAAAATAATATTAAAAGCACACAATATAATGCTAAATTAGTACCTAGGGTTAGGGTCGTTACAATTTTCTTCGCAATACTGCAAAACATCCATCCACATCCACATTCAGATTCCATGATATGTATATGCCTTTGGAATTAGGGTTTGAAAGTTGAGAGAATTGTAAAACTAACCTTGAATCGCTAGAAACCGGAGAAAAGCCAGAGAACGGATGTGGAGGTCGTGTGTAAGGATCAGTTAGGGGACGAAAGGGAGTTTTCGAAACCTCAAACTGTGGGGTTGAACAGCCGCTGTGTAACCGCTAGGAAGAGAGGATAGGAGAGAACGTGGGTTTGTTGAATTAATATGAGTCGTAGGATGAAAAAGTCAAGAATCAATTCTAGCCACTACTTATCCCAAGATAAGAGGCAGTTAGTACCTCCTTCTATTGTATATTAGATAAGGAGTTAAATATTTACATAGTCCCCAACCTATTCAACATTTTTTTTTGTTAGGTCGTCGAGTCAAGACATTTGATATTTTTGGGGTAAAATTGAAATTTTGAATGGTGCTCCGAGATGTCCATATCATCTCCCCTCTTTCTTTTATTTGTTTCTAAATTTAATTTCGACATTTTATAAGATTCGGGATGGGAGGATTTAATGGGCTATGTGTATGAATATTTCTTGTTTTTTTTTTCATGTTTTAGTGTTGGTAAATTCCGTCAAGATTGATGATGATCGAAAGATGGGGGAAGGGGATTAACGGTGGTTGGTGGTGGTAAGATGCACCTGATGCTATTAAGAAAATCACGTACTGGGGTTACTCGAGTTATACAAGAGACGTGGTTGTCCATAAAATAGGTTATCAAGTAGCAAAATATGTAAAACAAGGCATCATAAGTGGTGGGGTGATTTTCTCAAAGGTTTAATTTCATGAGACATCCTCACCCCAAATCATTATTAATAAAATTATATGCGAGATTCAAAAGCCCACACACAAATAAAAGTCCAGATCAACATCCTATAAAAACTCAAACCATTACGCTCCTCCATCTTTATCGCCGTTTTCCGCTCCTTTTCCATCTTTATCGTCGTCTACTACTACTATTTTTCTGCAATACAGATTTGTTAAAAGGATAGATCTCTCTTCCTCCCTTTTATCAATCTTGAACATCGCCTTCATGTACTGTACTGTTCTGGTGAACTGTTCCTGCTATGGTGAAAGGAACAAATAACTCTTATTATTATTATTCTTATGAATTGAAAGCTTATAAGCCGATCTAGATGGGTTACATTTGAGTTTGGCCTTTGTTGACAATTGTGATGGTGGATTGGATCCAACCATTTCTGTTTTGGCGTGGGGTATCATATCAGCACCTAAACATTTTTATTGAAACCAACAAAAGAATTTACATTTCACTGATCGCTCAAGGGAAAACAAACATTTGACCAAATAATAAATTGTCAGAAGTCTATAAACGTTTTTTCTTCTATATTTACAATCATCTCTATTCAAAATAGAGCGTCTATCTTTAAAAATTTTACAACATTAAGAAAACTGCCGAGGAAAATAAATGCTGCGTAAATAGAGAGCAACTCTAGAAGAGACACGGGCACTGGTGCGGAGTTTATTGAATGCCTGCAACTCTCTCTATATATTTTCATTAACCACACTAGCCGGTACAGAGGCAGAGTGTTTAATTTAATCCCAGGGAAAAAACAGTCATAGGTAGATATTTGAATTTACAGACTATGAAGAGGATATATATCTCCCCATTACTTCTACACTTGTCCCTATAAACACCCACAATACAGCACATAAAACACCCAAAACTGAAAAACAAATAATACCCCTAATTGAATTGGCTGACCTTCGAGACGAAGCAGGTTTGTTTTCGCCTGCAGCATCGCTTGTGTTGCGCACATTTATTTTACCCCTACTAAAGCTAGACATGCGTTCAAATGCCCTATTCACCAACGCACTACTTTCTGAAGCTGAGGCCGGGGTGGTTGGAATGGACTCTACAAAAGACCACAGAGCAGAGGACAACCACGAATTTGTGCCATCATCACCTTTGACCTTTGGAATATGATTGGCTTCAGAAGTGGGTTTTGCAGGATCACCTTCGAATACAATACCTAAAAATGACAACCAATAAAATTAAAAGGTTTTATAATATTAGCAAGAAAATACATGATCCCACTTTGTTGGTAGAGGAGCTCTTGAAGCTAGGCTCAAACACTCCTCTTTCCATTAGGGCACCAGAGTTCTTGCCATTTGGAAGATGACATGGTCTGCTGAAACCATCCATCTGACCAAAGAGCTCTATAATGTTAGCCGGTGTAGAGAGTAACTTTTACAAATCAATAACATGCATAATACAAATAACACTTGGAATTCACTGTGTACAAGTGCTGCCACTGAGATATGCAGTAAGAATTGTACCTTGGTAAGAAGGGGATATTTCCCCGTGAGTTGGTTCTGATTGAGTAAAGAGATAGGATCTCTGATCATGTGCCCAGGCCTCACAATTTGTCAGAGTTGCATCAACAAAATGGGGTTCTGGCTGATAGTTTACTACTTGATTCTCAATATTGCTTGAATATAAATGCGAGCCAGGGTGTCCCATTCCATTTGCTACGGCAGTCATGTATGGCTGTGAAATGTGTTCCCCTTCACCAGGCCCAATCTCACACATAAGCATGGCTGGGTCATCATACAAGTCAACCACACCCAACCCGTCAAACTCGTCAAACTGCAGGTTCTGCACTGGTTTGTCAAAGGACTGAACAGTGGGTTGTGGACCGATCAGATCATCCATTTCAAGAAAATCTTCAAAGAAATCCTCTTCAGTCACCTGAGGCTGCTGAGATTGAGGCTCCTCAGCAAATACATTTGGAACAGATGTGACCTCAGACATCTCGTACAATTGTAACTGAGAAGTGGCTGAATGGGTTATGTCAAAGCTGGGCTGAACTCCATACTGCTTGTGGTTAGGGTGCAATGGTTGGATCTGGTTAGGGTCAGTGACTTCCCTTGAGTAATCAAACACAGTACTTTGGGTTTCTTCCTGGCCAACAAGAGAATCATATGCATATGCAAATGCAAGCGGTGGAACAAGCGGTGGAGCAAGCTCAGGCTCCTCTTCAATCTTGTTCAAAAAATCCTCAAGATCATTCAGTAAAGGCTCTATTTGATCCCTAGCCCTGGCGTTAGTATCCACATGAACAGCAAGAATATTCTCCTGCACAGGTTTCTCCAGCACAAAAAGACCATTAACTTCCAACGCCTCATCATCTACCCACTCCTCTTCATTAAAGGGAGCTCCATACTGCTCCCCATTTTTTGGACCAGGCCCACTCTTCTTATATACCTTATACAGTGCATAATAGTCCTGAGCAGGACATCGCTTCAGTTCCTCTTCATCCAGAGTGTACTCATGCATCACCCAATCTGTGCGTTCGCCAGAGGGAGCACGGCCTTTATAATAAACCAGGGTCTTCTTAAGCCCAACTGCGCGTGAGTTACATGTGATTGTGCGGTCCTTTCCAGTTGCTTTCCAATATCCATGCATAGTTGCCCGGTTCGATCTTCCTCCATTAGGATATTTCCTATCTCTGTGACTGAAGAAGAACCACTGTCTGTCCCCAGTTTTCAATTTAGATTGTCCTGCAACCCAGATTATGATGAGCCAGTTAGCAAATATATATATATATATACACACATTCTCACTGATTTCTAAAAATTGCTATTGATAGTATTTTTGATGGAGCATCAACAATTTTTAAATGTCATGAAGATGATTAAAATAAACGTTTGTCAAAGTTAAATCTAGATAATGAAACACTTATAGGACGAATGGAGTGTAGAATAACGGCCATAACATAAGTCTTACACTTTTGGCTTCTTCACATATCATCAATAGATTGACCAACAAAAGAATAGCACTCAAATGTGGTCTAACTTCATTTGATTAGCTAGCTTGAACATGCTGAAATAATTATTCAAACCTTTTTCACCAGGTCAACCAAATTACCCAACTTCCGCATACAGATAAACATGTAAGTTCTTCAACTAAGGGCAAACCCAGTCAACATTACTACGAATAAATCCAATAAACATCTAAACAAGCTTTAATAGACAAGTAAGCAGAAAAAAAAGTACAATAACAAAGACTAAGTCATAAGTAGACTTCAATAAAACAAATGGAATATAAGAGGAAACCCACCATTAACAAAATTACACCCAAACAACAACATTTCATTATCTCAATTACCATGTTCATACACAAACAAATAGTACCATCGGTGACAAGCCAAAGAAATATACTAGCATAATTGCACAAGAGAAGCATATAAGCTTGACCATCATCATATTTATAACACAATTCAACAATTACCAATCACGTAAACATGATCAAAAGACTGGTATATTCAACCATTATGCAAACAATGATAAACACACGAAGGAATATATACACCTGCAAACAGGAGTAAATTGATCAATGATCCAACAGTGACACGCAAAATAAGTAGACCCCCATAACAAAAATGATCAGATCAGTCAACAAATCAAGTCAACGGCAAATACATGAATCCAATACGAGATTACAAATAAAGAGAGTAAAAGACTATACCAGGCAGTTCCTCGGGATCCCATTTGTAAACATCAGTCACGCCGATGATATCGAGCCTGAGCTGACGCCGACAGATTTTCCTCTTGAGATAGTAAAGAATAAGCTCCTCATCGGTAGGGTGGAATCGGAAGCCCGGTGGAAAACACTTTCCGTCAGCCAAACACGACGAAGACTCAGTCACCTTCATAATTTACAAACAATCGGGAACAAAGAAAGTCCTAACAAATTGAACACGTTTATCTGAACGCGAATAACGGAGGAAAAAGTGATCGGGAAAGTGGATTGTTAGGGTTTCGATCGTGAGAATGAAACCCTAATTGGTGATTTAGGGAGGCGGAGATAGGGTTTGAGAGGATCTGGGGGAAGGGTCTGAGACCCGATTTGAGGGTGGACTTGAGAGAGCAGAATGGTCAGACGGGAAATTGGGAGAGGTTTAGTTTAGCGGATAGTCAGGAAGGTAGTTTCTTGGAATGTGGGTACACTTGTCGGGCAGGGATTTGTCAGACTGACTAAAAGGTTTGACTTGATTATAATTTATTTCGATTTTTTACTGTCTTTTAAAAAATGGCTATTCAAGCAAAGTTCAATTTGATTACTTCGTGGTGTTATTTGTTAACTCCCACATATTTTTCTTAAAAAAAAAAAAACCCCACATATTTATTTATTTTTTGCAGGGAAAAGTTATCAATATGTTTCACTTGTACCTTCGTATACTTCCTCCGTCCCAGTAGAAATGTCGTCATTTTAGGGGTGACACGCAAATTAAAGAAAAGTGTGAGAAGAAAAAATATTGTGAGTGTAATTTGAAAATAGGAGAAAGAATTAGTGGAGGAAATAGTAAATTTAAAAAGTGTTGTGAGTGTAAAGGAGAGAGAATTAGTGGAGAGAATAGTGGATGGGTAATAGAATATTAATAAAACATTTCCTTTTTAGCAAAGGGTGACGCTTTAAACGGGACACCCTTTTGGGTAAAAAGTGACGCTTCGGGTGGGACGGAGGGAGTATACTCCCCCCGTCCCACAACAAGTGACACAGTTACTGTTCCGCACGAGAATTAAGGAAAAAGTGAAAAGGTTGATGTGTTGTGAGTGTAGATAGTTGAGTAGGAGATAGAATGAGTGGAGAGAATAGTAAATTATAATGGTGTTGTGAGTATTAAAATAATGTAGGAGAGAGAATGAGTGAAGGGAATAGTAAAGATTCTTTACCATTTTAGGAAGTGTGACTTATTAGTGGGACGCTCAAAATGGCAAAGTGTGTCACTTGTTGGGGGACGGAGGGAGTATATTCCTTTCGTATTAGCCTAAGGGTCCTAGGGGTAGGGGAGTATTTTACGATTTTTAAGAAAATTTTTAAAAAATGAATAAAAAATTAAAAGAGTGTAGAAGATTAGAGGAGAGAGAATGTAAAAGTTAAAAATATTTAATAGAAGAGAGAATGAGTGGGAGAAATAGTAAGTTAATGAATAATTTTTTTGTAGGAGAGAGAATGAGTGGGAGGAATAGTAAGTTAATAATTGATTTTTTTATAAATTTGTTAAAATTTTAAGGGTAGAATGAATGATTTTTTTGTAAATATATAAACATTATGAGGGTATAAATGTCCGAAACACTGTTCACATATTTCTATTTATGGAATGGCTATCTTGATCTGAGACGAACCAAAAGAAAAAGTAGGACTCTTGGTCTGGGACGGAGGAAGTATATACTAACCCAAATAGTCTACTCCCTCCTCCCACACTAGTGTGGACCATTTTTTTGAGCACGAAAATCAAGAAAAAGTGAGAGAGAGAAATAGGTGAAGGAGGTGTTTGTGAGTATGAAAAATTAAATAGGAGAGAGAATGAGTGGAAGGAATAGTTGAGAGAGAGAATATTGTGAGTGTAAAAGTAAAGTAGGAGAGAGAATGAGTGAGTGGAATAGTAAAGATTCTTTGCCATTTTGGACAGTTCACACTAATGTGGGACGGGCCAAAAAGGAAATAAGTTCACACTAGTGTGGGACGGAGGGAGTATATTACAATAAAGGTGAGTAATAACCATTACATAAGTGGTGGTTGAGATTGAATTTTCAAAAAAACAAAGAATGATTGAGATTGATTTCAAGTGGTCAGCATTTTATCAACCATTGTAACTCCCCACCTTTTCTCCCAAAACCGTTCCTACTCTCAGTATTTCGCGCTCAGCTGGCTGGGCTTCTATCTCGCTATTGTAACCATCGTCAAATCTAAAAGTTCAACTGGTTCCTGCAAATTTAATCATCAATTCAGCAAGTTATTTGGAATTTTTTTTTTTGCACATTCGGTTCTGTATGGTTTCTGTTCGTGTAGGGTACTTGACGGATTGATTTTCTTTCACGGCACTTACACGATTCTCTCCCCCTCCAACCTTAATCCCAAGGACGAAGGTACCACGCTAATCAGCTCACCAAACTCCCATCGCCTTCTCTCAATTCGGTTAAACTCATCATTGCACAAATCATTAAATTCTGCCCTTAATTTTGCTCCTCCATTGTCAAAGTTGCTTTATCAATCCTGACAATTCGTTGGGATAAAATTACTTTCCAAGTAAATCTCTCCCATGTTTCTTCAATTTCTATCTCTCCGGTTTCTGATTATAGAAGTAGAATAGTAGGATCCATTTTCGCCATTTTACTGGTTAATAACTTAATTACATGTTTTGTGTTAATGTTACCAAAGAATAAATATAAGGCTATTCAACTGTGGCCAAAGGTTCACGAGTATGAACTGTGAAAATAGAATTTAACAATCGCTGCAACTCGAGTTTGCTTCTTTATGACAGGGAAGGATTTTGGTAGCTGCAAGGTTTTGTGTAAATAAGCTCATTGATCATATTTACTGCCCTAAGGTAAATTCGTCAATCCTTTTCCGTTTCCTTTAGTAATTTTTTGTCTAATTACATTAGTAGTCCTCTTTTGCCTTGCCTGTGAAAAAAAATTGTATTTCCACTACAAGAAAGTAAATTATTTATGGCGGCTGGGCGGGGCCGCCGTAAATACTATATACGGCGGTTGCTCGACGGTTTATTTGGCGCCTTAGGTGGTAGCGCCGTATTTTTATTTACGGCGAATATTACCGCCGTAAATACAAATATGACGGATAGAGAGGCCGCCGTATGTAATGAAATACAATTACGGCGGATGTAGAGGCCGATGTATATGATGAATACAATTACGGCGGATGTGGAGGCCGCCGTATATGATTAGGCCGAGCACCTATATGACTCGGTCGAGCATGCTTATGCAGTAGCTTGCCAAAAATCGCTCGGTCGAGTCCTTAAGCCTGCTCGGCCGAGCACTTGCATACAATTACGGCGGATATATGGCCGCCGTAAATAACTAGGCTTCGCTCGGCCGAGTTTTAATCCTTGCTCGGCCGAGCACTCCCTGAATCAGCCAAATGTCAGATTTAAATATCATACCAAATCTGTAAATTTTGTAAATAAATATGCACTTTACGACAACCAAAGCATTTCGTAAATGTAAATACACATTGTTTTAACACCATGTATTTTAACCCAAATGCAACCTTAGATAACAAAAGCTAAAGCTTGAGCCTCCCTTTCACAATGTAGCTTTACACCCAAACTTAAATATACACAAAATGATCAATGATCTATATATCAATTTCTCGAACCTAATTTCACAGGATGAACATGATCATCAGAATTCAGTACCATTCATGAGCTCAAAACAGTCATTCCAGCTGGGATCATGAAGCAAAACCTTCATCTACACATACAAACCAAACCAATTACCATTATTTTAGTAAAATGAAAAAAAAAAATAGAGTAAAATGCATTATATCAATCCCACATTATTTCCTCTTTCTTTAGCCAATTTGGAGGGTAGATTCCAATGAGCTACGTATACATTCAAAGTAATGTTACTTACGCATGCAGCAAAAAATGACAGTCCCATTAGATAATAGGATACTAACATCAGCTAAAAGCAAAGCAAAGCATCACAAAGAGTTATAAAAAAATACATATCCCATAAACAGACTTAGTAGGCTTCCCACAACAAGTAATGCCACTCAAGCTACCCATGCAATTCTAGCTAAGGCAGAATTAAGTATGGGATGTCAGAGTTGTAAAAAAGCAAACATGGATTGTTAACATTATTGAATATATGTGCCTCTTAAAAGTGTAGACAGCGGTTTAAGTAAAATAACAAGAACAAAAACGACACTCCGAAGAAAGTAAACCCCAAAAAGCATTCAACATCCATATGAAGCCAAACATATCAATTCTTAAGAAATTAATTGAAGGCAAATATACAAATTTGAAATTGTATCATTTTTTCTTATCTCAGACAAAAAATGCAGAATTGATCCAGCTTAACAAATACTGCAAAAATCTGAGTATGTTTGCCTTCTTAAAGAAAATAAAGCTAAATTGTGAATTTAAGCAATCAAAGGACAAACAGTAAGCAGCAGTAGCTGTTTTCATCGATCTGTAAACAGTATCTCCCATGTAGTTTGTCTACTACTCAAATCAAATATGAAAATTTGTTAAATTCGTACTTTGCCACTTCACTTAAAACATTGCTTTTGAATACAAATAGGAAACATATAATAAGAAGTATATAATTTGAATGGTGGGAAATCCATTGACATGATTTGTATTTGAGGCAATAAAGAACAATGGCATAAAAAAACATAAGGAAAAAAAAAACATTACAGTACTATCCTCACTACAAGCAGATAAGATAAGATATTATTAATAGTCAAATTGAATAAATGAGACAAAATGAAAGAAAAAAAAAACTACTACTACTTGATAAGAAGCATACCTGCAACTACATTTCCAAGTCAACATCTTGTTCTAACAGTAGTATTTACTTTGAGGCCAATGCGTCATAAATTAAAAATAGAAAACATCTGTAATGCAGATATATCCAATTATCCTACACATGTGTGCGCACACACATAAGAGTGTTTATGATAGAGAACTTACAGGAGGAGAACAAGCAGGCTTGCTGCAAAAGGTTAAAGCTGACAAGTCCATTATCTAATCAAGGCTGCAGATCTGAATATAAAGAAATCAAAATAGTGCATTGAGTAGCTAAGAATACATAATGGAATTATGTGTTTGGTCATCAGTACTAATGCAGAGAGTCTAGATTCAAAGAATCCCAACATGTCTTTTCACATCTTCATTCCAAGAATGTTTTAGAATCGGACAAGTTAAAGCATACAACTGCTTCGTTGATAAAATCCTCTTGGGGTAGAGTAAAAGGATTGCCTCAAAGCCACAGTCAAATAAGCAAGCACAAGATCATTTTAAATTATGTGACTAGCTTATTTTAATTTATGTGCTTTCTCACAAATTCCAAAACAGAGTATCAATTGACATCAGTCCCGACATCATAGGTACAAACGTAAAATTCCAGAAAACAAAAACGAAATCCATAACTACGTCAAAGTAAACCCCAAAAACCACTTACCATTTCCAGATATCAGTTACTCCGTCCTATTTATTTTAGATTCAAATGAGAGGATTGTGCAAGTATATCTTTAAGCAGTAAGATTACTCTTTAGAGATGAAGTAAACTAAAATCCAATTAAACAAGAATATATCACAAAAATTAGAGTAGTGTTCTCACATACCATTGCCCATTACTGCCATTTCCTTGTAGTTGCATAACACTACGTTGTAAATCTTCTAGCAGTTTTTGTTGAGCGTTTAATTGCTTTGAAAATTTAGTTTGTTCGGCCTCTTGACGCCTTGAAAATTCAACTTCCATGGATAAGATCTTCTTCTCAAATTCAGCATGGACTGCAGAAACACTTTGAGATGTTGATGCTTTACCAAACACCATAGATTTGGTAATACCTTGTCCCATACAACGCACTCTCCCATGGCCATCCTTTCCTATAATATCTGTGAATATTTTTTCTCGCTTGCTTGGAGAGCTTTGATCCTCCTCTGGTAGTTCTTCAATTATATCATTGAGCGTTAACTGTAACAAAAAATAACATGTTCAATATAATTGTTTTAACTTCAATTAATATTATGAAAATGAAGTTAGAAACAGAAAAGGCTGAAACTTTAACTTACGATCATATGAGAGGTGGTTTGGTCTGCAAGCTGATCATCTTTGTCGGTGCGCATAGCTATAAACATGCTTACTCGATCAGTAAGTTTTCCCTCGTCTTCTCTCTACCATTTATAATAGAATCATTTGACAAAAAAAAAACTTAATTTATATACGATACAAAAGAAGCATTAATTGAAAACTGAGAACTAAATTGAACGTTGACAAACCTCTATTCTGATTTGACTATGCGACTTTTTTCCAGTCCTATTAAGACACAATTGCTTGGATAGTTTAAATTGATTTATTTGAGATACTTTCTGGAAAAAAAGATAGTATTAATTAATATTAATTTGAAACATAGAAAATATTCAAGATAATAGATTGAGATTAATATGAAATATACCTTGGGACTTTTCTGAACTCCACGTACGAACAAGTTCAACCCATTGATCCAAAATAACACACTCATCAGGTTTGTTAGCCAATCGCTCCTTGTCTGTTTCATACATATTATATGATTGTCTCTCCCTATATTTTCAATCTCTCTATTGTTTATTAAGAGCTGCAAAACATATTTTCTCATACTCGGGAGGTGCATTAGTATTATCCTATATACAATTCAACAAAGAAAAAAAAACAATTGTTAGAGAATCATAAGACTTTTGACTACTTACTAGAATATAAAACTAAAGCCAAGAAAAAATAATCAAGTAACATGAGATTTATGTAAGGAATATGGATTACAACTTACTTGAACATCTTTCTATATGTTATCCAGAACTGTCTGTTCCATCTCATACCATTTTTTAGTTAATGGGAAATTATCTCAATTTTTCACAAAATGCCCAAATCGAGTAGATAGTTGAGCATTTTTACCACCACATGGTTGTCCAAATTCATTAAATTCAACATTTAGTTTTTCTTTGCCCCATTTCTTTGTTTTTTTTTTGACAAGCCTCTTCCTTTCCTTGAGCCATCATCTCTTTGTATTCTCCTTCGCGGCATAACTAGTAAAAAATTTAAGAAACATAAAAATACATATTACAAAGTCATAATCATAAATGTGAGTAAAACTGTATAGCAATACTATTCAGCCTCGAGAAACAATACAAGTAACAATATTAATGAACCTACCAAAAGTGTCGAGCTGGGCCAAGCGGGTAAAGCCCAGTCCTCAAGCAATTATTGCCACCACATTCTCAGTGGGCTAGGCCCAATTATTACATGGCTCAAGGCCCATCTAGTAGAACAGTCGACTTAAGTTCATTGTCCGACCTACCAGGTCCCGACCTAACTTAGTACGACCTTACGATCCAAGTTCTACTTCGGGTACGATCCAACTCTACCCATCAGTCAGGTCGACCAACCTCAAGTGGCGACCTCAACCTACCAAGCAAACATCGACCTAACGGTCACAGGCGCACGCGCCTCAATACTTTCCATAACTGTTTTCCTACAAATTAGGAACCGTTCAGGACACGTTCACATGATGTATAACTGTCCCACAAATCTTGGAGCTCATGTAACCCTACCAAATATATCACACTCATCAGCTATAAATACAAGACAACCACCACAGTTCCAAGGTAACTGAAATTTTGTTATTTGAATATCATTTGTTCAATACATTATTTGCTCTCCAATTCATATACTTACTCTCACGCCAGAGGGTCTAAGCCGGAGACACATCCGGCTAGTCGTGGGTTCTGATTTTCAGGTCAAGGAGTCAGGTGATCAGTCCTGCCACGTGGAGGAAGATTGATAATCACATTTCCTGCGGCATCAGTTTGGTTCCATTGCCGGGAATTCGTGCATAACTTGACCTCGAAGTTCCTTTTCAATCCACAACCATGGTAACCCCGGACGGACATGTTACTGACGCTTCAGACGAATCCAATGAAGTGAATGTTAACACCAACACTAACGCCAATGCGAACACTGAGAATGCTAATTTGCCTCCTCCCCCTCCGCCGCGTCATCATTCTAGAGCCACTCGATCTAATAGTGTTGCTGATGGCAGGGGATTGCCAGATGGGAGGAGAGACAAGCGACCTATAGAGGGGCAAGGAGCTCCACCTCCCCCAAAGCGTCAAACGGGACAAATGAATGCTGGAAACAGGGCAGGTCCCTCATCCAACCCCCTGAGCAGAAAGGAGATGCTGTTGGAGCGAGCTCAGATTCTAGCCGAGTTATTAGCAATGGAGGAGGCAGAGCAGGCTGATAAAAGGTGCGAAAGGGTAGCTCCCTCTCAAGTTTCTAACATGCAACATGCTAGGAGTGCTAGGCCGAATGAAACAGTGAGACAGAATGTAGAGAACAGGATAGTGCAGCGGCCTCAGTCTCCTATTCATGTTCCGAGTGACGATCTAAGGCCCAGCCTCAATAGGAACAGAGAACAGGAAGCCCAGTCAGACCTGAGAACATAGCTAGAGGCTAATCGGAGCTTGCGTGGTTCGCCTGCTAGGACACAAAGGTTGCAGTCCCATAGGGAAAGGAATGGGCGCAGATCGCCTATAAGAGAGGGTAGGCGCAGGTCGCCACCCAGAGATGATAGACGCAGGTCGCCACCCAGAGACGACAGGCGCAGGTCAACGCTTAGGAATGATAGGTGCAGGTCGCCAATTCAGTTAGTGAGATCACCCTCCCACAGAGATAGGAGGGGCAGAGAGATAACTCCCCCCAGAAGCAACAGAAACAGAGCTAACTCTGGTAGAGAGCCTCACCATGAAGAGAGGCAAAGGTCAAATGATGTCTCCCATGCTAGGGACGACAGGCCAGATGCAAGAGAGTGGCTCCTATGGAAGAAAAAATTCGAACAGTGGGAGGCTGAAAAGAAGGAAGGTGCTGGAAAAAGTGAGCACAAAGATTTTGCTCTTCGACCCCTGTAAGTACCCAAATTCGGATCGTCAAAATCCGTCAGAATGTTAACCGAAATCCATTAACTGGCCCGCTCCAGGTTAATCGGAACTCGTTAAACTCCCCGTTGCCATGCCAACGAGACGTCCCGGGACTGCCCCATGCATCCCGATGTCGAAGCGTACTTGACACGTGTCATCTCACGTAAAAGTATGGCTTTCCCTGAAAAACACACTTTCCGGCACTTTCCGGACATTTTTCGGACTGTTATTTTAAAAAACGGACAAAACCGGGACCGGGGAACGAACTCCCACGCATTTGGTGAGTCATGGGACACGTGGCAGCCATGCCACAGCCCACACATCACCTTTCAATCAGAAATCAAAGGGAAAAGACTAAAATACCCCTGGTATACAGTCAAAGTCCGGTCGGACTCCCTGTACACATTTTCTGAAATTGCCAGCAAGTCCCTCAAAATTCCAAAATACCACAAAACCCCTGGAAATCAGTCTAAGTCCGGCCGAACTCCTACTGCATTTTTCACCTATAAATAGGAGGGTCACAAAGCCATTTCATAACAACATTTTACCCCAAAATTTCACCACGCCCACGGCACAAACCAGGTTTCACCCTCCCGAGCTCCCATTTTGCCTCGATTCGTGTGAAACCTCCGTATTTCGATCAATTACGTCCCTCACCACTACGAAACACCATTTCAAACCTCTTTTCGTGTCCCGTACACACCTTCCGAGCCAAAGGAGTCGACCCTAGCCATAGATATAACTCCCTCTCTCTAATCTCTCGTTTCGTCTCGGTTTACGCGCCAGTCGCTATAACCGTTTTGAACACCGTTACTGAAATATAGACGCCTCCGTCTAACGGGGTCCGATACGTTTTAGCCCCTCGATCCTCTTCTCTTTCCGTAAGAGAAGTAATCATGGGTTAAAACGGCGTTCCGACCCCGTTCCGTTTACTTTTTCTGTCATTTACCATTCCGGATCGATCGATCCGTTGATCGTCATTTATTTTCTGTCATTTACAATTCCGAGCCGTTTTGGCTCGTTGATCGTCATTTACAACTCCGAGCCGTTTGGCTCGTCGATCGTCATTTACGATTCCGGATCGTTTGATTCTGTTGATATTGCTTTAAATACTGTCATTTACAAAGTCCGACCCGTTTGGATCGTGATAGTATTTACTTTTCAAAGTCCGAGTCGCAACCCGATTCGTTGATTGCATGTCATTTAATACGCATTTTTCCCGTAAAAATCGTTAACAATGTAATGCCCGGTTCAAAACCGGAGTTCGTCCTTCGAATTCTCTTTCAAAACGTGTGAAATGACGTTTGGCATCCGAACGCTCATCTTCCAAACTAAAAGTCGCTATTTGACATTCAAAATCATTTAAAACGCATTTTTCCCGTAAAAATCGTTAACAATGAATCGCCCGGTTCAAAACCAAAAGTTCGTCATTCGAACTCCTTTTCTGACTCAAATCGACGTTTGCCACGCAAACGCTCATTTCAATTCAAAATCGACGTTTGCCACGCAAATGCTCATTTTCGTCTCAAAATCGACGTTTGCCACACAAACGCTCATTTCAATTCAAAATCGACGTTTGCCACGCAAACGCTCATTTCCGTCTCAAAATCGACGTTTGTCATTCAAACGATCACTTTTTCAAAAAAGTCACCTAATCAACGTTTGACATTCAAACCAAGATTAAGCTTGTCATTCAAGCCCCCATTTCAAAACACACACACACACACGATTTCGAGAAAGGTAGAAAGACTCGTCATACGAGGCGTTTTGGGTGATCTCAATATTCTCTTCCCGAAACGTAACGTGACCTCCGAACCTAACAATCTCATGTACTAAAAAGCTTTTTACTCGTTTTTGCTACCAATAAAAATGACCCCCGTTTTCAAAGCCTTTTCCTAAGTTTTTGCTACCAATAAAAACGACACCATTTTCACAAAAGCCGTTTCTCAACGTTTGGGCTCAAAATATAAAAACCGCGTGGCGACTCCTCATTTTTTCCTTCCCATGAAGCGAGGTCTCAGACACCAACCCTCCGCGAAAGACAACTGCGTTTCGCGCCGCCCGCGCGAAATCCCGGGTAATTTCAACCCCTGGCCAAAGAGTTGCTCGAATGTCGACCTCCGCCAGGTTTCAGATTGCCAGTCCTAGAAAAGTATTCGGGAGCGATCAATGCCAAAAGCCATATACAACACTTGGAGGCCACCATGTGCTTTATCTCCCATGAGGACGACATGATGTGCAAGGCACTTACAAGCACACTCACTGGGGCAGCCCTTACATGGTTCAATGGTTTGGCGCCAGGGTGCATCTCGACATGGTCTTATATGAGAACAAAATTTCTGGAACGATTCTCGACTGCTGGAGCCAGGAATATGACAGTCACCGATTTAAACAACTTGGTGCAAGGGAAAAATGAGAGCTCAATGAGCTACTACACCAAGTTTAAGGAAATGGTCGACAAGATGGAAGAGGACCTCACAGACAGGGAGGTGATCAATTGTTTCAGGAGTGGAATTACTTCTACAGACATGGATTACGAGCTAACAGTCCGGACAGTTACTACTCGCCAAGAGTTGTTTGAGAAGGCCTATAACGTAGCTTTGGCCGAGGAGAGAAAAGAAAAGAAGAACGGAAAAAGCCCCAAGGTTGAGGTCGCCGATGATAAAAAGGACTCAGCCAAGAACGGGGGAAATAATAAGAATGGCAAAAACAGAACCAGGGCAACTGAGAAAGTGCCCGAAGCTTTCACTCCCCTAACGGTGAGTTGAGCTGAAATAATGAATGCAGTCGAGCTAGCCCCACCTGCCCCTATGAACCCGGCCAATAAGTTCAGAAGGGACAACAGCAAATATTGCGAGTATCACAAGGATACGGGCCATACCGCTGAGGATTGTATGAGTTTGAAACGCATAATTCAGAGGATGGTCGATCGGGGAAGGCTCGATGCATATGTGAAAAGGCCTCAGGCAGGCGGAGGTGAGCAACCTGCAGGTGTACATCCAGGACCGAGGCAACCTAGGATGAATTTGGGCGTCATCACTGAGCAAGCCAGCAACACAGCTATCAAGCATAAGATTTTCCAGCTCAACAAAGCCCCACATGTGCCACCCAGGAGCTACGCCAGGGACGAGGTGATTAGTTTTTACCCGAATGAGCTAGCAACTAATATGGCGGCTAGAGAGCAAGTTCTCGTCATCCCAGGACTCATTGATGGATGTACGACG
The DNA here is from genome assembly GCA_022495995.1 of Adenophora triphylla var. japonica. NCBI lineage: Eukaryota > Viridiplantae > Streptophyta > Magnoliopsida > Asterales > Campanulaceae > Adenophora > Adenophora triphylla. Next base: position 153,549 of record JAFEMH010002662.1, on the reverse strand, counting down.
AGCAGACTCTTAGTTGACACGGGGGCTTGCAAGGATATCCTGTTCTACAAAACATTCCAGGAGATGGGCCTATCGAATAAGCAGCTTGAACGGTATGATGGCAGACTGGAAGGCTTCACCAACCACCGGTTCGATGCCAAGGGACAGATCGAGCTAGACGTCGACCTAGGCCAACACCCCTACAGGGTCGTTTCCAAGGTAAAATTTATTGTTATTGATGTAAACAGTGATTATGCTGCTATACTTGGTATCCCTGGCCAGGTCGCACTTGGAATGGTGGCCTCAATACCTCATCAGCGAGTTAAATTCCCAACACCAGCTGGAGTCGGCTGTGTACAAGGCACAACTCGAGCATACCTTAACCACGTCCTTCGGGAAAGAAAGAAGAGGGAATTAGAGATTGAAATTGCTGAGGGGTACCTGAAGCTGTCCCAGTCGGTCACCAAAACTACTCGACTATCCACAATCACCATTGCGGAGGAGTCAACCTATCGCTCACATGACGAGATCATGACTGAGTCGACATGTCACTCTGAAGCCACCATGGTCGATCCAGATACAGTTATGGTCGACCAAGTCTCCATAGGCAAGCTATGCCTCCAGATCGACAATAACTCGGGGGCCACCACCAGTAAGATTGCAGATGAGCTAGATGAGATAATAGCTGAAGAAGCTCCCCACTTGGGGGCCAGGGAAAGACAGAGGGTTAGAGAGATCATCATTGAAACCCTATAATTCAGAGATGGTCCAGAGCTAGAGGCTGTGGACGAGTTGGAAGCAGTGATTACAAACCCTTCCTATCCTGAGCAAAAGATTCAGATTGGAAAGCAGTTGTCAACCGAAGAAAGAGCAGAAATCATCGAGCTACTAAAGGAAAGCAGTGATGTCTTCGCATGGCGAGTAGAGGACATGAGGGGGATTAAGGAAGAGGTCGTTGTTCATAGACTGGAAGTCAATCCGACCATAAAGCCCAAACCTCAGAGGTTGAGAAGCTTTGCTCGCGATAAAGAGGAGGCCATAAAACTTGAGGTACAAAAACTTTTAAGTGCATGTATCATAAAGGAGGCTACACACACAACCTGGTTAGCCAATGTGGTCATGGTGAAGAAGTCAAATGGCAAGTGGAGAATGTGCGTCGACTTCACCAACCTCAACCTTGCCTGCCCAAAAGACAGCTATCCTCTCCCTAGAATTGACAAACTCGTTGATTCCATTGCTGGTCATTCCACCCTCAGCTTTCTAGACGCCTATTCAGGCTACCATCAAATCAAGATGCATGAGGATGAGATCGTGAAGACGACTTTTCAAGCAGCTGGAGGCATCTATTTCTACACTATGATGCCATTTGGGTTAAAGAATGCAGGAGCGACCTATCAATGTATGGTCAACAAAGTCTTTGCTTCGCAGATTGGCCGAAACATGGAGGCCTACGTCGACGATATGGTCATCAAAACAAAGACCGGACGTCACGTGGTCAACCTAAAGGAAACGTTTGCCAACCCGCGAGCGAACGACATGAAACTTAACCCAAGAAAATGTGTCTTTGGGGTAGCAGTTGGCAAATTCCTTGGATTTATGGTGTCACAACGAGGAATAGAAGCTAATCCAGAAAAGATCAAGGCTCTAGTCGACATGAAGGAGCCCACAAGTATAAAGGAGATGCAGCGACTTAATGGTAGGGTGGCAGCCCTAGGTCGTTTCATAGCCAAGTCAGCGGAAAGGTCTCTCCCCTTCTTCAAAGCTTTGAGGGGGACGGAAATTTTTGAATGGATGACCGAATGTCATTCGTCGTTCCAACATCTTAAGGAGTACCTCGCTACTCCTCCTCTATTGAGTAGCCCGACTACTGGAGAGACCTTGTTTGTGTATCTATCCGTGGGAGACAAAGCAGTTGCAGCAGTTTTGGTTCGAGAAGAGGAAGGGCTTCAAAAGCCCATGTACTATGTTAGCAAGGCCCTGTCAGACGTTGAGGGCAGATATTACAATGCGGAGAAGGTCGCTTATGCCTTAGTCGTAGCTTCAAGGAAGCTGCGAGCTTATTTCCTGGCTCATCCTATTATGGTGCTCACGAATGCGCCCTTGAGAATAATTCTACACAAGCCTGAGAGTTCAGGTCGTTTACTCAATTGGTCAATTGCTCTCACAGAATTCGACATCGAGTATCGAACTCGAAAGGCATTGAAGGCTCAAGCCTTGGCAGATTTCTTGGTCGAGCTGACGTTCACCAAGGAAGATAGCGAGGTGCGAGCTCAGAAGGAGAAAGTTAAGGGGAAGGAGCCAGAGTCTCAGCTCGTTACTTCTTTACCCGACGATTGTTGGAAGGTCTACTCAGATGGGTCAGCTACAAAGAATGTCAGTGGAGCTGGGATTGTTCTGATCGAGCCAGAGTCTGGGACAGTATATAAGGAGTCATTGAGGTTCAAGTTTGATGCATCCAACAACCAGGAAGAGTATGAAGCCTTGGTAGCAGCCATCGAGTACGCCAAGTGCTTCGGGGCAACCAAAATCATGGCATATTGCGACTCCCAATTAATAGTCAACCAGGTCAGAGGGGAATATGAGGTGCTAAACTCTACCTTGGTCAAATATTGCGACCTGGTGAAGGAATTGACAAAAGACTTATAGTTTTGGGAAATTCAGAGGATTGGTCGAGAAGACAATGAGTTAGCCGACCTACTCTCGAAGCTATCTACTTCAGACGAGCCACATGAAGAGCCCATCTCTTACCTTGAAAGCCCAGCATATGAAAGAGTTCAAATTCAGTGTGTGGAAGATGCTTCGAGGAACTGGGTTTATAACAAGTGTTGGATCGAGGAAATGAAGGCATACCTGGAAAGTGGCGAGCTCCCAGAGGACGAGAAGAAAGCTCGAGCTATCAAAAAGAAGGCTCCGAGATACGTTATCCAAGGAGGCATGCTATTCAGAAGATCATACACTAGGCCATTATTGAAATGCATTCATCCACAAGAAATCACCCAGTTAATGCGTGAGGTGCACAGTGGAATCTGTGGTGGACACCCGGGGGCCAGAACTTTAGTCGATAAATTGATCACTTTGGGGTACTACTGGCCACACATGAGAGCTGACACTCATGACTTTGTTCAGCAATGTGACCAATGTCAAAGGTTTGCTAACCTCCCTCATATGCCCACAACGGAGCAAACTCCAGTGATCGCTGCTTGGCCATTTGATATGTGGGGCGTCGACTTGATTGGACCCTTCCCTCCCGCCCGGGGAATCTGCAAGTATGTGATCGTCGCCATTGATTATTTCACCAAGTGGGTCAAAGCAAAGCCACTAGCTCACATCACAGAGGAAAATGCTATTAACTTCATACATGACTTCATCTGGTGTCGATTTGGGATCCCTCGAGCTATAGTCTCAGGTAATGGCTTACAATTCTCCCGAGCTTTCGAAGAAGAAATGAATCGAGTAGGGGTCTAGCATTGGCAGTCATCCATTGCCTATCCTCAAGGAAATGGGCAAGCTGAAGCAGCGAATAAGCTCGTCCTATGTTCACTAAAGATGGGCTTAGTTGGTCGACGCAGTAACTGGTTGGACGAACTCCCCCTTGCTCTTTGGGCAGTCCGCACAACCACTCGGGGGCCTATGGGGTAAACCCCATACGCTCTTACATATGGATCGGAGGCCATGGCACCTGCCGAGTTGTGATTTCCTACTGCTAGAGTAACCTTCTTTGACCAAGAGCAGAACGACACTAACATATTGATCGACTTAGATTTAATTGACGAGAAGCGAGATACAGCTTACTTTCGAATGGTCAACTACAAGCAGCGGACCAAGAGTTACCACGACAAGAAGGAAAAGACGAGATCATTTCAAGTGGGAGATCTAGTGTTAAGAAAGATCGAGGCAACATGAAGGAGAACCCAATAGAATAAGCTACCTCCCAATTGGGAAGGTCCCTACATTGTTACTAGAATCATCAAAGAAGGGACTTACATGATTGCTCATCCAGATGGTGAGGAGTTGAAGCATCCATGGCACGCCACTCATCTCATCAAATACTACTTCTAGTTCAGCTCCCCAGTTTAGTTCGAAGGTTAATGTAATTTACAAGTTTGAATTTGTCATAGTTCTAGCTTTCCATTTGATGTAAGCATGTTCGTACTTCAATAAAAATCGCAGTTATATTCGACCAAACATTGTGTTACACTAATCTCAACGAGCTCGACTCTTAGTCAGCTTCGTTCTAACAAGCTCAATTCTTAATCAGCTTTGTTCCTTTAACAAGTCCGACTCTTAGTCCACTTCGTTTCAACAAGCTCGACTCTTAGTCAGGTTCGTTTTAACTAGATCGATTCTTAATCAGCTTTGTTCTCCTAACAAGTCCGACCCATGGTCGACTTCGTTCTAATAAACTCGACCCTTGGTCAGCTTTGATCTCTTAAACAGGTTCGACTCTGAGTCAATCTCGTTTGCAAAAAATCTTTACAAGTCTAAGGTCGACTGAGTCACCACAAAACCAGGTCGACCTTAAGCTTAGAGTGACTTATTTGTCCCATTACAGCTAGCTCGACACACACATGCAGAAATCAAAAGCATACAACATACAATGATGGAAAGTCAGCTATGATTAAATATGACCAAGTCTCCCAAAACGGGCCAAGACTTGTGCAAACAAAAGTTACGAAGTATTGTGCCTCCCAAAAAACTGGGCCAAGGCATTCAAGCAGTAACAAAAACAAAAGATAAAAAGTTTTTGGGACTTGTTTGATTACAACCTCAATCCAAATAAGTCTAAGATTCTTGACCAGCATCGGCCTGATCATTAACGGAAGCTCGACCCTCTCCATCTCCTTCTTGCTGCTGGGGGTCCAAGGGCTTACTCGACTCTGAGTAAACTCGTTGCTCAGGTTCATCATCTTCCTCCATCTCTTCAGCATCCTCAATTTCCTGCAACACTATATCAAAGTTCCTAGGAGCCAAAGCTGGAGCTACCCATGGCTCACAAGCCTCCTCTTGATCTTGTTGGGCGATGAAAGCCAAGTTGTTGTCAGAGTAAGGAACAATCGAGTGGCTACCTCGAGCTGCCATGTCGTATTGGGGTTCTGATGCCCATCGGGCTAATTGTTCGAGGGAAACTTCAGCAGTGGGATCAATCAAGGCTCGACGAGCCATATGGCGTTTGCCCAAATCAAGAAAATCCCTCGCCTTCTCGACAATGTTGTTATAATACTCGTCCCCATCCTTGAACTTCTCAATAGCATCCTTAGCGACGGCTTGAAGGTCCTCCTTCCATTTAGCCCTGGAAGCATTATGTTCTTCATTCAGCTCGGCTAAAAAAGAATCTTTCTCCTTGAGGAGTTGGGAGACTGTGGCAAGCTCCTTCTTAGTCTCCCCGTGAGCCAAACGCTCAGTATCCCTCTCTGCAGTCATCTCTCCCAGTTTGGTCTCAGCAGCCGTGAGATCCTCCAAAGCTTTGTCCTTGTCCGCCAAGGCCTTCTTCTTCACCATTTCCTGAGCATCAAAAGAGTTGTCAAGATCATTGTATTTCTCTCTTAGCTCAGACAGCTCTTGAGACTTTTTGGAGTATTGGTTCATTGCTATTTTCTCTCTCTCAATAGAGGCCCTCCAGGAACTCTTGGCCTGCTCCGCCATAGTGAGAGACTGCATCAAAGAAAATCAAGGATCAACTCGACAAAGGCTCAGAAATTGAATTGACGAGTTAAAAGAAAAGCGACTTAATAGAGGGGGAGAATAAAGGCTTACCTCACTCTACACCAGGCCAGATCTTGCAGAGAACTCCTCAGGGGTCATCCCCTTCTCAGCAAAATGAGCCAAGAGATCGACATCAATGGCTCTCCTTACCACCACTTGGCCAAGGCTCACTTCAGGGTAACGGCGAGTCATACTGTTGACCCCTATGAGTGGAGGAACGTCGCTCAGCCTCTGTATTTGAGCTTCCAGTGACTCTTGATTCCTTGAAGGGGGAATTGGAGGAGGAAGTTGGCTCGGGGAGACAGCTTTCCCCTTATCAGTTCTCGATCTCTTCCTTGTCTCCAGAGGACGATCTTCTTCCATCTCAGTAGCTTCATCCTCAATATCCACAAAGTTCAAAGGGCTAGCCCCAGCTGTCCCAGCACCAGAGTTCGCTGCATTGGCTTCAGAGATTGTGTCGGAACTCAGACTTGGTCTAGTCGACTTGTTGGACTCATCACCCCCTTCAGTCACATCCCTAGATTGGGTACCACTTTGCAGAGGATCTTCCAACTCAACCTCCTCCATTGGCACCATGCCAGCGTTATCTTTGGACAACAAAGCGTTGCGTCTCCCAGCTTCTCTCTCCCTGTTGGCTCGGGCATTGGCAGCTCCATGGGCCCTCTTGACTTTCTTCTAATCAGAGACTCCAACAATACGCACCATGTTGGCTTCTTGCTCGGGGGTCAGAACTGCAGCAAAATCAAGATGACCAAGGGTTAGATCGATAAGAGAAGATTCCTACATACGAGTTGTGAGCTAATCATAGGCGAGCTAATCATTATGCATGCGAGTTTATCAACTGACGAGTTGAGAGCTACACATACAAGTCAAACCGTTTCTAGGCACAAGTCACAAGTTCTACATACGAGCCGAAGTTCTATGTACGAGCAAACTATGTACGAGCTACAAGTTCTACATAAGAGATAACAAGTGACGAGCTAAGAGTTGTGTATGCAATTCAAAATAGTTCTATATACAAACGGTGAGTTATACGTGCGAACTAACAGTTGACGAGTTAACAAATAAAAGCAAGTAAACTCTTACCACCAACGTGCTCCCCATTGTCTTTGCAATAGTTGGCCGTCCGTTGGCAAAATTGGCATCTATCCTTAAACCTACCCAAAGCATGGGTGACCCAGTCAGGGTATATTGTGCCTCTACCCACAGGCACCAGAGGTTGCACCTCCCCCTCACCAACCATCATCTCGGCTTGAATATAATTGTACTTGGTAGTTCCCAGGCGTTCCTAAATGATAGGCCCCTTCTCAGCCAACTGGCACAATCTCTTGTACAAATCAAAGTACCAAGGCGGCTCCCAATAGTTCTCCTCTTCCATGGGGTCAATTTCAAAGTTGGGCAAAGGAAATTCCCATCCTAATCTACTCTCCACTACCACCACGTGGGAGTTCCATCCACTTGCTTTGCTGGGGAGGTTTGTGAACAATTTGGGGGAGTTGGGTTTAGAGGGAGTGCTAATCCCCAAATCAGTCTTACCATACAACAACAACAACAACAACAAAGCCTTAGTTCCAAAATAATTTGGGGTCGGCTAACATGAATCCTCATATGTTATCGTGAAAAAAATAAATAAAAAAATAAAATTAAATTAAATTAAAAAATAAATAAAAATAAATAAAAAATAAATAAATAAAAAATAAATTAATAAATAAATTAATAAAAATAAATAAAAATAAAAATAAAAATAATAAAAATAATAAAAATAATAAAATAAAATAAAAAAATCAACCCCCCACATGGATTTTTGCCCTCCACTCCGGCCTCTTCAACACCATACTTTCATCCACTCCAAGTAAATTCATATCATTTTCAATTACTCTAATCCAAGTTTGTTTCGGTCTTCTCCTACCCCTCGCCATTTTATCATTTCTCCACTGTTCCGGCCTCCTAACCGGTGCATCACTCGGTCTCCTTCTCACATGTCCAAACCACCGTAGACGATTTTCCCTCATTTTATCCTCAATGGGCGCAACTCCTACTTTACCTCTGATTACCTCATTCCCCAACCGATCCTTTCTTGCATGACCGCACATCCATCGAAGCATACGCATCTCCGCCACATTCATCTTATGCACGTGACACTGTTTCACGGCCCAACATTCGGTGCCGTAAAGCAATGCCGGCCTAATTGCCGTGCGGTAGAATTTTCCCTTTAATCTATTGGGCATGCCGCGATCACATAGAAACCCTGTAGCACTCTTCCACTTCAACCAACCTGCTTTAATCCTATGAGCCACATCTCCATCTAATTCTCCATCCTTTTGGATAATGGATCCAAGATAGCGAAAAAACTCAGAAGCTTGGATAATATTTCCATCAAATGTGACCGCCCTGCCTCCCTACTTCCAACTCTGCTAAACTTACACTCCAAATATTCAGTCTTGCTTCTGCTTAATCGAAAACCTCGAGATTCCAAAGTGTGTCTCCACAACTCCAATTTACTTTCAACACCCTCTCTTGTCTCATCAATCAGCACAATATCATCTGCGAACAGCATACACTTTGGTATATCATCTTGGACTGACCTCGTCAATTCATCCATTATCAAAGCAAAAAGAAATGGGCTAAGTGCGGAACCTTGATGCACTCCAATCTTTATAGGGAACTCTTCAGTCTTTCCAACACTAGTCTGTACACAAGTACTAACTCCATTATACATGTCCTTGATAATATCAATATATTTCTTTGAAACACCCTTCTTTGCTAATGCCCACCAAAGTACCTCTCTTGGCACTTTATTATATGCCTTCTCCAAATCAATGAAAACCATATGCAAATCTTTCTTTTGATCCCGATATTTCTCCATGGTTTGTCTCATAAGATATATTGCCTCCATAGTCGATCTTCCTGGCATAAACCCAAATTGGTTATCCGAAATATCCACAATTTTTCTCAGCCTTTGTGCAATCACTCTTTCCCAAATTTTCATAGTATGGCTCATTAGTTTGATCCCCCGATAGTTGGCACAATCTTGGACATCACCTTTATTCTTATATAAAGGGATCAGAGTACTCTTCCGCCACTCCAATGGCATTGTGTTAACTCTCCATATCTTGTTAAATAGCGTTGTTAACCAATCTACTCCCCTCTCCCCGAAACATCTCCAAACCTCAATTGGTATACCATCCGGTCCAACGGCTTTCTTCAATCTCATCTTTTTCATTGCCATTTCCACTTCACTCTTTCGAATTCTCCGCATAAAATCTCGATTAACCATACTCGAAGAGATATTTAAATCTCCAACATCCTGCTCTTGACCGCCATTGAGCAAGTTATCAAAGTACGAACTCCATCTATCTTTTATCTCTTTATCCCCGACTAAAACTCTTTGGTCTACATCCTTCACACATTTAACCGTCCCAATATCTCGTGTCCTCTTATCCCTCATACGAGCGAGTCTGTAGATGTCCTTTTCCCCTTCTTTTGTATCCAACTTATCATAAAGTTTCTGATTCACCTTTGCTCTTGCGTCTCTTACTGCTTTCTTAGCATCTCTTCTAGCTTCCTTATACTTCTCATAGTTCTCGTCGCTCCTACATTTCCCCAATAATTTGTAGCATTCTCGCTTGCCCTTTATTGCTTGTTTTACTTCCTCGTTCCACCATGATGTGTCCTTACTTGGTGGCCCATTTGTACCCCAAGAATCTGCACACCATGGCAAAACACACAAGGACCCGGCAGGTGTTGGCTCCCAATTGGAGAGGTAAGGCATCAGTACATTCCAAAAACTCATTTATGAAAGGGTCAAGTGGCAACCTAAGGCCAGCTTCGAACTGACCGTAAAACAAAGCTACTTTAGTGGCGTCCTTGGTATATGTTTTCCCAAACTGAGCCAAAAAATCCTTCTTACTATGAATAGCCACCCTATAATACTACTTACTTACCTCACAGAAATCATATATCATGTTATATTGAGAAGGTAAATTTTTCTTCCCTCTCGTGGGCCTCTGAGGGACATATCCCCTTTCGTTCTTCCCCGGTACAGCCAAGTCATCAAATGCGTCAACAATTCGAGGACTTGAGGAGGTAGAAGCAGTGACTCCATCATGAGTTGCCATATCTGTACAAGAAGAAGGAGAAACAGGGGAGTCAGGCCTACGATTACAATCAGACGACCTACCTATGGGCGACCTAGACTCCCTTGGAAAACTTTCCTATTCCTAAGGAAGGAGGTTTTACTAGCATCCATAACGTAAAATAGAGATATGTGGTCAAGCAATTCATGAAAGAGATGAAAGGAGACAACGTTTGAATCGTCAATTACCAAATCACCTACTTCTTCTCCTATGGGCATTCCTATTTCACTAAAATTTAGCCCCCACCTTGTCAAGATGGAGGCACATTCATTCAAGGACATTTCTCTCCACTCTCCGTTTATATGTTTGTACACTCGATGGTTAACGGTGCAATACCCATACCAAGCACCTGGTTCGCTGCTGAAAGTTCTAGCCATGGTGAAAGCGAAAATAGAGTAGCAATCGAAACCCTAAAGCAAGGAAAAGAGAAGAATACCTTAGTGGGTGTCGGAATAGGAAGCTGTTGCAGAGGACGAAGGCCAAATTTAAATCAGTTGTTTCTTTGCTATCTTCGCCGGAGTTTATCAGAGTTCAGAGATGGTAAAAGTTCGAAATGAAGAAGGATTCTGCTATTTATATTTTCCAAAATGGAAAAGGAAAAAATAAAAATTCAAAATTATTTTCCTAATTAAATGAGGAAAACGGTTTCCAAGATGGACTCTCAAACGTCAGAGTTGAAATCACTACAGAAAAACGGCGCTCCCCCGGATCTGACTGTTCATCGCCAACATCCAGGATTGAGCCACGTCACTTTGGTCGACTAAACATCGAAACGAGTAGCGACCTGCGAGTCACAACAAGCTTCATCAAAATTTTCTTAACTTCCTGGTCGACAAAGTCAACTCAGAAAGTTGGGGGCCACTGAACCTACCAAAAGTGTCGAGCTGGGCCAAGCGGGTAAAGCCCAATCCTCAAGCTATTATTGCCACCACATTCTCAGTGGGCTAGGCCCAATTATTATATGGCTCAAGGCCCATCTAGTAGAACAGTCGACTTAAGTTCATTGTCCGACCTACCAGGTCCCGACCTAACTTAGTCCGACCTTACGATCCAAGTTCTACTTCGGGTACGATCCAGCTCTACCCATCAGTCAGGTCGACCAACCTCAAGTGGCGACCTCAACCTACCAAGCAAACATCGACCTAACGGTCACAGGCGCACGCACCTCAATACTTTCCATAACTGTTTCCCTACAAATTAGGAACCGTTCAGGACACGTTCACATGATGTATAACTGTCCCACAAATCTCGGAGCTCATGTAGCCCTACCAAATATATCACACTCATCAGCTATAAATACAAGACAACCACCACGGTTCCAAGGTAACTGCAATTTTGTTATTTGAATATCATTTGTTCAATACATTATTTGCTCTCCAATTCATATAGTTACTCTCACGCCCGAGGGTCTAAGCCGGAGACACATCCGGCTAGTCGTGGGTTCTGGTTTTCAGGTCAAGGAGTCAGGTGATCAGTCCTGCCACGTGGAGGAAGATTGATAAGCACATTATCTGCGGCATCAATTAATATTCAACCATACAAAATAACAAGTTTGATTGAAACATGAAAAATAAGTCATAACATTGTCTTAGTAATAGTAAGTAATTAGATCTAAACAAATAATACTCAAACTAATCATCATCATTATTGGCCATATCAACATTATCATTGTTGATATTAGTAGTTTCAATCTCTACCCCATCAACTCCCTCTCGCACCCATGATGCATCTTCATTAGTAATATTTTCATCCAGATCTTGTGAGCAAAATGGTACCAGTTGTGGAATCGAATCTGAAACTTGTTTATCATCTTTTGAATATATATCAAAACTATCTCCTGGTGTAATCCTCATCACAACTTTCCAATTACTTTCTATAGGATCTTTAACATACCAAACTTGCTCAACTTGAGATGCTAATATGAATGATTCATCACCAACTCAATTATCCTTATACAACTTGTGATTGAAGTTTACAAGAGTAAATTTTTGATCATCTTCCATCTTTCCTGTCCGATTATCAACTCACTCACATTTAAACAATACAAATCTTATTGAGTTGCTATAACGAATATCAAGGATCTCAATCAACTTCCCATAGAAGTTAACATCCCCTACAATGGGATTATTATCCTTCGGCTTGCAAAACTTGTCACACTTGCATTTAGCATGACTCCACTATTTTGGGGTTTCCTCCGTCTAACGACATCCTTCACTCGATATCGAAAACCATTTATTATGTAAGACTTAAACCGTCTCGCATCCACATGAGGACCTAATGCAAGACTTTTAATTCTTTCGGGCACTGCATCTTTCTTCTTGCATACTTTTACAAAAAACAAAATTTAATAAGAAAATATTTATAACAACAAAGAAAGTATCATATGAAAGTGATTTCATACTTACATAATCTTTAAACCAGCTAACAAACTTATCATTATGTTCTTTCTCTATAAAATGTCATTGATTACGAGGTAGTATTTCCCTCAAATGTGCACGATGCATTCTGAGCATATTGGAAATATGAATTAAGTATTAATTTAAAATATAAAAGATATAAGGAATGTAAGCCTCAAGTAAGGAATCACTACCATAACTCAACATCTTCAGTATTGAAAAGCACATATCTATGCGCTTGTACTCATGTGATGTAATCAAGGGTAATTTTCTCTTCTTTTCCTACAAAGCAGCCTAACTCCTCACCTTCATCATCATTTCTTCTAGGACGATTGGACTTTGTCTCAATGTCATCCAAATATTGTGTACAAAAAGTCATGCATTCTTCAGCCACAATTTCCTTAGCTATGGAGGCCTCGGGGTGGGCTCGATTTCGAACATATAATTTTAATGTAAGTAGAAACCTACAAAAATATTTACTTATGCTAAACAAGATGTATAAAGGAATTTAACTTTTTTCAAAATAAATTTAATATGGATGTACCTCTCTGCCGGATACATCCAACGAAATTGTATTGGGCCTGCTAGCAAGGCCTCCTCGGCTAAATGCACCGGCAAGTGCTCCATAATATCAAAGAAGCTGGTGGGAATATTTTCTCGAGAGCGCATAGTGTGACAGCCATCCGATCTTGTATCTTTTCGAGATCAGGAAGTGTCTTCACCTTTGATGATAATTGCCAAAAAAAAATTCCCAACTCAATGATGGCTTTTACAACAGAAGTAGGCAATGCTTTTTGAACAGCTAAAGGGGGTAATTGTTGGAGCAAAATATGACTATCATGGCTCTTAAGATCCCAAATAATTCTTTTCTCTATATGTACACAACGAGATATGTTTGATGAGTAGCCATCAGGGACTTTGACTCCCTTTAGGACTTTCAAGAATGTGTCTTTATGATTCTTACTCATTGTGAACTGAGCCGGAGGCATAATTTATTTGCGAGATGGAAGTATTTGTAGATGCAATGGTTTCCGAATATTCATTTCTTTTAGGTCTCTTCTTGATTTCTCATTAATTTGATTTCCCTGCAGTACCTAACAGAGTATGTAGCACATTATCACACATTTTTTTCAATATGCATTAAATCAAAATTATGACGAACATGATTATTTGCCCAATATGGCAACTCAAAGAAGATACTCCTCTTTTTTCAATTGTGACACAACTTAGAAACCTTTCTCTTCTCCAACTTGACTTGTTGCTTCTCACCCTTTTCTCTTTTCCTCTTTTAAAAACATCTTCTATTTTATACTCTATTTCCATATTTTCAACTTATTTAAGCAATTTTGTTCCAAACAATAACTTGGGCTTATCTCTCACTTCATGAGTACCATCAAAAGAGCTTTTATCCTTACGAAAAGCATGACTCCTAGGAAAGAAGCATCGATGACCAATATAACAATACTTGCCACCATGTTCCAACCATCGTGCTTGAGGTCTCACATTGCAACAAGGGCAAGCATATTCACCTTTAGTGCTCCATCCAGACAACATTGCATATGAAGGAAGGTCATTTATTGTCCATAATAGTGAAGCTCGTAAAGTGAACAACTCGTTCCTTGATGCATCATAAGTTGATATACCATCTTCCCACAATTTCTTTAACTCATCAATTAACGGTTGGAGATACACATCTATCTTGTTTCCCGGCCCTTTTGGGCCTTGAGTAAGCACCGACAAGAAGAAATGTGGTTGTTTCATGCATAACCAAGGTGGAAGATTGTATGACATAAGCACAATCGGCCAAGTACTGTGAGATATAGTCATTGTTCTAAAAGGATTAAATTCATCAGATGCTAATCCCAATCTAACATTCCGAATTTCACTTGAAAATAATGGATAGCGTTCATCAAATCCCTTCCACGCACGAGAGTCTGCAGGATGTCTCTGCACACATCGTCTATTCTTTTCTCGGCATGCCATCTCATGATTGTCGCGGTCTTAGATGACCAATACAACCTTTGCAACCTTGGATGTAAGGGAAAATACCATACTTTCTTCATCGCTACCTGCTTGAAAAGTTTATTCTTGCCACTTGTTTTCGCACCTTCACCGCTACCCCCTTTTCCTTGTTGTTTATATCTTGAGGCTCCACAAATTTCACATTTACTAAGTTTTTCAGTTTTATTTCGAAACAACATACAATGATTAATGCACGCGTCCCATTTTTATAACTGAAACCCAAATCTATAGTCATCTTGTAAGCCTCACGATAGGAATTTAGCACTTTTGCTGATTGAGGCAATGCCTTAATGAAAATCTTTAATAAAGAAGTAAATCCCTTATCGGCCACTCGATAATTAGTCTTCCAGTGCATAAGTTCTACAATAAATGAGAGTACTGTAAACTTATCACACCTTTCCCACAAGGCTTGATCAGCATCTCTCAAAAGTCTAAGAAACATTGCGGTGGCTGCATCTGATTGTACGATTTCTTCAATTCCTGGTTGGTTACTATCCAGCATACCCATCCCTTCATGTACCATTTGCCTCATACAATCTTGCACGCTTAAGTCAATTTCAATGCCATATTCAGTTGTCCTATCATTATTATACGCCGAAATGTACTCTTCCCCATGCCTAGTCCAATTCTTGTAATCCGTTTCAAAATCCACTTCAATACAATGTGATTTCACGGTTGCACGGTCTTTTTGGTAACGATTTGAGCATTTTTTACAAGGACAATATATATCTTTAGCACCAAGAGACTTTTTTGAGGATACAAAGTCGAGAAAGTTGTCAATCCCAGACATATACTCATTTGAAATTTGGTTACCCAAATCAATCAAACTTTTGTCCATTTATGGCTTGATATTTTTAACGTTAAAATACAACATATAAGATCGAGAGAAACAAATTTTAGAATAAAAATAAACTCATAAACAAATTTTAGTAACATTTAAGACTCATCTGGTTGGTAAGATTGTCGACTCTGAACAAATCAAGAATTATTATCTCAGTTATTGAAATATAGGATAATGTGAACGAGTAATGGACATCAAAAGGGTGGATGTTTTATGCTAATTACAAGAAATTTAACTCCAGACTAAAGTTTTCTTCATCAGGAGAGCAGTCTACACTCTACAGCCCTTTTTTTAATATCTTCTAGTTTCTTAGTAATTAGAAATGCCGATGTTTTGGGAATTCCCACTACATAAGTGAACTTAGAAATAAAATAAGGTCAGCTTTTCTTTACAACAAATCAAATCCACACTTTGGAAGGAACTGCCAAAACATCAATAGGATATGAACTCTTAAGGCCTAACACTCCAACTTGTTATGATTGGCAGTCAAGCATAACCTTAAAAACAAAACTGCAAACAAATTTGATGAATCTAAATGGGAACTTTTTCTTTTTAGTTGTTGTGAGTGGGGAGGAGGGGAGGTCAATAACTGGAATGATAAGTAGGGCAAAAACAAAGCATAAATGATACTAGTTCGATCTAAATTTATAGTTATATAATTAAGAACATCAATCTTTAAGAGTTTAAAACATAAAAACAATTAAAAAAATTATGGGGAGGGGTTAAAAGTACTATTAAAACTATTACCTTCACAAAATTGGCAGCTCACAGATTCCTTGCGCAAGAGAAATAAGATTAGGTTAGTACATCAGCACTATTACATGGAAAAAAATACAATAATTGACAAGGCAACAACATACGTGGCACTTTCTGCAGCTAACTTTAAGTTTAACTGGCTTCTACTCACATCTACTTTCAAAATTGTTACACATTTGATTCAGATTTTGCCAAATATTTTGGGTTCTTTACAGTTTACATGACGATAATGGCTTTTACTATGTCTCATCTCATTACCTGGAATATTTTTAAAATTATCCTAATAGGGCTATTGAAGTTTACCCAGCAAAGAATGATTTTAAATGTGGTTCATCACATGACCTAAATATTGTCTAACTCATCACCAGCACAGTCATTCAAGACTAGTCCCAATGCCACACATCATCAACAATTCTCAAGGATAAGAGAGCTAAACATTTGTTTAGCCTCCTGTTAGCTCCAATAGGCCTCCAGAAAATTTATATTAACATCCACAATGGCCAAAATGAGACAATCATGATTAAGGAATATGTAGATGCCATGAAACACTCTTTTCCTACACCGATACACATAGAATTAGACTGATAATAGAAAATATGAATTGAACAAGAGAAAGAGGTAGACTAACCTGGAATTTGGTGGGATGCCCGCTCAGATCGACGAAATTGATTAGGGCGATTGAGAATCAAACCCTAGATTTTGGGATACTTTTGAGGGAGAGTTTTTGTCAGTGGTTATAGCAATAACGATTGACGAATCGAGCTTATATGGGGAAAGTGAGCCGGTAAATATTGAGGGATAGAGGCTAACCTAGAATTTGGTGGGAGGCCTTACTTCTTTAGTTCAATTCATGGTTACTTCAGTAGGGATGAGGACAGAATGGGGAAGATTAATGGTGACTTTAAGCGAAGGAGGAGAGGATGAGACTCAAACCCTAGATTTTGGGTAAACGCCGTAGGGAGATTCTGGAAATTTCTTGTGCAAAAAATAGAGAGATAATTTTGGGGAAATTTCATTTCGCGGTATATTACTATATACAACGGCTCCGTGTGCACCGCCGTATGTATTTAGATATACAGCGGCTCCATGTAGATCGCCGTATATAACTAATATATACGGAGGCTCGAAACCCACGTATATGTCAAATTTATACGATATTTGTATATAAGTTTTCTATACACGGCGGCTCCGTGTTGCCCGCCGTATATAAGTTTTCTACTCACGGCGGCTCCGTGTTGACCGTCGTATATAATAGTTATATACAACAGCTCCCTGTAGACCGCCGTATTATACTGCCGTAAATAACAAACATTCTTGTAGTGTTCTTTGAATTTATTGCCATACGACGTGTGGGTGAAAGCTATGAGAACTTTGCAATGTTTTGTGTAAATAAGTTCATTGGTAATAGAAAATGAATAATTTTAAATAATTATTTAATTTAAATAAAAAAAGAAATAATCTACTTTAACTAATTAGGTACCAAATTTAGAGAAGGAGTTAACCAAGGTACCTTGCTTAACTCCTTCTCTAAATTTGGTACCTAAGTATTTTTGCATTGGAGATATTAGCTCTTTAAGGTGGGTATCAAAATTTGATTTTGATACCCACCATTGGAGTTGCCCTAAGTCCACCCTCCCATCATTTTACTAAGTTTACCCTGTTTATCAATTTACTTTCTCTCCAACCACCACCACCTTAGGTCACCCCTTACCATCTTCTTCGGTCAGCAACTCTGGCAACTATCAATTCCAGCGACTTTTTATTTTACTCCGGCGACCAGAGAACTAAGAATTTATCAGTAATTTCTCAGTTGTCAACTAAACTACTAATAACACGATCAACTCTGGCGACCACCAACTCCGGCGACCAAACAACTAAGAATTTAACTTATCAGTAAGTTCTTAATTGTCAACTAAACTACAAAGAACACGATCAACTCTGGCGACCACCAACTTCGGCGACCAAACAACTGAGAACTTATCAGTAATTTCTCATTTGTCAACCAAACTAGTACTAAAAATACGATCAACTCCGGCGACCAAACAACTAAGAACTTATCAGTAAGTTCTCAATTGTCAACTATAATACTAAGAATACGATCAACTCCGGTGACCACCAACTCTGGTGACCAAACAATTTAGAACTTATCAGTAAATTCACATTTGTCAACTAAACTACTAAAAATACGATCAACTTCAGCGACCAAACAACTGGGAACTTAACTTATTAGTAAGTTCTCAGTTGTCAACTAAACTACTAACAACACGATCAAATTCGGCGACCAAACTAATAAAAACACGATCAACTCCGACGACCATCAACTCCGACGACCAAACAACTGATAACTTATTAGTAAGTTATCTGTTATCAACTAAACTACTATTAAGAACACGATCAACCGAGGAATTTTTCGGGAGTCACCCCGAACACGCACCTACTTGGATTTAATTTCATGCTGTTGGCTCGTAGATTGTCGAAAGTTTCCTCCAAGTCTGGATCGTGACTGACATCCTTAGTTTTGATGACCATGTCATCTATATAGGTTTCCATGTTATGGCATATCTGCCTCCCAAAGACTTTATTGACATGCGCTGGTGGGTTGCGTCTGCATTCTTGAGCCCGAAGGGCATCATAGTGTAACAATAAATCCCCCTAGTTGCTTAGAAATTCGTTTTTTCAATGCCTTCCTTAGCCATTTTTATTTGGTGATAACCAGAATAGGCATCTAGGAAGCTGAGTGTTTTATGTCCAGCGATGGAGTCTACCATCTTGTCAATTCTTGGAGAGGGTAACTGTCTTTCGGGCAGGCTTTGTTGAGATCTGTGAAATCTACGCATATTCACCACTTCCCGTTATGTTTCTTGACCATCACAACGTTGGCCAACCAAACATGGTATGTTGCTTCCCTGATAATTCCAGCACTTAGCAATTTTTGCACCTCTTCTTTGATAGCATCTTCCTTATCATTTGCAAAAATTCTCCTTGTCTGCTTGATAGGTCTAGCAGACGGATCAACTTTCAACATATGGAGAGCTATCTCTTCCTTAATTCCCCTCATATCCTTGACTTTCCAGGCGAAGACATCAATATTATTTTTTAGGAGCGTGATGATTTCTTCCCTTTCTTCTGGGGAGAGTTGGCCCGCGATTTTTATTTTCTGGTCCGGATAGTTGGGGTTGAGTGTAATTTCTTTCAATTAATCTACGGGCTTCATTTCTGGACCATCCCGAAACTGCAGGGTTTCAATGATTATTTCTCTAAGTCTTCTACCTTTCTCGCCATTGATGTCTAGGTCTTCCATTTCCACTGGTTCCTCTACGTCTGGGTGCTCTCCTTGTCTCAAGTCAGGGTTGGCCCCCGAGTACTGGCCGCTGACGAGTTAAGTACCTATTTAGTCCCTGACATTTAGCGTTTTTTACGGTTTCGTCCCTATCGTATTTTTGTGAACATTTACATCCTTGACCTACCTATATAATTTTTCAGTTAATCCTTCCGTCCACTTTTCGTCAATTTCTCCGTTAACTTTGCTGAGGTGGCAGTAATGGGGGTTGAAACCATAAAATGTTAAACTCTAGACCCTAAAAAATAAATTTTAAAGTTACAAAACACCCATCTCTTCTTTTAAAACCTAAATAAATCAGTTTACATAATAAATAAAAAAAAAGAAATAAAAAATCAAACTTTGGTTTTTTTTTGTCTTTGACAAAAAAAGGGCTAATAATAATAATAATAAAATAATAATAATAATAAAATAATAATAATAATAAAATAATAATAATAATAAAATAATAATAATAAAAAATAATAAAATAATAATAAAATAATAATAATAATAATAATAATAATAATAATAATAATAATAATAATAATAATAATAATAATAATAATAATAATAATATAATAATAATAATAATAATAATAATAATAATAATAATAATAATAATAATAATAATAATAATAATAATAATAATAATAATAAAAACATTATTTTTTTTAACAACCCCATCATCACCATTCCATTACCACCATTGAACCACCCATCACCACCATTCAACAACCCCATCATCACCATTCCACACCCCCATCTCTACGCACAAATCTAAACCCATGAAATTTGTTCAATCCCATCTGAATCTGAAATTCATTCCTCTCTGTCAAACATTGTTGGATTTGAGAAGATGATTGATGCAGTCGCCGAATTTGAAGGCTGAGGTTGGGATGGAGTTAAATTGATCGGAGGGGGAGAAATTTGCCGGATTTCCAATGGAGCACAGTCAGAGTTTGTCAGGAAGGAGAGAGGCGCCGACGAGTTGAAGAGGATGGGGTGTTGATGGCGGATGTTGGTGAACTGAATAATGGAGGAGAGGAGCCTTGCGATGTAGTGTGGCCGGAGATGGTGAGGGAAGGTGGAGTGAGGACGGTCGAAATTTGTAGAGAGAAAGAGAGAGTGAGATGGCAATTGGTAGATATGGGGGTGTGGAATGGTGATGATGGGGTTGTTAAATGGTGGTAATGGGTGGTTCAATGGTGGTAATGGAATGGTGATGATGGGGTTGTTAAAAAACAATGTGTTTTATTATTATTATTATTATTTTTATTATTATTATTAATTTTATTATTATTATTATTATTAATATTTTATTATTATTATTATTATTAATTTTTTATTATTATTATTAATTTTTTATTATTATTATTATTATATTATTATTATTATTATTATTATTTTATTATTAGCCCTTTTTTTGTCAAAGACCAAAAAAAAAAAACAACCAAAGTTTGATTTTTTATTTCTTCTTTTTTATTTATTATGTAAACTGATTTATTTAGGTTTTAAAAGAAGAGAGGGGGTGTTTTGTAACTTTAAAATTTATTTTTAGGGTCTAGAGTTTAACATTTTACGGTTTCAACCCCCATTACTGCCACCTTAGCAAAGTTAACGGAGAAAGTGACGGAAAGTGGACGGAAGAATTAACTGGACAATTATATAGGTAGGTCAAGGATGTAAACGTTCACAAAAATACGATAGGGACGAAACCGTAAAAAACGCTAAACGTCAGGGACTAAATAGGTACTTAACTCGGCCGCTGACGAGATGAGGGGGTACATCCGGGACGGATAGAACTGTGTCATTGTTTTCTTGTATGTCCAAGATCATGTGGTTTTCATCATATGCTTTGAAAATTAGATTGAGTCTGGAACTGGTGTTGGTAGTCTTTGCAGACTTAGAGATTTTCATGTTCTCCTCCTGTGTATCCACCTCCACCTTTCTAGATGTTTTTCTGCTCTTCATGACATGCTTCAAGAAGTTCTTGGGGGTCGCCCTCACACATCCGAATCCAGCACGAGTAGGGAATTTAACTCGTTAGTGAGGGAGGGAGGGAGGCAACCAACCCAAGTTTGCCTTGACTTGGAATGTCGATGATGGCATAGTAGTCGCTTGCCAGATCCATGACCATGAATGTTATTGTGGCCTCGGCTCGGAAGGGATGCTCCCCTAATTCCAGTAATAGATCAATAGTGCCCATGGCTCTAACTTTGTGGTTTGTGAAGCCTTCTAGACTTCCAGAGTATGGTTCTAGCGTACTATCTTTCAGACCCATCTTCTAAGGTGGAATGGTACAGGATATCTCTGGAGGCCCCCGAGTTAATGAGGAGTCTTTCGGACTCGCAGTTATTAGTCCTTCCCTTGATCACCAAGGTCTGCTCGCGAGCCGCGCGACTTCCGACTAGTTCATTAGGAGAAAAGCTTATGACTTCCTCTTCCTTATGAATCCATTCAGGGATATGATAGACTTTTCTTAGCTCATGGATCTGGTCTTTCATCTTTTTGTTGGAGACGGTCTCCTCTCTTATAACATGAAGTTTAGCCCTAGGAGGCATGTCCTCCCTTTCATCTTCTTTATCCTCATCGTCATCATCCTTTTTCTTCCACTTGTTATCCTTTCTCATAACGTAGCGGTCAAGCTTTCCCTCGTCTACCCACCTTTGGATCATTCTTTTGAGGGAGATACAGTTTTTTGTGTCATGTTCATGGTCCTTGTGAAAGGCACAATATTTGGAGTTGTCACGGGTGTACTTTGATTTATCACTGAGTGATCGGGGATCTGGTAGGTTCACCAACTGCATGATCTCCGTGATTGGTGTTGTGGGGGGGGAGGTAAAAACCTCGGCTTTCTCAGTAGCCCGAGTTCTATTCTTTCCCTTATAGCCATTTCCATTGGAGGCCTGGTGGGTTCCAGTTGCCTCTGCCTCTGGCTTATCAGACCTCTTCTTACTTTTTTCCTCTGCTATAGCTATGGCATAGGCCACGTTGTACAAATCAGATTTGGACTTAGGCTCTCTGACTGAAAGCTCATAGATCAATTGTCCGGATCTCAATCCGGAGTTAAAGCAAACGATCACCTCCCTGTCTGTCAGACTTTCTTCAACTTGGTCTGCCATAGCTCTGAATCTATTGTAATAACTCAGAGTAGTTTCATTCTTCTTTTGCTCGATGTTAGCAAGATCAGTCAATCTCTTCTTCCTCTTCCCTGCTGTGGCGAAGTGATCCAGGAAAAACCTCCTCATTATCCTCCAGCTATCGATGCTTCCCTTCTTTTGCTCACGGAATCAGGACAGAGCTGTTCCGGAGAAAGTACTTGTGAAATCTTTGCAGAGAATGTCATTTGTCTTGGTGAGGAGGGCCATGGTGAATTTAAAACTTTGCACATGGTCCCGTGCATCGGTGGTTCCTGCGTATTTATCAAAACTTGGGATTTTAAGAGTAGGGTTGGGCGGTAGGTCGTTAATTCGTTGGGAGAAAGGATGAGTGACACTGGTATCGTCATCATCCACTTCCTTCTTTCCCATTTCCATTTCATCTAACCTCTTTTTCAAGAGCAGTAATTCTCTGGCATCGATCCCCGAGCTATAATGAGAGCTCCAATGGGACCTTTCTTTCCTTCTGTGCCCGTTCACCCTGCTATGTTCTTTAGGGTCCGGATGGTTATCTCTATGACCAGATGGTGCTCTGTCCCTTCTAGGTGCCACTCCGGGATGGGGAGGTGTTCTGTGCCGAGGAGGGCTCCTTGTCCGAGGAGGGCTCCTATGACGAGGAGTATTACGACGAGGAGGAGTTTTACGCCTTGCATGACTGAGCCTTGCTCTTAAGTCAACACAATTAATCTCCTGCTCCCTTTGGTGGTTCAAGTGACCTCTCAATTCTACCTCGTTTCTCGTGTTTCCATTACCAGGTGCCTTATGAAGAGGAGGAACATCTTGGGGGTTTTGTCTGGATCTACCAGAAATGCCATGGTGAGGGGGATTTTGGCCACGAGGAAGATTTTCTCTATTCCCCTAACTACCTCGCCTGTTAACCTGACTTTGCCCTCCAAGGAAATTTTCCGTCCTCGTAGGCCTTATGAACTCAGCCAGAGAGTGTTCAGGATCTAATTGCAGCAAGGCATTTTAAGTTTCATAAATGCATTGCAAAGTTTTCATTTGTTGATGCAGTAGAGTTCTGCGATCAACCTGTGGGGGGGGGACCCTAGTTCCTCCTTGAACGGCGTTCCTCGTCGTCTGGTTATCGACAGGTCTTCCTCGGTGCCAACAATGAGGAGGGTTTGGCAACATCCCTTCTGCTACTGGTTGTCCCCTAGAATGCAGGTTCATTCTTAGGGGCAGCAGCCCATCAATCAATGGCGGAGGAGGAGACAATTCCCCATTGGAACAAAGAAAAGCAGTCCTAGTGTTGCCATGGGTCTCTTACATATAAGTATTATTCGGATCAGGAGTAACGATAGCAGTATGTCTGTCTTCCATTAGGATTAGGAGAGTCGTACAAGAATTTTTCAAACTATTCAATGGGTATTTTGAATCGTTTCCCGGCAATGGAACCAAAACTGATGATGCCAAAAATGTTCGGATCAACCCAAATCCAGCGGCAGCTTGTATCCTGAATGATTGAATAGCCTGAAAAAGATGAACAAACACGTAAACTTAGCCGGGGCTTCATCGGCGAATACCCTCCAACGTGAGTGTTAGTATTTGTATTTAGAGAGAAATCAATTGACAAGAGTTTAGAGTTAAAAGACGTGTTACCAAAATAATGTGAATTATGACTTGTATTGTAGAATCCTTGTTGAATAGGAATTCGTAGGTGGGGAAGTTATAATCCTAGGGGGATTATAACTGCTCAGTCCTTGTTGGATAAGGAAGCGTGTGAGATAAGATTATAATCCTAGGGGATTATAACTGTTCACAATCCTTATTTAAATAGGGTTGAATACTAGCAATCTGCACGTGCGCCCGAGGCGTGCTCTTCATCGTACCAGGCCTGGTCGGGTTGGATCAATGCCGGTGAAGTGGAGAGTAAGGATAGGTAAGCCCATTTCCTTGTAATATATGGAGGTCGAGGAGGGCTCGTCGTCTTTGAAGGGAGGCCTTGCTCGGCCTTAAGAGATGTTTTGCTCGGCATTGAAAATTATGCCTCATCAAAATTCAGTTTTGTTGGGCCTTAGTCATTATACGCTCTGCTATGTCTATGTCGACATAGTGAAAATGACGAGGAAGCCCGACGAGCAAAGATAGGGGAAGACTTACTCCCTTTGTCGTAATTAAGATTGTATGAATTATATTTTGAGTCTTGTCCTGCCACAAATCCATATTTATACTTTGTTCTATGTAGTTTAATATGTATAATGAAAACGTGCAGAAAAACACATAAAAAAAAAGCATTTAGTCTCTTAGATTATAACAAATTTTTATGTACCCTATCAATAAAAACTAATTAAACGATTTACGCGTTTTGCGTTTGCCAAAAACTTACAAAAAACGCGTTTTTTGTTAAGCTTAACAAAAAACGTGTTTTTCAACCGCGGTTCAATTTAGCGGACGGTTCTTACGCTTTTCCGGTCCGGTTCAATTTCTCGCGGCGTATTTGATTTTTGATTTCCACATTTGTGCCTTTCAATTCGATTTTTCCTACTTTCATCATCTCCGAGCTGTTGCGGCATATCAGTTTCCACCGAGTTTCATCATCTCCGAGCTGTTTTCATTCGTCATTTTACTTGTTATTCGACATTATGACCGATCAATCCAAAGAAAGGAGGAGCAAGAAGCGTAACGAAGGTATAATTTTACTTGTTTTTAGTCATATTGTTCTTCGATTTCAAATCAGTTGCTCTATTGAAACCCTAAATATAAGCAAATGTTGGCTCTACTGAAACCATAAATATAAGCAAAACATAAGAAAATGTTGGCTCTATTGAAACCCTAAATATTGCACATAGAAACCGTTGCACTGTCACATTTATTTGAACTTGCACTTGCACTATCGAAACAGTTGCACGTTCACATTTAATTGCAAAAACAAGCAAATGTTGGCACTATAGATAAAACTGGCTCTTTGAAATCAGAACACGGGCACTTTCAAACCTTAAGAATGGCACTTTCAAACCATAAAACGGGCACTTAAAAACCATAATTCTGGCACTTTGAAATCACAAAACTGGCTCTTTGAAATCATAAAACTGGCACTGATGTAATGTTTTTTGATATGTTGGCATTATAGATAAAACTTGCTCTCTGAAACCATAACACGGGCACTTTCAAACCTTAAGACGGGCACTCAGAAATCATAAACCGGCACTTAAAAACCATAATTCTCGGTACTTTGAAATCATAAACCGGCACCGATGTAATGTTTTTTGATATGTTGGCATTATAGATAAAACTTGCTCTTTGAAACCATAACCCGGCACTTTCAATCCTTAAGACGGCACTTTGAAACCATAAAACGGGCACTTAGAAATTATAAATCCGGCACTTTGAAATTATAAAACCGGCACCGATGTTATGTTTTTTGATATTTATTTTCAGCTCCATCAAAGCGTAAAAGAGTTGTGGATGATGATGATTTTGATATCACTATTAAGAGGCCTAAAGGGGGTGATAAATTTGAGCATTCGTGTACTCCCAAAAGACTCGTTGAGATCTGTTTAACTCCAAACCAGAAGAGAGATGTTAGGGCTATTGGATTTGGATCTCTGTTGAATCTTGAGGTTAAGATATTGCCGCTTAGGCTTGTTCGGTTTCTTGTTGAAAGATTTGAACCAATCACAAGGATACAACAAATCAATTCATCGATAAATATGTTATTACAAAGCATCGGATGTCTATGATATATTTTGTCTACCTAGGAATGTTGCAAAGTATAAGGTAAATCAATCATCCAAAGACAAATATGGAATTGAGAAATCGATATTTTGAGGAATTTGGGCGTACTCAAGATGGTCTTCCCGCCTATAAACTTTTGGAACGCATTTCCGAGTTACATCAAGGTGGGGATGAATTTAAACGCTTGTTTGTGCCGTTTGTTGTTGGTATTTTTCTTGCCCCAAGTAGTTACAAAAACAATTGATGTGTCACTGCTAAGTATTGTAGAAGACGTTTCACAGATAAGCAAGTTTAATTGGTGTCAATATGTTTTGGACAAATTATGTCAGGGTGTAAATAGGTTTAAGACTCAAAAAAAGAATTCAAAAAATTGTAGTGGATGTGTTATGGTGTTGGTGATTGCTTACCTTCAAAGATTTCCATTTCAAGGGGTGAAAGAATCAACTGTTCTCCCTTTGATTAAACATTGGAATGCTAAAAAATTCAAAGAGAGGATTGATTTCGAATCGAAAGTTGGCTGGGGGAATTTAATTTTTTATGGAAAGAATGTTTATCCTATAAGTAGGGGTGGCGACGATTTTGTGGAGGAAGTACCCTGTGAGTTTATGGAGGAAGAATGTATTCCGTTAAGGATTGAAAGTGCTTCAAAGGAAAGAATTGCATAGGCAAGCAATGTAAGTATTGTCACTATTTATTACTTAAACTGGTTCTTTGAATTTCTTATGATGGCACTATTGATTACTAAAACTGGCACAATGAATAATATCTACTGGCACTTAAAATACACACACTATTTTTCATTCTTACTATTTTTCATTGATATAGGATGTTAAGGAGTCATGGAATATATTGAGGAAGGACCTTGATAATGTTGTCCATGCTCACATTGAAAGACTGAAATCTATCAAGAAAGAGAAGGGAAGAAATGCAGCTGATGAGATTGGGGAAGAGAAAGAGAATGAGGGGAATTGGGAGGCGGAGGGGAGGGGAGGGGGAGGAAGTAGAAGATGATATTTTTGATGATGATTATTTTTATGAGATTGACAATATTATTTCGTGGTTTGTGAAGACAACAAAAGCCGACATGGGTAAGAAAAGGAAAGGTCCAATTCCATCATTTGACCTTGATTTATCTCGGGTATCTAGTGAGGAGAGAAGAGAACATTCAGAGCGTAAACAAGCGGGAAGTTAATGAGATTTTTCGGGAGACATATGATGATGATGATGAACAAAATAGAGCTCTTGATAAGATTATTGTGAATATAAATGAGAGCAGCTTTATGAGTTGTTATGAGATGTTGAATGTAGGGTGCACATGGACCTGTGGGGAAGCTAATGAGGAATTTGTATATCGTTCTCGCTTTATGATCAACAATGCCGATTTGTTGCGACCGATGTTGAAGCCGAGAAAGGAGGCCATTGACATGTGCATGTCTACACACTTTTCAAAGAATCGAAAGAGTAAGCTATAAATTTATGAATACCCAAACAATGGCACCTTTTATGAATGTATACACTTGTATGTAAAAGCATTTACTAATTTATTTTTCTTTTACAAAGACTTGTGATCCTATTTACTCGTTGTTCCATAGCTTATCGGTTGAAGATATTTTGAGCATGGATGAAGACAAGGAAGTAACTTCAAATACCATCGAGAGTTGGGCTATTCTTCTTAATAAGATGGAGCAAAAGTCCGGTAGAATGAAGAAGTTTATGTTTGGGCTTAGTCATTCCGTAAGTTCTTTATCTATTATGCTAATACATTCAATAATTATATTATCTATGATTATTTGTTAATTAAATTATATTTGTGTGCATTTTTAAATTTGATGTTATTAATGTGTTATACAGCCGCTTGGATTCAACGTACAACGAAGACATCTCAAGATGTTGTATCATCACCGGGCAAGAAATCACCGATAGTTTAGAACAATGGATTGATGTTAATTTTAATGATGCCGAGAGACCCGATTTGAGTGAAGTTAAATTGGTAAGCATTGTCATTTTATACATACATGTACTTGAACCGGTACTTTCAAACTCGATATTCGCACTTATTTTCTTGCAGCTTCTTTTTGCCTCGCCATAGAGGTGACAACAAGAGTGGTCATTACACACCTTTTGTTGTCAATACCGAGAGTCAATCATTTCAAGATCTTGACAACTTGCCAATGAATGATTGGAAGAGACGTAATGTGCCAAAACTTGCTCATAGCATGGTAATCTTATTTATTGAATTGTTTTTTTTTTTTTTTTTGTTATTTTTTTACCAAAACTTTCATATTAATTTTGTCAGTTTTTTTTTTTTTTTCGCATAGAAGCACCCTTCAAAAAGTTCTTAAATCACATAAATCATCCAAGTGCCGCAGATATATTGAAGTTTCACTTTGAGCATATGCAAGTTGAATGGATTGTGAAAGAAAATGATAATGCTAATAGTGACTCGTGGAGTATATGTAATGGCCGAAATGAGGCAATTTAACTGGCGCAATTTACTCATGCCCCGAGTTGTGTGATAACTCGTCAAGGGTGCGATGAGGGCCGAGATTCTAGCAAGTCTACTTCTCGTGATATTAATGCCGAACGTGATCATTTAGTGAAGCGCTTAGGGTTGTTTACAAGAGAGAAAAGAGAAGTCGTGAAGAAGATTGATGAAGAAGAAGAAAATAAAAGGGTATAAGAAGAAAAAAAAAAAGAAAGGTAAGAAAAGAAAAGGAAAGAAGAAGAAAAAAAGAAAGATTTAGAAAAGAAGAAAAATCGATGATGAAATGAGGGTTGCGAAGAAGTATCGACTAGGAAAGCAACAACAAAACAATGAATTGGTGTTTTGTATCCGAATTGTTTATATTTGAATTATTGTTTTTTTATGAGTGAATTAGTGTTGTTTTTTAACATTTTTATTGATGCAAAATCACAATGCCATGGAACAAATTTCAAACAATTCAATGAATTCAATGCACTTACCATTACAAATAAAACTTGCTCTTTGAAACCATAACACGGGCACTTTCAAACCTTAAGAATGGCACTTTGAAACCATAAACCGGCACTTTCAAACCTTAAGAATGGCACTTTGAAACCATAAACCGGCACTTTCAAACTTTAAGAATGACACTTTGAAACCATAAAACCGGCTCTTTGAAATCATAAACCGGCACCGATGTAATGTTTTTTGATATGTTTGCAATATAGGTAAAACTTGCTCTTTGAAACCATAACACTGCACTTTCAAACCTTAAGACGGGCACTTTGAAACCATAAACCGGCATTTACCATAAAGACAAACCGAAACTCCAAATAACATAATCTCGGCATTCCAAATAAGTAATACGGACATTCTAAATAATACAACCGGCACTTCAATTAACAAAGTTTTATTAAACACTCACTGACAATATTATAAAAAATACAATCAGCTTCAAACCTTAAGAATGGCACTTTGAAACCATAAACCGGCACTTTCAAACCTTAAGAATGGCACTTTGAAACCATAAAAGGGGCACTTAAAAACCATAATTCTCGGCACTTTGAATTCATAAACCGGCTCTTTGAAATCATAAACCGGCACCGATGTAATGTTTTTTGATATGTTTGCAATATAGGTAAAACTTGCTCTTTGAAACCATAACACGGGCACTTTCAAACCTTAAGACGGGCACTTTGAAACCATAAAACCGGCATTTACCATAAAGACAACCGGCACTCCAAATAACATAATCCGGCATTCCAAATAAGTAATACTGGGCATTCTAAATAATACAACCGGCACTTCAATTAACAAAGTTTTATTAAACACTCACTGGACAATATTATAAAAAATACAATCAGCTTGTAATCGTGAAAACAATAAAGTTTGGTTACAAAAATATCAAATCAAATGTTCATTAGGGGTCTTCGAACCATACTCATTAGTAATTGGTTTTCTCCGTTCAAACTTTGTTTTAGGTTTTCTTTTTCTACCCTCAGATCCGCACGTACAGATCCGTCACCTGCAGGTGCACCGAATGTTGTGCTTGTTGAAGCACTATTATTTTCACTTGTTGTTGGTTCAACACCTTGTACGTTTCGGGAGAGTATTTCTTGTACTAGCAATGTATCTCTATTAAACCCATCTTCTAGAATTCTTCTTGCATCACCGTTTTCATGGCATGTCATCATTAAATCGTAGTACTTTCTCGCCATCTGTTGTTTCCAAGGAATTGAATTGTGTTGCTCGGTTGGAGTAGTAGATTTACCTTGGTAAGTTTTATTCCATACATTTGTTTTGGCTGTCTTTGTCCATCTTTTTTGAATGTACTCTTCCGATATCCGATCGATATTTGTCAAGTTGAGAACCTTAATGCAATGAAAGCACAACCAACCGACCTCACTAAAATGATTGCATGTACAGCCTACGCTTATCTTCTCATTATTTCGCGAGAAAAGTACCCTTTCAAACTTGTCTGGATGGTTCTCATGAGCAACTTCAAACAACTTATTGTTTTCATCCAAGCAAAAGCCAATATTAAACTTTGCAAAGAAAAAGCCGCCTTGACCTCTTTTCAAAAAAATCGAATATTTCCTCCGTGTAAACCTCCCTTGCATGTCTTATTAAAGCTCCATGTATTTACGTGCGAGGCTTTGAGTTTATTGAATCAAATTCCTTTCGTTGCTCCACACTTCTCCAACGGTTTACCGTCTCATTGAATATAGCAAAGAATTGTGTTAGGGACGTGCTTCTATTTGCTTTGAAACATATGACATGATTTGTGCTCTCACTTCTCTGTGAAGATAATATGCCCCGGTAGAAGAAATCTTTACTCAATGCCGTACACCATTTCTCTCTCAAGCTATATAAACGATTGAACCATCTCGTTCTCAAGAAGGTTATATTTTTCTAGCATTGAATTCCACCAATTTTCAACCTCAGATTCATCACTACATCCTCTCAAGCAATTGTTGAATTCCTTTTTAAATTCTTCATCTGTCTTTAGTTGTCCAAAGCGAGATATAGCATTTTGTTGAATGTGCCACAAGCATAACCTATGTCTTGTTCTTCCCTCAAAACACATCAATAATTTATAATATAGTCAAACACATGTCATTAATAAAGCTATACACTAGCACTATAAAATAATAACACTAGCAATTATAAATCTAACACTTTGGTTATTCATAACACTTTGGGCGGCACTTATTAATTCAAGAACAGGCATTAACTAAACCAAGAACTCGGCACATATAAAAAGCTTACAAATCATATAATTTACCTACTCCGATCAAACATTGGAAATTACATAATCTACCTATTCCATTCAAACATTGGAAATTACATAACCAGTGAATGTTAACAATTCTATGTAAAAAGCATTTACCTGATAGTCAAACATTGGAAATTACATAACCGAGTTAATGTTAAAGCATTTACAAACAAAACAAAAAACAGTGTAGGTATACGCACTATAAATAGCACTATACAACACATGAAATGGATATTTCAAAATTACATCTCTTCATTCATTAAAATCAGTTCTCTTATAATTTCAATTAATATGTCCTCAAATGATGAGTATGACTACGATGAGAAAGAGTTTAGGAGCGCCTTTCGTGAAATGACAAAGAAACTCCACTTTGGTCATCTTCGTATCCCTCGGGCCGACCGGACATCTCCAGATAAGTTGTATGTATGCCCTCTACAACCTTGTGCAGGCGTAAGATACGTGAAAGGAACCAAACCGCAATGCTTCGGCATGCCTTTGATTCTTGTGCACCCACTTCCTCTTTCTCCAATGTTGCTAAAGCTGAGCACAAGGCTTTGGCAAAATACCTTAAGGAGTATTTGGAGTTGTTTGGACCTATGAAAATTCCTTCTTGCAAGAAGGATAAGGTCAAGAAGAAGCCCTTTGACAAAGGTGATGGAGGATGTGGTGGAGTTTCTGGTGTTAAGACTTATGGTGGTTATGGGAAGGGAAAAAATGTAATTTAAATTTGTTTCAATTTAGTAAATTATTTTCTTCCCTCAAAACTGTCAAATCTAACACTGCTACATTATAAGAAATGATCCGAAACTTACTAACACAAGTACGGGCCGTCTAAAACATGTACTGGCATATACTAACAAATGCAATGGCACTTTCTATTAAATTAACAGTAACATAGTAAAAAAACAATAAATGAAATATTGGAAATAAAATAAAATTTACCTCTTCAATCGCTTTCGACATTGCAAAGTCTTGATCGGTGAAAATTGTTTTTGGTTCTTTTCCACCCATTGATTTTACAAATTCCTTGAGAAGCCAAGCAAATGTCTCTGTCTTTTCACTTGTTAAGAAAGCACAACCAAACATCACGGTGTTACAATGGTTGTTCACCCCAACTATTGGTGCACAAATCAAATTGTATTTATTTGTGTTATAAGTTGTATCAAACACAACAACATCCCCATACAATTCATAATCCTCCCTCATCATACCATCTCTCCAAAACAAAGTACTGAGTCTACTTTCTTCCCCAAACTGCATTTTGAAGTAGAATTCTTCATCCCGAATTTGGCTCGGTCTATCAACTACGGTTTGTGCATCGCCCATTTCTATTTTTTCCATTCTCAATCTACGTACAAAGTTAAGATGATCTCTTCTTGTATGCCCAACATATTCTTCCCCACCAGCTGTTTTTGCCAAAACATTAAATCCATCAGTTGGCTTGATGCCAGCTTCTTCAAACTGCTCTATTATTTTTCCTGTAGCTTCTGATATCGACCTCTCGCTACGCTTTAAGTGGTTCCATTCTGGCCTTGTCATCTCATGGTTGTGTTCAGTTTCGTGCCGTGCAACCACATATAAGTCTTCCTTAATTAACAATTTTACTCTCATAAGAGCCTGACAACCTGTCCTTTTAGAAGGGGCTTTCTTTCTCCTCAATTTCCTCTTTGGGTTTTCAATTCTTTCCAGTGGAGATGGAATCTCTAATTCATCGACTTCTCTTGGAACTGGAACATCAATTTCATTTCCTCTTTGTGTGTATCCCTGGCATGAACACATAAAATATTTATCTATTGGCCTTGATGTTTTTTTAGAGACACGCGAGGTTGTAATTTTAACACTGAATCCCAATGCATTGGAATGATCCTTGTACAATTGATGCAGTTCTTCCCATGTCTTTGCTTTTATACCCAGCAGTGATGAGGTAATATCAATATGGCTTGCTGCAAATAAAAATAAAGAATTAGATTAGAAATAACATTGAAAAAACTAGAAATAACACAAACTGGTACCTAAAACAAGTAATATTGGCACTTCAATAACAAGACATTGGATGAAGCTACAAATAACACAAACTGGAACTTCAACAAAACAAACTGGCACACCAAATAAGTGATACTGGCACTCCTAAAAACACAATCTGGCACATCAATAAACAAAGTTTCCTAAAAAATTAAATCTGGCACTAGAAATAACACAAATTGGTACCTAAAACAAGTAATACTGGCACTCCTATCAACATAAACTGGCACTTTAAACAACATTTACTGGATATTAAATTTATTAAGGAAGTATATTCCGTCGAATATACCTCCTTCAACAGTAATAAATAATGATATGTTTACTTGTCTTTAATGGTCAAAGAGTAATAAATGTGTACAGTTGGTAAGTGCATTGAATTCATTGACCAACTTTTTTGACTGGTTTCAAGTACTCAGCCTATATAAATCTGTCCAAAGGCAAGCATATACATAAAGTTCAAGAAAAATTCTAGCTTTAATAATTTTTCTAGTGATGAACAAAGGCAAGGTAAATTCTGGGGAGCCAACTTTGGGTGATTCAAATGATGACAAAAGTTGGAAAATATACATGGTGTGCTACCAAAAATTCCTCAATGGTCATCTTGTTGTTTTGCAGCCTTCCTCTGCAAATGGTACTCCCTCATTTCGTTGTCCATTGGAGCCATGTAATGGACACAATTGTAGGGATAATGATTATGTGGGGATAGTCAATCATGCTCATGAGTTTGGCAATGCTCACAACATTGATGAAGCTGCTAGGATTCACCACAAGGCTTTGGAAATGTATTTGGAATATATTTTGAATGAATATGATCCAAAAAACAAATTGAATGACAACGTAGGCGATGATGGAGCAGGTGGTAGTGGTAGTGTTTAATGGTACTAAATTCTGTTTTTTAATATTGTTGTGTTTGATGTATTTTTATGATACTTTGTTCAATGAAGTTCCAGTTTATGTTTTTAGTAGTTCCAGTTTATTTTTTTAGTAGTGCCAAATTCACGAATTCAAAGACAAGCAAATGTTGGCACTATAGATAAAACTTGCTCTTTGAAACCATAACACGGGCACTTTCAAACCTTAAGAATGGCACTTTGAAACCATAAAACGGGCACTTTCAAACCTTAAGAATGGCACTTTTAAATCATAAAACTGGCTCTTTGAAATCATAAAACTGGCACTTTTAAATCATAAAACTGGCTCTTTGAAATCATAAAACTGGCACTGATGTAATGTATTTTGATATGTTGGCAATATAGATAAAACTTGCTCTTTGAAACCATAACACGGGCACTTTCAAACCTTAAGAATGGCACTTTGAAACCATAAAACGGGCACTTTCAAACCTTAAGAATGGCACTTTGAAACCATAAAACGGGCACTTTCAAACCTTAAGAATGGCACTTTTAAATCATAAAACTGGCTCTTTGAAATCATAAAACTGGCACTGATGTAATGTATTTTGATACGTTGGCAATATAGATAAAACTTGCTCTTTGAAACCATAACACGGGCACTTTCAAACCTTAAGACGGGCACTTTGAAACCATAAAACGGGCACTTAGAAATCATAATTATGTACAAAAAACCATTCAAACTTACTATTAAATGCCAAATTCACGGATTCAATAGTGCCAAGTTTCATAAATGTGTACAAAAAACCATTCAAACTTACTATTGAATTCAGAGAGCATTAAATGTATACAATCAAATTCACAGATTTAATAGTGCCAAATTCCCGAATTCAAAGAGTCACGAGTAATAAATGTGTACAGTCACGTATTCAAAGAGTCAACAGTCACGTATTCAAAGAGTCACGAGTAATAAATACAGTCACGGATTCAACAGTCACGTATTCAAAGAGACACGAGTAATAAATGTGTACAGTCACGTTTTTAGTATAAATAAGTTAGATCTTCCCTTCTTTTTTATTTCTAAATTTCATCTAAAAATCAATCAATTTCTCAATATGAGTACGAGTAGGTCAGTCAAGAATGAGGAAAATGTTGACGATAAAGAGGAAGAAAGAGGTGCTAAAAAAATTGCAGATTTTTTAGAAGATTTGAAGGAGGAATATTATAGTTTGTGGAACAGTGCAGATGAACTTCACTGCCCATTCTGTGCCAATAAGAACAGCAGGAAATCAACATGGATTTGGGATTCTCTTCTGTTACATGCCAAGGATCGTGGGGCAACTAAAGCTTTTGGAGAGCATGATATGTTCCAGCACTCTGCACTCTTTAAATTTATGGAGAGCATGAATGAATGAATAATTTTTTAAGTTTTTATGTTTGTTTTGTTGAGTTGTTTTGTTTCTTTGTATTTTTTTTTTAATTTTAATATATATTGAATAATAAGTTATCTTGTTTGTTTCTATTTTTCTTTATATCTAAAGTGCCAGTTAGTGTATTATTAAGTGTCAGTTTTAATTTTTTAATATGCCAGTTCAATAACAAGAGAGTGGATGAAACTACAAATAACACAAACTGGAACTTCAATAAGTCAAACTGGCTCTTCAAATTTGTGATACTGGCACTACTAAAAACACAAATTGGCACTTCAATGAACTAAGTTTCTTAAAAAAAATTAAATCTGGCACTACAAATAACACAAACTGGCACACCAAATAAGTGGGCACTCATAAAAACACAAATTGGCACTTCAATGAACAAAGTTTCCTAAAAAATTAAATCTGGCACACCAAATAAGTGATACTGGCACTCCAACAAACACAATCCGGCACTTCAATGAACAAAGAATTACCGACACTCTAGTGGCCGAAGCTACAAATAACACAAACTTGACCTTCAATAACACAAACTGGCACACCAAATAAGTGATACTGGCACTCCTAAAAACACAAATTGACACTTCAGTGAGCAAAGTTTCCTAAAAAATTAAATCTGGCACTCTAAATAACGTAAACTGGCAATCCAAATAACACAATCTGGCACTTCAATGGAAAAAGATTTACTGACACTCTAGTGGTCAAGCTACAAATAACACAAACCGGAACTTCAATAACACAAACCGGCTTACCAAATAAGTGATACCGGCACTTCTAACAACATAAAATGGCACTTCAATAATAAAACAAAGGGCCGAAACTACAAATAAAACAAACTGGCACTAAATAACATAAACTGGCACTCCAAATAAGTGATACTGGCACTCCTCACAACATAAAATGGCACTTCAATGAATAGACATTGGTCAAGCTACAAATAAAACAAACTGGAACTAAATAACATAAACTGGCTTTCTAAATAAGTGATACTGGCACTCCTAAAAACACAAACTGGCACTTCAATGACTAGACATTGGCTAAAGCTACAAATAAAACAAACTGTAACTAAATAGCACAAACTGGCATTCCAAATAAGTGATACTGGCACTCCTAACAACATAAAATGGCAATTCAATGAACAGAGTATTCAAAAAAATTAAAACTAGCATTCCAAATAACAAAAACTGGCAATCAAAATAACACAATCTGGTACTTAAAAAAATTAAAAATTGTACTTCAAACTACTAGCATTATATATAACATATCTGACATTATGAAATTGTATTACCTGTATCGTGATTATCATTAACTTCGTGCATAATTCGATCAATTGCCGTAGCATTATCTCCAGTTTCAACTTTGTTCTGAATTAGTTCAATTACAGTAGCATTACTTCCAGTTTCATCTTCAAAATCACGTAAGTTCATCTTAACCTAATAAAAAATTGCCAGAATTGAATAAAACAATTAGGAATGATTGTAAATATCTGTATTGATAGTCTATAATTGACAGTGAATCATATATTACCTCAATCGATTGAAACGGATTGATTTTCTATTGAATTCTGCTTTAGCTCGATGAATTTCTATGTTGCGGCGTCGTAACTGTGTGTTTTACTGTGTGTGTTCGTTTGAATTTGAGTTGATTAAACACGGTTCAATTTTGTTAATGAATCGGTCTCGATTCAATACGCGTATCATAGGTTTAAATCGGGTCCAAAAACTAGTTTTTTGTTAAGCTTAACATAAAATTAGTTTTTCATAAGAGCAACTCTTTGCGTTTTTATTACGAGTATACTAAAAATGTGAGTAAAGTTAATCAGAAACTTAACAGCGCAGAGCAGGAGACAGTGGTGTTGGACTGAGCTCAAAATTACTCCAAAAATACTCCCTCTGTCCCATAAGTCTTAAGAAAACTTTCTATTTTGGGCGTCCCATAACTCTTAAGAAATCTCAAAAAGGAAACCTTAAATCACTATTCTCTCCACTCATTCTCTCTCCTACATTATTTTAATACTCACAACACATTATAATTTACTATTCCCTCCACTCATTCTCTCTCCTATTTAATTTTTCACACTCACAACACTTCTTCCACTCATTCTCTCTCCTAATACTATAATAATATTCCTTAATTCCCGCACAAAATGGAATCTTCTTAAGCTTAATGGGACGGAGGGAGTATCTTCCCGAAACATTTCAGAAACAACAGAAATAGAAAAGAAAAATATCAGAGAAGTGAGTTCCATATTGTCGGAATCTCACAACTGTCACTCACTTTCACGCACACAAATCAAATACTCCCTCCGTCCCGCTAAAAATGTCACTTTTTACTCAAAATGACGTTTCGTTTGAAGCGTCACCTTTTCTAAAAAGAAAATATTTTATTAATATTCTATTATTCCATCCACTATTCCCTTCACTAATTCTCTCTCCTCTACACTCACAACAATTTTTAAATTCACTATTTTCTCCACTAATTCTCTCTCCTATTTTCAAATTACACTCACAACATTTTTTCTTCCCACACTTTTTCTTAATTTGCGTGCCACCCCTAAAAGGGTGACTCTTCTACCGGGAGGGAGGGAGTAAACATCTATAGTAACAGTTGTGTGAACCGTTTCAAATGTCAAATTTCTTATTTTGTTCTCACTCACTGAGTTGTTCCTTTTTCATTTTGCACTTAATTTTTTTTATTTTTTAAATTAAAAAAAAATAAAAAACACACCCTTGTCCTCGAACACGAGATTTTGCTAGTTTATGTATATGCCCTAGATCTGATTGACTATTTCAGTCTTCCCTCTCGTCAATCACCGTCTTAAGTAAGTTCCCCCACCTTCCCCCTTTCGTTAATTACAACTTCTTCTCAATTTTGTGTAATAATTTTGATTTTTTATATATTGCAATTGATCGTATTTTACTGGGGCATAGTATACTTTCTTATTGTAATGTAACATGGATCTTCAAATGTGAGTGTTGGATTGGAAATTTGGCGCTGAATTGAACCGGGAAAATTGAAATTTGGGGGAGGGTTGAGAGAGAAGGAAGATGGTGTTTTGGGAAGGGTTTGTGAGTGATGAATCAATGGGGACGTTTGCCCCAATTGTGGTTTACTGGTTATACGCTGGGGTTTATCAGCTTTTGCCTCCCCTTGATAATTACCGCCTTCATACTCGTCAGGAAGAAGATGAAAGGAATTCCGTGCCTTTGGCTTCTGTTGTCAAGGGTGTGTTGCTGCAACAGCTCTGATGACGCCACAGCTTTTCGGGGTCAGGAGCGGTTCAAGGATATCTGGCTAGGATATATTTGGTGGATTTGTGTACCTAGATCACAACACAAACAAGCACCGTTAAGGTCAAAGTTGGATGTTACTCCAACTCAGGCCCTCGGGTGTGAGAGTAAGAATCTTTTGAGTAATAAGGCTTTGAATACCTTTGGAGTGTGTGTGTGTTTAGGTTTAGAGAGTAAAAGAGCTTACTCAATTGTATATGGAACTTACCTTGCCCAAGGGGGTAAAGGCCTTCTATTTATAGGCAATGCCATGGTGCTTGTTGAGGTAAGCACGAGATCACCTCAGGGGGCACTTTGGTATTTGACCGCCTACACGTGTCCGCAGCCTAATCGGGTCCTGTCAGGAGGGAACATTGACCGTCCAGGGGACATGGCCGAAGGGACATGA
Organism: Adenophora triphylla var. japonica; assembly: GCA_022495995.1. Classification (NCBI taxonomy): domain Eukaryota; kingdom Viridiplantae; phylum Streptophyta; class Magnoliopsida; order Asterales; family Campanulaceae; genus Adenophora; species Adenophora triphylla. The sequence goes on along the minus strand of JAFEMH010002662.1, from coordinate 114,334 downwards.
GCCGTGTAGCCGCTTATTGCATTAAATGGAATAGTAGGCGCCGGACCGAGCCGCACAATGCGTGATGGGGAGCCAAGAGCTGCCCTGTCGAGCGCAAGCTAACTTGCTCGGTAAGGCTTGACATTTAACCGGAAGCGCGTGCCCGCGGTCAACGTTGTGCCTGGCCAAAGATATATGACGCGAGCACGGTTGATGCGGGCATGACTCATGCGGGTACGTATCCGGGAGCGGGTTCCAAGGGTCCTCGACGGGGACGAACCGAGGAGGGACACGGTCTTGACCACAAGGGCCTATTTGTCCGCGGTCTTCCCTCCAGCGGTCTAGGAACTGCCACGTCACTGGTTCCTTGGACAAGACCGAGCGCGGGCCCGGTCCAGTAGATCCGGGCTCATCAAGCTCATTCAGGCTACGGTTGCTCAGGCCCTCTTCATGGTAACTTCTCTTTTGCTTGAAAGCTTCCTTCTTTGCTACTCTTGCTGTGCGTTTTAGTTTCTTTTTTTTTTTTTAACATTGTACGGGGTATGTAATGTCTGATGAAATGTAGGTTTTTAAGTTGATTTGAGTACTTGAATGCGGGAATTAGTGAAGAAACATGTGAAGTTAAATTGTTAACTTGTGGAGTTTGGATGATCTGAGTGTGTTTATATACAAGATAAATAGGTTTTTAAGTTGATTTGAGTACTTGAACGTGGGAATAAGGATGCATTTACTGGTTGACTTTGCGTGTAATTCCATGATTGGTCTTGGGAACTATTGGAAAGTTGATCCTAACCCCATGATGGAAGTTTAGTTGATATGGAAGCAGAGGTATATGATATTTGTTGTGCAGGTTCAGATGTCTTTGCAAATTGAGCATATTCATTCACTGAAGAACTTGAAAGTTGGATGTATATGTTATGCTTTTGGTAGCATAAAATGTTCAATGCAAGCTTTAGGCGGTGTTGGGTTGTAGAGCCTAGTGTTTTTACGACAGGGACACATTTGAATGGACTGTATAAAGCCTCGGTGATTGTTTCTATAGGGGCACATTTGGAAGGTGGTGATGAAGAGATTAGATGTGGTGCTGTCGTTGCCAACCTTGGATTTTCTCAACCCTATTAGTTTAATAAATGTACTTATGCATATAACTGGATAAAGGCTTGGAAGCAGTTAATGCAATTGCGTTGTTGTTTGCTACATAGCAAGATAAGTGGCTCAAGCATCATGATATATCTGATGTTTTCTGATATTCATATGCATTGAGTTGTAAGTCTGAAGATTTTTGGCCCAAGAGTACTAGATTCTTCAAAAGTGCCTTCAGTTTGAAAATACTTAAAATGAACAAGCCTAATTAGCTTGTCCAGTTGCCTAGTTGGTACGGGACACCCAATGGAATCAGAAAACATGATTCAGAACTCTCAGTCAGTACAATGCTTTAAATCTTCCCTCTTTTCCGATGATAGGTGGCGAATCAGATGAAAAATAAAATTAATAAATCGCATAGCACAACCTTTACCATCATCTGAAATAACTGTAGCTCAAGATTACCACGCCTCAATGTTAACTGTATGGAAATAACAGTTGTAGCATGGAAAGCACAGGAAAACCAGTGAAAGGAGGGAAACGTACGCTCTAAGTGCCCAAAGAGAAAGCTTTTTCACACTTGTACCGTCAGAGCTGTATTGAGGACCTTGAGGTACTCCCTCCGTCCCTAATTGAATATCCAAATTTCATTTTAATGGACATTCTAATAATGTGTGTGTTTTTATACAATTAATGGCAAAGATTAATAAATATGTTTGTTATCCACTTTTCAAACATTTAGTTTTACGATAATAAAATGAACATCAATTTTTTATTTTTTTTTTGTAAAAGAGCGTCTAGGGACAAAGTTTTTTGCAAAAAAGGCATTTATTTTGGGAGAAAAATTTATTGAATTTGAATATTCAATTAGGGACAGAGGGAGAACTTGTTTATTTTTTCTCTCGCTATTTTGCAGTTATGACTTGATAGGTACACAGATTTTCTCTCTGTCACTTGGGTTTTCAATTCTGGCCTTCTTGGTTTCATCTTCAACATTATCCTTTTTTTCCCGTGAGTTCGTTTTGGTGCCTTCTGAAATAGGTCGAAATTTAATCTTCTGTAACAGTTGCTGTTATCTATACTCTGCCTCTAAGTAAGCCGGTAACCTTTACTGGTATGGATGTGCTTTCAGAAGTCTCGTCTTTTGCTGTTTTGCAACAAATTTTGGGTGCATCAGGCTTGAACTAAGATAAAGGATACTAGCACTCACGTTGCGCCGAACTGGGTTATTATGCAGTTGACATGATGATCCAACCAGTACTTTGATCCTCAGGACGTCCTTTGTGTTTTATTACTCAACGTTGCAAGCACAACTTCTCAAAGGAGACGGAAATGGGAAATTACCACATTCACACAGAGTAGTGCTATGTTTTCCATGCAGTACTAATTCCCATGTCATGTGGGCTGTTAATGTAATTGACTTTCCCTACACTATATGCGATCTTATTGTTCCTAAAACTTTAGCTTCTTTAGATGATACTCAATAACACAGCCATATCCCAGTCTAAATGTCTGACTCAGGAATTCGTGCTAGATCAAGAAACAAGTTGGAATATTACAGATAATTGGTGTGGATGGAGACAGTATACTTGGAATATTTGGTTGTATATAAAGCAATTAATTGAGAAGTTGGAGAAGTGATATGTTCTTTCTGAAGCTTTATTCATATGGATACATCAAGGGGTAGGGTAATATGATGAAAAATTGAAAATAGGTGATATGGCAAGCTAGTGCTTAGGAATTTCTACCTGTAGAAAGATATTCTCTAAGGACCATGGATGCAGGAGTTCACGGAACATCTGTTCCTCCATTTTCCACAAATTCTGTGGATTCGTGTATTTTAGTGGTGAAATCAAGTCCTGTCATCGATAGTTCAAGAGGTGCTGCCTAGTGCTAGAATAGCAGAGATGAATGTTGAAGAGGGATGTGGCTCTCAGAAATTTTGGATAAGAAAATCTGAAGCTTCTTCGAAGACAAAGGGTTATCAGTTGATTGATTGATGCTATTCTTGCACTTGTCTCCCTACCTTCACATTGATGGTCATTAGAAGTCTTTACTGTATAGGGATACTTTTCCACTTATTTTAGTTTTTCGGAGTTCATTGTATGTCTCCGTAATTGTTTATTTACTGTTTTCTCATGGGGGGCTAGAAAAATCATTGACAGAAAATGGGGTTTTAATTTATAATATCCGCCCCTAGAGCGTAGATATTGGAAAGAAAATGGATAAAGATGATTGGGGACTTCGAGATAAATTGGCAACAATGTTTTCCATCTTTTAGATTGCCTACCACGCCTAAACTCTTTCCATCTCAATGAAGAGTTGGAATCCTCAAATGAAAGCAGTAGACCAAACGAGGCTACGAGAAGATGATGAGAAGGCCATCCCATTTAACAGTGAGTACTTGAGAGGATTTCCCAAGCATCTATGCATTTCTCCTGTTACCCAGTCTACTATTCCCCTGCTCACAGAGAGAATGAAAGAAAGAAAGAAAATGGAGTACAAACATCAGGACAGGGAATCAAAATTTGGCTGTGCCATATGATATTTATTATCACACGATTTTCGTTTGTATACTTAAAACTCGCCTTTTCAGTTAATATTAATATTGTTTAACCTCTCATACTTTCTCTTGCAGTTGACATCAAGTACAAATTCTTCCGGAACTACAATTCAACCATCCATCCGAGTCCAACTTCTACATATCATCATTGCAATGTTCATCATGGACACCTGGCAGTACTTTGTGCATCGCTACATGCACCAGAACAAGTTTCTATACCGTCATATCCACTCCCAACACCACAAGCTGGTAGTCCCATATGCCATTGGAGCCCTTTACAACCACCCCCTAGAGGGACTTCAGCTAGACACATTAGGTGGGGCCATATCTTTCCTCGTCTCAGGCATGACTGCAAGGACTTCCGTGATATTCTTCTGCTTTGCTGTCATCAAAATTCAAAACGGTTGACGATCACTGTGGGCTTTGGCTACCTGGTAATTTATTCCATATATTTTTCCAAAACAATACGGCTTATCATGATATTCATCATCAACTGCATGGCCTCAAGTACAACTATTCACAGCCTTTTTTTTCCTTTTTGGGACAAACTTCTTGGGACCCACATGCCATACAGACTTGTAAAGCGAGTTGAAGGAGGTTTTGAGGCGAGATTAGTGAAAGATTGATCATTGCTCTCAGCATCTTTGTATCATTTATATTTGTATTTGTAGGAAAATTATTCTTTTTCATTGTTGAGGTGGTGCTGCCACTATTAGAGGATTGTTGCTAGATAGGATTTCTGATATTCAAATTATTCATTTCCCCCCTTCACTTGGCCATTCTTTTTCCAGTTTTATTGGTTTTGTTTTAGGTCACTGCCTATTGTAACTTTTATTATCCTCTTTATTATTGTAATTAGGCCATTTTCAACAGTCTGCTTCAAATTTTGCATCAAAACATCAAAATGGTGCAATTTCAGCACCAAATATCTTTCACCATCTCCAACAGCTTGTTTCAAATCTTACACCAAATAAGAATATTCTCAGAATATTCCTTTTATTTCATTTAATTAAAATGTTTTTCATTAATCATATTTAATATTATTTAAATTACATTATATTAAATATTATGGTATAAAATGAAATAATTAAATAAGACAATTAATAAATATAAATAAATAAATATATTTAAAATACAAATATATAAGAAGAAATATTTAAATAGACAATTAACTTATAATTAACAATACAAATAAGAACAAATTGAATAGTTTTTCTTAAATAAAAATAAAAATAAAATTTAATATTACAAATAACAAATATTAAATTAAAAAATATATACTATCTCCATCTCAAAATGAATGTATAAAATTAATTCAAAAATAATATTTCTTACAATGGTTAATCATTTTGGGACGAAGGAAGTAGTAATTTCAATTTAAAAAAAAAAAAAGAAAACTAAGAAAAAAAAAGAAAAAAGAAAAGGAAAAAAGGAAAAGAAGATGGCGCAGGAACTTACCTGCGTCATATTTGGCGCAACAAAGACCGTTTTCCCAAAATAGCGATGGCGATGGCGCACTGTTGGAGCTCGATTTCGACGTCAAATTGGCGATGGTGCGAGAAATAGCGAGTCAGTCAAGAATATTCAGTTTGTATTATTGAACCTTCTCTCTTTTATAATTACTTTTTCTTTCGACTATTAAATTATTTATTTATAAATAATTGTCATATTATTTTTTTTTGACAATTAAAATACCACGATTGTTTCTTAAAAAATACAAGCCAATCAGATATGAGTGTTCACTTGTCAAATGATTGGGTCTTTTGTTTTTGACATGAGATAAAAATAAAAAGTGAAAAGATGACACTCCCAAATTCTAAGTACACAGTACAACCAGCCTCTTAAATGTAAAAAAGGGTAGATGGCAAATAAGAGTTTAAAATTGGGTTCGCTCCTAAAAAGAATTTTGAGTTTATAACTAGCAAATAAGGTCTAAAGATAATAAATACTCCCTCCGTCCCACAATAACAAGTGACACACTTTGTCATTTTGGGCATCCCACTAATAAGTCACACTTCCTAAAATGGCAAAGAATCTTTACGATTCCCTCCACTCATTCTCTCTCCTACATTATTTTAATACTCACAATACCATTATAATTTACTATTCTCTCCACTCATTCTCTCTCCTACTCAACTATCTACACTCACAACACATCAACTTTTTCACTTTTTCCTTAATTCTCGTGCGAAACAGTAACTGTAACTGTTATTATGGGACGGAGGGAGTATTAGTAACAATTAAGAGTTATTTGAAGGATTCGTTAAATTTTTTTGTTAAATAAATGTTTTAAGTTATCAATTCTTAGCAAATAAGGGTTTGAAGTCACTAATTCTTAGCAAATATTGATCTTATTTAAAGAAACTTTCTAATGTTTCTATCAAAAAAGAAAAAACTTAATTGCTACTCTCTTCGTCTCGGTTTAAAGTTTTTATTTTTCTTTTTGGGTCGGGTTGTTCCGGTATAAGTTTAAGGTTCTTAAAATTACAATATTGTCGTTATAAAGTTTGACGAATTACAAAAAATCGTTACTTATTTTTGTCTAATTTTAACCCACTTGCTTTATAAATAGTATTTTGGATAGTTACGTTCTCAATTCACTACTATTTATTAATGACTTATTTTGCATTGTTTTTTTAATAAGCGTGCAAAATTAAAGTAAGAACTTTAAATGAAAACCAGAGTAATAAAAATTTGATTTATTACATTCACCACAAATGTTTTACATTTTGCAGTGAAAATTTTCAGAAGTGAGTAAGTAAGAAAATTACGCAGGAGCACGGGAGCAAAACTTTGTTGGAGCGGGTGCCGAATTCATACTCTCTCCATCCCATTTTAAGATTCAATTTTTTTTCAAGAGGTTGACTCATCTTAAGTTTCTGGGTAATTTATAATACTTTTTTATTTAATGAGTCCCCTATATTATACTCAAAACAAATACTCTCTCCGTTCATTTATATGGTTCACATTTTCTATTTTGGGCATTCATTTACATGGTTCACACTTTGTTTCTTTTCTAAAATGGAAACCTTAAATCACTATTCTCTCCACTCATTCTCTCTCCTACATTATTTTAATACTCACAACACTATTATAATTTATTATTCCCTCCACTCATTCTCTCTCCTATTTTATTTTCACACTCACAACACTTTCAATATAATACTCCCTCCTTAATTAACGTGTAAACAGTAACTAGTAACTGTGAACCTACTAAATGGACGGAGGGAGTACTTCACTAACTATTTATTCCTTCAGTTCCAGAAAATGGTTCATCATTTTTGGTCCGACACGCAAATTAAGAAAATAGGTGAAAAGAAAAAACATTGTGAGTGTAATTTAAAAATAGGAGATAGAATTAGTGGAGGAGATAATAAATTTAAAAAGTGTTGTGAGTGTAATAGTGAATTAAGACAGAGAATGAGTGGAGGAAATAGTGAGTGGGTATAATAGAATATTAATAAAACTTTTTCATTTTAGGAAAGGTGAAGCTTCAAACGAAATACCATTTTGAATAAAAGGTGAAGCATTTTCTGGGGGAGGGAGTATTTCCTATCCACTTTCACTCCGATACCACTTTCAATACTCACATCACAACACCTTGGCCCACTTTCAATACTCACGACACTTCACTTTATAGTAATCTTTTTTGTAAACTTCCTTCTTTTCTTTTTTCCTCCCTAATTGCCCATTATTTATTGTTTTTTTTTTTAATTTCTAATCACCAGCATCAGGGTTATTGAACCAAAGACCTCTAAAAGGTAGAAACTTAAACCTACTCAAAATGTCGATTGAACACGAATCTTTTGGCATAGTTTTTGTGAGTTTTGAATCATTGAAATTTTGTTAAGCCCCCCAAATTTACCCTTATTTATCATTTACTACCCCTGACTCAGCGTCGAGTCTAGAAACATCTAGAGTAGGCTAGAGTCCCGCTACTCCTTATAAACACCTAATTGATTCAACCTCAACTCAGTAGCAGCAGTAGCAGCAGAAGCAGAAGCAGAAGCAGAGCTGAAGAACAAAATGAGGTAATTTCTAATAATATAAGTTCATTTACTCGATTTTAATTCATTTGAACATCATCATTATTTGCGTAAATGTATGTATTTATGTTTGTCCTTTACAATTTACTTGGATTTTTCCCTACTTTTCCTTAATTTCATCTGTTGAAAATGTCTCGCTGACATAGAGTGAAAGCAAAGGTGATTAATTGCTGCTTATTTATGTTAGGGCATTTGCGTACGTTTTCTACTGCAAAGAAAAGGGTATCTAGGGTTTTGATGTTCATGTTCCTTTCTCCTGATTCCAGGGTTTCTATTTGTATGTTGGTAACATGTATAATTGCTTAAGTAATCAAGACCAAAAAAAAATGTGAGCATAAATTTAATGTTGCCATTTTTTGACTAACGAAGACGAAGCAAACCATTGACAATGCTAGGTTATTTTTTCCATTTTCTTTTATTTATTTTTGGCCTTAAACTCGACCTCAAAACAAACAACAATTGTCTAGTTGTCCAGGGAAGGCCCCGGTATTTGGTGTAATTTGGAACCACTTCAGCAAGTGGTCCCAATCAATCCGTGTCCCCCTATTTTTGAAATTGATGGGCAAGATAATTTTGAAGCTCGGTGGGTCACATAATTGTCAAATTAATCTAGACCACGAGTTGTGCGAGATGGGAGAGGTGGGTTGATCGGAACCACTAGCAAGGTTGGTTCCGGATCCTATTTGGCGTGTGTGTGTATGTGTGTTTGAATTAAGCATAGTACACCCGCTCTGACAAACAAGTTCTTTTGGAGAATTATTATGTATGTGTGCAACAGCATAATCTCAACTTAGGCATTTTATTAGTTTACTTTTGGAGATTTGTCTTGTATGTGTCCGTGTTGAGGTATGCATTTATGAGTTAATATTAGACGTATGTTTCACTGTTGTTTTCTGTCATTTACCATGATATAGACATATAGTGCTCGATTGTTACATTTTATTTTGTGTGACTTATGTCTTTGGCTTTAATTAGTTCAAGATTGGAGTGTTTGTTTTCACTAAAACCCAAGAAGCCAATAAGTAGGTTACTATTTCATTATTGCAGCAAAAGAGTGAAGGCCAAAAACAACAAAATAGGAGCTTCTTGGGCTTTTGGACATCCATCCATCTATGTAGTTTTAGTTTCGGAGTACTTAGTTAATTACAGAATTAGTTATATGATGCATTAAAGATTGCTAAAGATTATAGGACTGGCCAATAGGGTTGTTAGTTGACAGCAGGTAAGCCTATTACATGTAAGCTGTTTGCTTCCATTAATTCATTAAAAAAGTTTTTTTTCTTTGCAGTTACTCCCTCTGTCCCAAAGTGAATGTTCAAAAAAAAAAAAAAAAATCAAATTTACTCTCTAGATCAAGAGCAAATTTGAAAAATAAATTGGACATTCATTTTGGGACAGAGATAGCAGCATTTTGTTTTTCATTGGATCATGTGATGATGCATCACTTTTCATCTGCATTAGAGAGATTAAGGAAAACTAAGTAGTGAAATGGTATTGTTGGTGGCAAGACTTCTTCCGGTTGGCAGTTAGGATCAAAACTTTGATGCAGTTAACCTAGCTGAAATGAGGACTGTGTTTTTATGGTCTCTTGTGATGGTCAAGTTTGAAATAAGGCTCCACAATGTTTTTTGTTACTCCCTTATCATGAGGGAAGGGATGTAGTTGTAGACAGCCAAATTTATCATTCATCATGGTAGTGCATATTGATTTGAGATATACAGAGTAGAATATATTTGTTTGAGGATACATTATGTATTTCTTGAACATGAAATGAATGATGTTCTAGTATAATGTTAAAAAGCATAAAATGGTGATGTAATTGCTTGAGCTGCTACCTGCTGGCTTAACATGTACTCCCTCCATCCCAGTTTTAACTTCAAAAAAATTGGGCTCAAATATTTAGGAGAAAAATGTTTTTATTATTTAATATAGAAAGTGGGGTAGGAGTATAGAAAGCGGATAGTTGTTGTGAGTATGACATGTGAGGTCCATTGAATGAAGATGTATTATACACTTTCCTTTTTGGGGTTTTGAAGTTTAAAATGGGACACCCTTTGGGAAATTTTGAAGTTTAAATTGGGACGGAGGGAGTTTCTATTATACGAGCTTGTGAGTTCCCGAGATCTCTAAGTTAGGTGACTGTTTACTTTTGATGATGCCAATGATGACGCCTAGAAATTCTGCCACTATAGGGGTGGCAAAGGTTGCGGAAAGAGCTTTCGTAATCGTCTAGCGGGTGGGATATCTGCAAGAAATAACACCTTTAGGGGTGCGGGGAGTTGCCCCCTATAACCCTCGGGTGTGAGAATAAGATAATGTTTATGAATAATTTCTATTGAGAGAATTCTAGAGAGTATATTGTAGAGAGAGAGCATGACCTGCATTCACCTTGTAGAGGAGGGTATATATAGGATGAGTAAGGGTGTATAGGTGGCCTTTTGGGGGGTCCCACCCTTTGTATTTGGTACAAGTATATGAACCGTATATCTGGGGTATAATAATGTGTATGTGTGTATATACGAAAAGTCAAGGCTCATCAACTTTCTTACAAGCAATACTATAACTATCACCGTATCAGATGTGTTAACCAGAGACTGAAAGATGATGATAATTTTTGATAAAGATTTTGCTTGTTTTGTTTGAATCTAAGACGTGTTTTGGACATGTATCTCAGCCGACATCCTACTCTCAAGTGGGCTCAAAGGTCTGACGTACTTTTTATCACTATTGACTTGCCGGATGCGAAGGATGTGAAGCTGAAACTCGAGCCAGAAGGGAAGTTGTACTTCTCTGCAACGAGTGGAGCAGAGAATATACCTTATGAATTAGATATCGATCTTTATGAAGGGATTGATGTTAATGTGAGTGCTACAAGTATGCTTGTGTTTTCTTAGATTATTTATTACTCCATCCGTTCCATTATAAATGTCGTAGTCGACTTGTCTACGTTTGTAAAAAATGTGCTTTACTTATTGTACATTGCTTGTACAATGGTAGAATTGCACTTAGACTGTTTCCTTATTTAGAAACGCGGCATTATTTTTGGGACTGTCAAAAAAAAAGTGTGACATTTATTATGGGAGAGAGGGAGTACATTTTATTGTGGGTAAACATCTGTGCCAATTAACAACTGCAGGAAAGTAAGATTAGCATTGGGTCAAGAAACATTGTTTACCTCATAAAGAAGGCAGAGAGTAAATGGTGGAGCAGGCTTCTAAAGCAAGATGGAAAAACTCCTATATTCTTGAAAGTTGATTGGGATAAATGGGTTGACGAAGATGAGCAAGATGAGAAACGTGAGTTCAATCTTATTGAATTGCCTTTTCCCTAGTTGTTCACTTTCTATATGTGAGTGTACACCTAGATTGTTGAATATTGTGTAATTTCATGCTTTTGGTTTCCCAGCTGGACCTGAAATGGACCTTGGCGATATTGATTTTTCTGTAAGTCGGCCTTTCTTCGTAATATGAGTTATTTATGCGATTATCATGGAAGTTTTAAGATTGGATTACTTGTTTTTGGTTCCAGAATCTTAACATGGTTGGTGAAGGAGATCCTGATGCAGATGGTGGTGACGAAGATGAAGGTGAGAATGATACTGTTTTTGAGCCCAAAAACGTAAATTAATTTTTACAAAAAAAAACTCTACGTTGTACTTCATGTTATGATAAAACTTCCTTGGCCTATTTGCAGAATATGATGAGAGCGACACTGAAGAGGAGACTGGGGAGGAAGTGACACCAGAAGTAGCTGGTGCTAAAGAAGTTGAGGCGAAAGCTTAAGTAATCGGTTGGTTATGGTTCTTTATAGTACTTATTAATCTGGTTTAGAAAATGATGAACCTCATCTTGGATAATATTAGAGAAGAATTATTCTGATTGGAGGATTAATTGGGGTTCTGTTATATGCATGGTTCTTGTCTGCTTGAATACAGGTCCTCTGAAGTTGACACTCTTAGTTGTTACTCTGACATTCCTATTTCTTTGTTTGTTAATACGAAGTATTTTGAGCAATACTTTTAGATTAATTTAGTCATCCAAGGGAACAAGTTATAGTTAATTTAATTTTAGTGCTCAAAAGTACCTTTTCGTAGTGACAAATTAATAAAAAGTGAGAAGATCAATTGGGACGGAGGGAGTATAACTCTGTTTAGCTGGTGACTGCTCTAATTCTGAATATTATCGGTATTGATGTACACTAATACATACATTTTCTCCCCATCCCCTGTGGCATCCAACTGCGCACTAGGAGGGAGGGAGGGAGTTTGCAACAACAACACACCAGCATCTAAACCCAACCGCATGACCTGAGAATGAATCTGCATATCCATGGTGGCAGCCAGAGCATGCCTTAGCACGAAGGGGCATGTGAGGGCCTTGGGATTGCATGTTTCACATGACATGGTGAGATAGCATGCGATTTTACGTCTTAGTCCCTTCGTCTCACGCTCGTGAATATGTATTTCCTTTTTCGTTGGATTCCATATTATTTCCTTTTTTGAAGGGGCATGTGAGGGCCTTCTGATTGCATGTTAGTCCCTTCGTTCACGAGAGTGGATATTTTTTCCTTTTTCGTTGGATTTCATATTTATTTCCTTTTTCGTTCGTGAACATTTTTTTCCTTTTTCATTGGATTCCATATTTATTTCCTTTTTCGTTTGGATTCCATGTGAGTGGATACTTGTCAAAATGACAAAGATTTTATTATTTTATATTCAGTAGAATCCGATTGTCATATTCACAACAACAATTCACATACTATTCCTCACTCATTATTTCTCTTGTTTTACTTTTTTTATATTCACAACAACTCTTTTTTATTTTTACTTTTCCTTTATACTCCCTCCGTCTCATATTATCTTATCCATTTTGCTATTTTGGACGTCCCACTTTCTTAAAAAGTAAACTTTTTAATACTTCTTTATTTATGAAACCCATTTGTCATACTCACAACAACTATCCACTTATTATTCTCTATCTCACTTTCTCTCTCCTACTCCAATAATATTATTCTTTATTTTTCGTTCTCAACAATAAATGAGTAAGGTAATATGAGGCGGAGGGAGTATCATTTTTCTTGATTGTTCTGCCCATATTTTTGATATTCACTCACTCACGTGTGATTGAGTGAGTACATTCTAAGAAATGTACTCTCTCCATCCTTAGATGAAGGTTCAAATTTTAATGCAATTGAGGCAACTCAATGAGGGTACAAACAAGCAAAAAAGGCAACATAAAAAAAAATTGAGTAAAACACAAAATATCCCAAGTAATTAGCACCATTGTGTCTACTACAAACATCAAAAGCATGACCAATATTACAATCCTTAAAGATGGGAAGGGCAAAAAGAGTCCAATCTCAAATATCTGACAATCACACATCTCTGCTGTCAGGTAGTCTCATTGCTAAAAGTTCAGCTGGTGGACGTAAAGTGCAAACCATTTCTTTTGTCTTTCCAAAATAAACCTGCAAAAAAAGTTCCACTCAGTTCTGGAATGAATGGATGATTTTGAGTGAATAAGAAGGAAGGAAGGCCGGCCCATTTTTATTTATGTTTTGTGATTGCATTTACGATTGTCCAAATCACAGGAATTATGAAGTGACTGCTGAGATTATGTCTTCCATCTCATGAAAAGAATCCTGCCTTAAGTTCCAATTTACCAAAAAGGAGTATCACTACTAAATACAAGGAATATAGATTTCCAGAAAAGATTATTTTGTCATAACAATCTAAAGCTTAAGTAGAAACATACTCCCTCTGTCCCGAAAATCAAAAAATGATCTTCTCACTTTTTTTTTTTGTTTTTGTTATTTCGAATAAAATTTGAGCAATAATTTTAGATTAATTCAATTATCCTAATGAAATTCTAAAAATTGTTATAGATACACCACTATAAATTATCAATAACAATTTCTAGACTTTCATGAGGATAATTACTCAAAGTTCATTCAACATAACAACAAAAAAGAAAAGTGGGAAGATCATTCGGGGATAAAAGGAGTATTACTATAAAAACTTATGTTTTTTTCCCAGCGGGTGTGGGAATTAGGGGGGTGGGTGGGTGGGGGTTGAGAAAAAATCTTTATTTTAGGAGATTGTATACCAGTTCTTACCTTCCTGTACATCACAGGGGAAATGCCAAAAATCAAAAGAAAATTGTGTAGCATTCAAGTCAAACCTGATCCAGTGAATTCCTCAGCTTGCCCTCCATTTCTTCGATCATCTTTCCCATGTTACATAGATGGCCCTCTGCAACTTGCAGGCGCATCTTCATCTGTCGCGAAATCAAAGAGACAGATAAGAAAATAACAGGAGAGAAATTCAGTTGTGACATACATGGGTTTACAAATATTGCGCATAAAATTCTTGTCTACAACTACCCGTGAGAAAGAGGAGCTGGTGAGCATGATCACTGATCAGTTAAGCAATTGGTTTGTAACAGGGTGTTAACTACGAAACAACCAGTTCCTGAACATTATAAGGACCTTGTTAGTGTTAACACCTGTGTTGCCTCCTGTGTTGCCATTGTGCTGGCAGTTCAAAATGTGAATATTTACTACATTTTATTCATAAAAAACAAAGTGATTGTTAATTGTTTTCATGGTTGTTTTTAGTGTGTTCGAAGTGGGTTTGAACATGTCCTAGCTGATATACAAACGTGACAAATGAGTAAGAAAAAGGAAGTTACATGTAAATCTTTATTTTTGTGTAAAGTGGAGAACAAGTAAAGATTGTTAAGTGTTATCTACATTGAAGAACCAAAGAGATAATGAGTACAAGGCTGAAGAAGCATGGGAGTACAAGCAATGAATAAAGGGAACACCAAGTCTCCCTACAATCAAGGAAGTTGGAGCCAAAAGTGGAAAGTAGGTTCCACTTCTCTCACATGGCGGAATTCTGGCGAAATTGAGTAGGCTACAAGTTCAACAAGCCTATATAAATGCAATGATCTTACAACTTCAAATCACCCAATCCAAAGTTGAGATTTGCACAATATAGAACACAGTCTCGTAGTGTTGTCCCAAGTGTTGGCAACACCCTATCCAACACCAATGAGCTAAAGTGTTTAGCTCTCATTCTTTGAGTGTTTCTGTGTGTGAGATAGATGTTCATATATAGAGTGTGTTATAGAATAGTCGTTCCATTGTGCTATTGATTGAAAATCACTAGGAAACTTTTCGGCCTTTTAACTAAAGCATATTTATAAGAAAGGTTTTCGCATTCGGACAAACTCAAGTTATATTTATATAACTTGAAAAAATCTACTCTCTTGTGTGTTTTTTATTTCGGCTGCTATAATTATCTCAACTATTTTCATTTTATTGGTTTGGTGTGAACCGTGTTGTCCTTGGTGCTGTCAATACTATTGACAACACACGTTTTGTTTTTCTCCTTTCTTTCTTAAGCCATTGACAATTTCAGACCTGAATGTCTTGTGCTTGATAAATCTGATGAAAACTGATGATAGAGAAGCTAATGAATATGGAGTCAAGTTCATGGTGAAAAATATGTCAATTATTTGTAAACAAATTGAACACTTTCTCTGTCATCTGAAAGAATCAGTAAGTTAATACTGTATTGAACTTTCATATGAAAAGTGTCACATTGTCTTTTGAAGTTATTCTACTGTTTCTATAGGAAGGACTATGATCTATTCCCTTCGTCCCGAAATGAATTTCCAATTTTATTTTATTTGAAATTTGCTCTTGATCAAGAAGAATTTTCAAAACTTTTTGGAATTTCATTTTGGGACAGAGGTAGTAACATATATCATTGGTGTAACCAGCAGGAGGTAGAATCTGAGTTTCTAATTGTCAGATAAAATTACTTCAAATAGTTTAATAAGACCAGTAATGTGCAATGATGAGTGTAATCTGTTACCATTTTCACAATCAAATTGGCATCAGACCGTAAATACCTGTCTTCTAAGTGATCCTGATAAATTGAATGTGCCTGATGACTCATTATCCGTTGTCAACGACAACATTATAGTACTTGTCAAACAGTACTGGGCTGTTCCTTCCTCTTCTGGTCCCACCTGAAATATCAACCATTTCATGAGAACAGAATGTTAGAACACTAGCCCATACCCTAACGCAAAAGGAAATCAAATAGGGAAATGAAGAAACAAGAAGGGGTTCTTAGGTTGGTGTCATGTGCATATGTGGGTTCACATTATTGTTCTTTTTTTTTTTTTTCCTTTTCTATTTTGAGGATGTGGTGTGGCCATGTAGGGGAGCACTTAGGGAAGGGAGGGGGCATTGTTCTCAGAGCTCATTGAGCAATTAGATGGTTACGAAGTATACCTCAATAACATGTATAGCATCCCAAGCTCCCTCATGCAGATAACCTCTTCTACCATGTCCAGACTTTGAGCCATCTTTGTAGTTAATGCACATTGAAAATTAGTGGACGAAAAAGCCTCCGACTCGCAAGTAATACTGAAACTCTTACCTTTCTTAATCAAAAAGCAACCTACGAAACCTTCATTGTCATCTTCCCACATGTACACCGACGAATTACCACCTTCATAATACCTAAGAATATAATGGTTACTCAACCTGCACTTGGTTCTTAATAAACAAATATAATACTAACCGACTAATCTTTTTCATTTGTGACCCTAACCTGAATTGCTCAACTGAACAAGAAAGATGAGCAACAATAGAAAATGAGAAAATGTTTTGATTGGGAAACTTGAGGAGCAATTCCACAAAAAGTTTTTCTTAAAACTAGGACGAGGTAAGTAAAGGACCTCACTGGTCACGATATATTGCAAAGACGTCATTTGCTTCGATTTCAAGTTTCCTCAACTCTGCAGAAGGAACAGACCCGTCTTCCAAATGAGGATGGTATTTATTTGACCAAGGTGACCTACAAGCAAAAACCAAAACGTAAGACATATTAAATGACTAATAAAACAACATTCAATCTATAAATAAATAATAAGCAAAGTGATTCTTAACAGAAACCTATCTCTCTTTAAAAACCTGAGCAGAAAAAATCATCAAACGAAAAAGGTTTGTCAATGTGTTGCTATTGCTACCATGATATATAGGCATCTCTTGGGGACAGTAGCAAAGTGTAACAAGACCACTAGCTTCATTATGTAGCTCTATATTGTGTAAATGTCAAAGGGACACTTTCTTTACATGGAACGGCCATTCAAAAGTAAACCAACAACAGCCAACCCAGACCATAAGGTAAGCAAATATGAGAAAAACACTTGCCTGTAAGAATCAGCATCTCTGTTGTACTCACACAATATGAACTCCTTCCCAAAGTCTACATCACATATGACCTGGTTTGCAGTGCAGAACATAAAAAGCGATACTGATGACCAGAAATTATATCAGAAAGTAATAACAAATTATAAATGAATAGTTAAAATACTTGAATCAGCTGGAAAATATTAACTAGGCAAGCACAAGTCCATGATAAGACCCTCGCCTTTACTTCCATTAGCGACTAGGACATTAACAATTTTTGTTAAAAGCTGCAAATAGCAACTGGCATTCTCTAACAAATTAAGCACAGGAGTGAGGTCTTTCTTTAATAGTTAAGGTAAAAAAGATACACAAATATTTAAGCCTATGTAATGGACATGGACTCGATAAATGCGGTGTGATCCATGATTATGACACCCTATTTTTCCGTAGCCTCTCCACTCCCAACAACAATCGTTGTTTCACAAAGCTCAGTTTTATTTATCTTCTTACAAAATAGGAGAGAAACAAAGAGCCACCATGTCACTATATATTTCAATTGGCACGACAAGCTTGGATGCTCAAATCTTGAAAATCTTGAGCATGTAAATTTCCCCTGAAATACAGATATACAAGATGGAAGGTAATGATCTTACTGGAGATTTTTCAGGGACTGTATTAACACTTCCAACACAAACGTATTGATGATGCTGATGCATAATAAGGAAGGGTGTTGGAATTTACCCATACATACTCTTTTCCTTTTTCCATAGAGATTAACCCACTCTAGACACTATATTATTAATATGATCCTAACCAATACCTAATCTCCAACACACTAGTAAAATTTCTCTCTCTCTCTCTCTCTTTCTCCCTATCCTAAATACATATATTTATATATAGTTACTGCAGTATTGGTCTTCTACAGCTAGTCAATCTGAAAGTCTTGGTGATTGGAGTAATTTGCAAATGTGTCTATGGTTATTCTTGTTGAAACACTAGTAAAAGCCCGTGTCCGAGGACACGTGTGTTTTTTTTTTTATTTATTTTAATTTTTTTTTTTAAGGGCAAAATGGGAAAGGGACAACTTAGTGAGGGCAAAATGGAAAATTTGGCATTTGAAACTGTTCATTGTACTGTTCACGGACCACTGTGATTTATACTATAGATTTATCCCACATAGGGTATTAACAAGCATGTAAACTCTCCCAGCGTATTAGAATTAAGGAGAGAGAGACGAAGTCAATCATACATGGAGAGAGATAATTGTTATGAAAGACACAATTGATTATGTTGTTAGAGGTACATATTTATAGGGTTACAATGGGAGGAGATAATCTCCTATAAGGTTTATAGATCTATACATCCTAATCTAATACAAGGATTGAGTTTCCTAAACTATAACAATAAATGCTTGAATATAATATTATGATATTATATTCCTAATATGCTCCCGCAAGATGGATGATCCTTGGATAAGTCCAATCTTGAAGAATGATGAGATGAATTGGGTTTGATGTAGCGAGTGGAGATTGATGTGTTCCCGAACGTGTATGTGGTTTCTGATGAGACGTAGTAGTTCCTCGCAGCCGAGGTGGTGATATGATAGTGGTATTTGAGGGTGGGCGGCTGTAGGATTGTGACAGTAAAAAAAAAGGGGGGGGCGACCGCGCACACCAAGGAAAGTGGTCCATACGTCCGTGGTTGGAGGCCAGTTTTGAACATGGCATCTCGGGTTGGTTGTGGGGCGGTTTGGATTTTGCCGTCGCACCCAAGGAAAGTGGTCCATACATCCGTGGTTGGAGGTCAGTTTTGAACATGACAACTCGGGTTGGTCGTGGGGCGGTTTGGGTTTTGCCGTCGCACCCAAGGAAAGTGGTCCGTACGTCCATGGTTGGAGGCCAGTTTTGAACATTGCATCTCGGGTTGGTTGTGGGGCGGTTTGGGTTTTGTCGTCGCACCCAAGGAAAGTGGTCCGTACGTCAGTGGCTGAAGGCCAGTTTTGAACATGGCAACTCGGGTTGGTCGTGGATGTTTGAAAAAAAAGGGGGGGGGGGTTCGGCAAGGATAATAATGTGGGTAAGGCTGAAGTTTTTGGAGAAAGGCCAAAGTGGAGGGGTTAGGGTTTTGGTTGTGTTTTAAGGTAGATTTGCAGAAGAGGAAGCTCCGCAAGAAGAAGTTGCAGATTGAAGTTTTGGCTGTAAAAGCAAGTTGGGGTAGGGTTCAAGGGAGTAATATCAATCTCCATAACTCTCAGAATTAATGACCAAATTAAATTCACAAAGAAATAAGAATGAGAAAAACTCAAAGACAATCGATCATAGAATGGGTATTTAGGCTGGTTGCTTGTAAAGTGGACAAGGATTGAGTTTCCTAAACTATAACAATATATACTTGAATATAATATTATGATATTATATTCCTAATAGTCGGGTCACATGTGAGGGGGGAGGGTCTAGAGGCTTGATATTCATTTTTGGACCCCTATCCATCTACTTAGGTGGCGTTTGGTTGGAAGGAAAAGGGGGGAAAGGAATGGAAAACTCCCCCTTTTCCATTCCTTTCCTCCGTTTGGTTCAAGTTTTTTAAAAAAAAAATTCCGAAGGAAAGTTGAATTCCTTCAAATGAAGGAATTCAACTTTCCTTCATAAAATCGATGGAAAGTCCAATTCCTTTGGGAATGGAAAAAAAAAATTTTTTTTTGACCAAAATACCCCTAAACCCTACCCACCCCTACCCCCTACCCTACCCAGCCCCCCACCCACCCTACCCACCCCCCACCCCCACCCCCCACCCCCCACCCCCACGAATTTTTTTTTTTTTTTTTTTTTTTTGCCTACCCTCCCCCCCCCCTACCCCCACCCCCCCCCACCCCCCCACCCCCACCCCCACGAATTTTTTTTTTTTTTTGCCTACCCTCCCCACTCCCCACCCCCACCCCCACCCCCCACCCCCCACGAATTTTTTTTTTTTTTTTTTTTGCCTACCCTCCCCCACCCTACCCCCACCCCCACCCCCACCCCCCACCCCCACCCCCCACCCCCACGAATTTTTTTTTTTTTTTGCCTACCCTCCCCCACCCTACCCCCACCCCCACCCCCCACCCCCACGAAATTTTTTTTTCTCGCCTACCCTCCCCCACCCTACCCCCACCCCCCCCACCCCTCCAAATTTTTTTTTTTTTTTTTTTTTTTAAAGGGTAAATTGGTCATTTTATATGCTTTCATTCCATTCCTATAATTTGTATTTTCAAACCAAACATGATTTGTCAAGGAATTGAATGACAATTCCATTCCATTCCGTGCCAACCAAACGGAGGGGGTTGACCAGTTTTTTTCCATTCCAATTCCATTACAATTCCATTCCATTGACAATTCCATTTCTTCACTTTTTTTTCCACCGAACCAAACGCCCCCTTAAGATTTTGGATCGGTGATAAACTTGACAATTATAATCTGGATTGGAGTAGGTTAATTATTCTTCTAGAAGCTTAATAATATTCATTTTAGCTCATACAGAAAAATAGCTATCATATGGACAATGTATATCAGATCTGCTTTCAGCATGAACAGCCTGCTAATAAGTCTTTGACTCTTGAGTCCCACATTTAATTTAGTCAAGTTTAAGCAAAATTAAGAAATCCACTAGCAGAACAAAGCAAAAACAATGAAAATGAAACCCTAACAAGAAGAGGAAGTTGAAGTCACATTTCTGCCCTAATCAATCTAGAGCAGGACCATGACCAAAGCCAAGGCCAAATTGACGAGAAATACAGCTCAATGACAATACTTGAAGTACATTCTAACCCCAAAATTGAACAAAGGCAAGATTAAGCTCATCAAAATTGTAAACTGTTCAACAAAATTCAAGAGAAAGACAAAAAAAAAATTAAAAAAAAAGATGATAAATGTTAAGAGAAATGGAACCTGAAGAGGCTGATCGACTTGAGAGAGGAGATCGGAAGAGTGATGAGGCAAGAGGCTTAAGAGAGCAGAAAGAGCAGTCTCAGAGTATTTTGGAGGGATCCTTCTCATCAATCCCATGGCCGCCTCCATTTCCTTCTCCGCCATTTTCAAAAACTCCTAACAAGCTTCTTCTTCCTCTTCAGCTAATTTACATTCATGGATTCACACACAGATTGAAAATTTGTAGAGAGAGAAAGAGGATTTTTTGCGGAGAGAGAAAGAGAAGGAGGCGTTTGATCCGAGTTTCCCTCGCGGGAACCTTTTCTAATCTAAAGAGCCAATATTTGTTTAATTTTCGACCCGTCATCCTTTTCTTTGAGTCTCATCCCACCAAACTGAACATCAGGCTACCGTTGGATCAGCTTTGTTCTTATCATTCTTATATGATAACCAATATCTGCCGTTGGATTAGTTCCATTTGGTTGTTTCGAATGTAAAAGTACACTCCCTCCAACTACTTTATCATTTTTTTAAGAAAAATAAGAAAAAATATAGGTTGTACTCCCTCCGTCCCGCTTGAAATCGCACAGTTACTGTTTGCGCGGGAATTAAGAAAAAAATAATGTATAAAATGTTGTGAGTGTAAAAGTAAAATATGAGAGAGAATGAGTGGAGGAAATAGTAAATTATAATGGTGTTGTGAGTATTAAAATAATGTAGGAGAGAGAATGAGTGGAGAAAATAGTAAAGATTCTTTGCCATTTTAGGAAGTGTGCAATTTGTAATGGAACGCCCAATGAGAAAAGTGTGCAATTTGTAGCGGGACGGAGGGAGTATAATGTTATGAACTAGTACTCCTCTACCCGTGTCAATGACACGATAACAGTACAACATAAATAATGTGTGGTTGAGATCATAACCCCAAATACATTTAATTTAGTATCTATGAATACATTTTAAATAATCAATACACCATAAAAAAGGAAAAAAAAAACAAATCTATTAAAATGTATAAATTTTCATTTGATTGCAAGAATAACAATATTGATATTGATGATCTTTTACATAACCCCAATCCCACCCACTTTCTTCTTTCCCCTCAGCCCCCTCACACTCTTTTATGTAACCCACTATCCTTTTGACTTAGTATGATTACATTAGCACGGTGACAATACACAAATTAAAAAAATGATGAAATCGTATTCCTCCCATCAAAAAATAAAAATAAAAATACTTATATACCTAATATCCTAATGATTACTTTGTGTCATAATCAACATTTGCTGGATTGTGATTTGTTTGTGTAACTGTCGTAGAGAATATAAGGAAGTATTGTAGTTTTTGTGCAAAAAAATAATAATAATATAGTTATATTTTCTTCAAGTTGGAATAAACTACGATACTTGAAAATTAAAATATACTTTTTTTTTTAAACTCGTCAAAAAGAAAAAAAAATAACAATTACTTTGGATCAGAGAGTAATAACTAATACAAAAATTATTAGTATTATTTAACTAAATATTGATGAGAACAAATAAATTATTTTTGTAAGAATAAATTTAATATTAGATTTGGGCCAGATTAGATAAATTGGGCTACTGGTGGACCAATTTTTTAAGCATTTTTTATTTTGGCAATATTATTAAATTTTGGCCTGATTTGATCATTTTGGCCATTAGTGACCAATTTTTTAAGCATTTTTCTATCTGGATCATAATATTAGAAATGTCCATGATTATATTATTTTCGTAAATTTGTATTTTCAAAACATAATATTTTTTAAACTGGCCATTGGTGGCCAATTTTTTAAGCATTTATCTATCTAGACCATACTATTAGAAATGTCCATTATTTTTTAAACTGGCCATTGGTGGCCAATTTTTTAAGCATTTATCTATCTGGACCATATTATTAAAAATATCCATTATTATATTTTTTTATTTTGGTAAATTTTTATTTTCAAAATATAATACTTTTTAAAATTTAATTTATAATATTTAATTTTTAAACTTTATTTTTTACTGACTTAGGGTTTGTGTCTGGGTCAAAATACGTGAATTGGTCCTGATTTGATAATGTGGGTCATAATATTATTAATATGGAAAGGTAAGGACGGTTACGGGGAGGTGGACAGAACTATTAGAAATGTCCATTATTTTTTAAATTAGCCATTGGTGGCCAATTTTTTAAGCATTTATCTATCTGGATCATACTATTAGAAATGTCCATGATTATATTTTTTTATTTTGGAAATTTTTTATTTTTCAAAACATAATACTTTTTAAAATTTAATTTATAATATTTAATTTTTAAACTTTATTTTTATAATATTTATTTTTTAATGACTTAGGGTTTGTATCTGGATCAAAATACGTAAATTGGTCCTGATTTGATAATTTGGGTAATAATATTATTAATATGGGAAGGTAAAGACGGTTACGGGGAGGTGGACGGTTATAAGGAGTTGCAAGTTACAGGCGGTTAAGGAGGGTGGGAGGATTTGGGCCGTCAGATTAAAATTCTGACTTTCAATCTCAGCCTCTCTTTATGGGGGGATAAGAGGCGGTTATTTCATTCGTGTATTGTATAATAGATATAAGATATGAGATAGAAGAGATAAATTGAAATATAAAATAATAAATTGATAGTTATCGTGAATGTAAGTTAAATAAACCCTTTTTTAAGCAGAAAATTTTGGGGGAAACTTGTTTTTCTATAAGTTATAAAAAATATTATTTTTAAATATATCAATTTGGTGTTTTAAAGCCTAAATTCACGGTTTTAAGGCCTAAACTCGCTATTTTATTTTCTAGCTTAAACTCACTATTTTATTTTTTAGGTATTTTAAGGCCTAAACCCAATGTTTTAAGGTCTAAACTTGATATTTTAAGGATGAAAGTGGGCTTTTTATAACTTCCTGGAAAAACAGGTTTTTCCTAAAACTTACTCTTTTTTTTTTTTTTTTTTTTAAGAAAAGAACTAATTTTTGAGCAATCAAAAAAAAAAAAAAGACAAGTTGAGTAATTTAAAAGGAAAAAGCAGAGGACTAACTTTGATGTGGTTAATAATGTGTAATTACCAACACTTAGGTTCCCATCGCAATGATAATTGAATGTTATGATGTTAGGTCAAATTCATATCATTACACCAATTGCCATGTGGAAATTAATTATGCAAATTAACTTTTGGCTCTACTTTTACAAAATAAATATGTTAATTCTTTTAAATATTATAATTTATTTGTTTATAATATTGTTCAACACGAGGTGCTACCACTTCTGTTTTGGGAGTTCATAAGCCTTTAAACACAGGTCGATTACCGTCTCTGTTAGTGTTAGGCCGTTCAAAACGGGCCATTTTCAGATATCTTCGCTATAGAATATGGAAGAAGCTTAAAGGATGGCGGTCGAAGTCCCTCTCGAAGGCCGGCAAGGCAATCTTGATAAAATCAATGGCTCAGGCGCTACCTACCTATTATTGTATGTCAACGTTCCTACTCCCCGTATCTCTTATAAAGGAGATTGAAAAAAATGAACTCTTTTTGGTGGAGAAACAATACGGAAGGTCAGAGGGGTATTAATTGGCTTCACTAGGGTCGATTAATCTTGCAATGTTAGGGAAGTTTGGTTGGCGATTACTCACTGACCGAATTGAATGCTTCACAAGATGTTCTAAAAATGGGGGTGCGGTGGAAGGTAGGTAATGGCGCTAATATATGCATTTGGTCGGACCCTTGAGTTAGGAGAGATTCAAGTTTTTTCTTCAATCATGCAACTCTGAGCATTGGTTCCTTCGGAACTGTGCAAGACCTAATGATGCGAGGAGTTAGGCGATGGAATATTGATCTCATCTGAGCGATGAAGATGTGCACTCCATTTTGTCAATTCCATTGGGGACGATGTGGAGCAAGGATTCTTATGTATGACACTATTCGAAAGATGGTCTACTCATACAGTGGAAGGCATGTATAAGGTTTCTGGTGATTGGCGCAAAATATGGGCTATGCGTGTGCCTCCTAAAGTTAAATTCCTACTATGGCGCATGGGTCGTGGGTGGCTGAGCAATTACGTCAAAAAGGTGTGAATATTTCAAGTTTGTGTGCATGTCATGTCAAGGGGCCGGGGGATAGAAAATGAGACCTTTTGCCTTTAGCTGGCTAGGAGATTTTCATTACTTTATTTTCCATTTTATACCCTTTACACGTGGTGTACACAACATGAGTCACCTTCTCGTGGTGACTAAGACCAAGTTCAATAGGTAAATTATAAAAAAACATTCAACTATCCTAATATTACGATGCCTCATCTTCTCTCTCCATCCACTTAATTATTCAACTACTTTCTCAACTACACCCCCCACAATAAGCTAGTTTAGTTTAAAATTCAACTCCTCCCAACTCATCATTCTATACCCCATCACTTTTTATTTTATTTACAATATTTAATTTTATAATTAAAAAAATAATAAAAATAATATTAATTTATTATTAAAAATAAATTATTAATATTTTTATTTATAAATTCGAGATTTTTTTAATTTTTTTTAATTCACACTTAATTAATTTTTTCTAAGCAATTAAATAAATACGAGAATATTTTAATTTTAATAAAAATAAGAAAATTTACAATAAACTTAGCTCGTTCCACAAATGATGAAAAACAAAAAAGCATACGATACATAGACTCGACTCACGGTACAATAAAATTTAAAAATCACTGATTTGCGAACTTTGCCCATATGTGTTTGACTAGATCGTTCTGCAATTGTTTATGAGCCCTTTGATCACGCGAATCCGATCTAGTACGTACATGATTTTCAAACGCTGGTAATACCTCAGTTGAGAATGGTTGTTGTGTACTAGACCCACTTGCCTCGGGCTGATCCTGAAAGTTAAGCCAATTTTGAGAATACGTATCACGTTCATCCTCAACGATCATATTATGTAATATAATACATGCTCTCATGATCATAGCCAAGTCCTCTATCTGCCACATTCGAGCTGGATCTCGAATGATTTTAAATCGAGCTTGGAGCACTCCAAATGCCCGATCTATATCCTTCCGATATGCCTCCTGGTATTTTGCAAATAACTTGTCTTCTTCACTTTGAGGAAGTTTAACGGATTTGATGAAGGTCGGATAAGAGGGGTAGATACCGTCAGCAAGATAATATGTCATATTATACTGACGTTCATTCACAAAGAAATTGACTCGTAGAGTATTTCCCGCTTTCAAGATCATGGCGCGATCGGTCGAACATTTATATCGTTTAATGTTCCCGGACATCCAAAAAAGGCATGCCAGATCCATAAATCATGACTTGCAACGGCTTCAAGATTAACCGTAGTGGTTCCCTTATCACCTCTAGTAAATTGACCTTCCCAACCAGTTGAACAATTTTTCCACTCCCAGTGCATGCAATCAATACTCCCGATCATCCCTGGGAACCCCCGCTTCTCACTGACCTCAAGTATTCTTTGCAGGTCAGCTTCGTTTGGGGCTCTCAAGTACTCTTGCTCGTACAATTGAATGACCCCCTTGTAGAATCTCTGTAATGCCTCAAACGCTGTAGTTTTCCCTATTTTAATGTATTCATCAATAGAATCAGCGGACATACCATATGCTAACAATCGCATGGCTGCGGTACATTTTGCTAATGGAGATAGGCCTTCTCTGCCGGAACAATCGGATCGTTGTGTCAAGTACTTGTCATGGCTTGAAAGATCCTCGACGATGCGGAGGAATACATGTTTCTGTATCCGATATCGGCGCCGAAAATAATCTTTATACATAGCATTTTCGGAAAAGTAGTCATCAATCAGGCTCTTATTGTGCAAAGCGTGATCTCTTTTCAAATTTTTTCGAGTTTTTTTCGGAGTTTTATCATCAAAAAACTCATTCATGATAAAACTCTCCTCAATTTCAAGTTGCCTTTTGTAGGCTTCGACATCAAAAGGAAGAAATCCAGATGGATCCATTGATGTAGAAGGAAGGAAAGGGGAGAGTGTTTGATGTAGGAAGAAGGAAAGAAGAATGTGTTTGGTGTAGGAAGCATGAAAGAAGAGAGTGCTATTTATTATAGAATGAGTGGTTGAGGTTGACAGATTTGAAGCGACTATTGAATTGAGTTAGTTAAAGGATAACAAATGAGTGGTCGTGGTTGACGGATTTGAAGCTTCAATTCAATAGAATTACATAGATTTAATTAAAAGGTACCAGTACATAATGAGAATCTTGAAAGTAATACATCAGTGCAGAAAATTGACATAAAGCAAGAATACACACATTAATTGCCATAAAGCTAGAATACACACATTAATTGCCAAACAGCTCTTCAGTCAACATTTCGAAAAGTTGTTGTTGATGATGATCGCGAGACTCCATTTGACTCAACTGCATCCACATTTTCCTATTTTTAGCCCGAGTCTTGTTAATGGCAATATTGTTTGCCTTCTCTTGTTCTGAGACTAAGTTCTCCATTCGTTCCAATTCTTTCTCTTTGAATTGTTTGAATTCTGACCACTTTTGTTCCTTTACCGGTGACAACCCCACTTTTTTCTTCCCCGCCTTTTTCTTAGTTGTCTCCCTTCCCATAGGACAAGGAATTGATCCAATCAAGCTTGAATCACCTCCATCACCTTCTCGTGCTCTTTTAGATCCACTGCTATCTGATCCAGTATTTCCTCCAACCTGACTTGCGTAGCGTGGTTGGTCTCGGGTAGCTATCCACTCGTCCATCAAATTAAAAGTGCTATTGTTAGCAGTTTTATATAATTCGTGAGCTTTTATCAAAACATCATTCTCCGACCACCCGCTTTGTTGCATACGCTTTGCGTTATCGTATGCACCTACCCATTTGCCCAATTTGGCGTTTATATAATTGAAACGATTTTTGCATGAAACTACGTCACGGGGAGGGTTAAATTCACAATGTTCGTTACAATATTCAACAATCTTACCCCAAAACGCTTCACTCTTCTGATTTTTTCCGACAACACTGTCGGTTCCAAACTTAATCCACCCACTGAGTAGCACTATATTGTCCTTCGTGCTCCATTTGACAATTTTTCTCCGACTAGTGGTTGAACCTCCTGCATCTGGAGTTGGAGTAGCTTCATCAGCACCGCTATTGCTACCCAGAACCATTTGTGTTGAATATTCGGGATATTCAGATTCTTGAGGGGGTAGTGGTGGTTGTGGAGGTCGTAGAAATTGCATACCATAATATGGATTCCAGGTGGGTACAGCTGAAGGCATGACATTTGGTGGATAATAAAATTGATTTGGCGATTGAAAATCATTAGGATTGGAGTAATTTGGTGAAAAATTACTTGACTTCTGAGTGTTGAAATAAGGATTATTGGGATCCATTTAACTAAAAAGATGATGAATGTTTTAGAAAATAAGAAGGATAATTAGGATTTTCTTGAGAGAAAAGAGAGGTTTTTTTTTTTTGGTATACAAAAAATATGAAAGTTATGTCATTTTATAGAGAAAAAAATTTCCAGAATTTTGGAAAATATATATATATATATATATATATATATATATATATATATATATATATATATATATATATATATATATATATATATATATGTTAAATAATTGAGCTCAAAAATCGGGGTAGAAAGATAAAAAGAAAAATGGAGTAACCAATCATGAGCCGCCACGCGTCCTAGCCCGAATAAAAAACGCCGCGACGCGCCTGGAGATGGCGTAAAGGCCACGCGCCATTTTCGGTCCAATTGGATGCTGACGCGTGGCTGTGGTGGGCCCCTCCATTTAATCTTCAACCGGGTTGGACAAATTCAACCCATTACCCTCAACTACCCCCATTCAACTACCCTATTAATCCCTCTCAACTAACTTAATCCCTCTCAACCCCCTCATTCAACTACCTATTGGACTTGGTCTAATCCATTTGATGAAAGATAAGTCTTTTATTCTTTAATTATTTTTGATGCGGCAGGAAACGTGCTGATCAATCTCCGTCCAGCTGTAAGACCGATCTCCTAGCTTTGATTGACCTTAAACACAGAACCCACGATTAGCCGAAATGATCTCCGGTGAAGACCCTCGGACGTGAGAGTAAGTATGGTGATATGAGAGCTGATTAATTATGAAAGAGTATGTTTATACTCTTGATATCTTTTTGCTATTCTGGTATGTTTGAAATGAATAATCTTAATTTTGCAATTTTTGTCCATAATCAAAAAAGTAGGGGGAGATTGAAAGAGTATAAATGCTCTTGATATTTCTTTTTTATTTTTTTAATTATGATTTGTATATTTTACATAATTAGATTAGGAAATTAATTGTAAATATAGATTTAGTTGTTACTAATATTTGACTTTTATTTTTAGTTAGTGTTTATTTTATTTAGGTAACTTCTCAAGGGAGGAAAGCTTGTGGAGATAAGGAATGTTGATGTGATTTTCGAATTTCAAGGAAATTGACTCCTTGTCAAATAAGGAGTCAACCGGTTATAAAAAACAAGCTTCATCTCCTTCATTCTTATGCATTCAAAAGAGAGTTACACCGAGCAATTGAGAAAAATTCTTGAGTGTTTTTGTGAGCACCCCAACCCGGGACCTAACACGTGTCCCGAGCTAGGAGAACTCAACTAAGAAAATCCAACCTTATTTTTAAAACATTTAATTGCCTTTTAAAGAATACCACTTTTCCAACTTCAAAATAAAGTCAATTGATAATATCCCTTCTTAAAGGAAATCCAACTACAACTTTAATAAACCGAAATCTGATCAATTACATTGGGAACCTTAATTAACAATTGTTTAACAAAAGGGTTTCTAAACAAATTACAAAAGAGGAATACTTAATAAATACTCCTAACAACCCACTTCTATACTTAACTTGTCAAGCCCCAAAAGCAAAGGTCCACAATGGAATCCCCGGCCTCACTGGTTCGGGTCACCTGTCTCGGAATCTAAAGCAATAAAGGGAGAGGGGTGAGAATAAATCTCAATGAGCTATTATGATATGCAGCAAGATGCCATACAAGATGCAACACGTAGCATGGCAACACATAACACATTATGAAAGCGGTAAACATCTTACGTTACCTCATTTTACCTTTTCCCGTCTGAACAATAAGTCGTACAACTGGGAGTAAAACTCCACTCTTTGGTGAATTGCCTCCAGCACATTCACCTCTTATAGGACTCATACTCCAGACCATCCATATAAGAAAGGATACCTATATTAGAATATCCAAAAACATAATATCGTCCCTCCTTACAACGGTTGCAAATGTAACTGTAAAGGCTACTTATCACTCAGTACAGCCGTTAGCACAGCCCCACGCCGTGGCCACAGAGTGGGGAAGGGTCACCGGTATGATGTACCTTCAATCACTTATTGAACAAATCAATAATTGATTGGCATCCATCATACCCACCCGAACATAATACGCCCAAGCACATGATAGTTACTTGAGATAAATCCACAAAGCGGGATAAACAATATAGCAACATGGTAAAATATACTCATGTTCAATCCAACATCATAATGCAACATTTAAGTAATACATTATGCATAGCATCATCAGTAAATATGAATGATAACAATTAAATCCCCCAATGGGATAGCAATAAACTCAACATGCCACATAATCCACAACTGGGATATCACACCACCATATAATACATAATCCACACATTGGGATGTCACATAACAACTTGCCAAATAGTCCATACTTAGGATATTAAGGTAACCATATAATTAATAATTCCACAACTTGGACACAATGCCACAAGGTGGTACATACCCATTACTAATTAGCTTAATTGTGAAACCTATAGCTTCTACACCAATTTGAACTACTCACCAAGGACATGGAGTAAGTAAGGCCACTATATATCGTAAACCATTCCTACATAGTCATCGTGCAACCCCGAATAACCTTAATAACGTTCAAGAGCTATTTCCCCAAGTTGGAACTATTTTGGTGAAGTTACAAATCAAACCTATCAACCATTTTCGGGCAATATTTAAACTACTTCCACAATTCCATTTTGATCACTTAAGATGTCATTGTGTAGCCAAAGTATTCTACTTTAATCTAGGTTAAAGAGATTTCATTTTGGTTCGAGTTTGATTAGGTTTAAACAGCTCTCAACTTGATGTGAAAAACCAGGCCAGGGCACGACTCGTGCCCCAGGGCACGACTCGTGCCCATTGAACCCTCTTCTGATCCTTTCGTCCTCTAACAAGGCACGACTTCCTTTTGTTCAAGTCACGACTCGTGACCTTCACATGGCACGACTCGTGCCTCTGGGCACGACTCGTCCCTCGGCCCAGAAATTGTTAGAACCGCAGCCTTCAACCTAAAATCCCAAGAAATCCAAATTTCCAACTAAGTGACTTCTCCCATGTGAACCTAAATGTATTTTCCAACTTTGGTAGCTTCAACCTACTCATTTAACTCCAAGAAACCATGTCTTAACCCTAGATCAATTCAACATCCATAAATCATAATTTTTCTATAAAACAAACCAAGTTCCCAATCAACCCCCTTACCTCATTTAAAACTAAATTTCCTAGTTTAACTCCACCCATTTCATAAATACATTCTTCAACTTCCAAGAAGGTTTCTAAAGCCTCAAACAACCATTATAAAAATCAATCACAATATCAAACATTCATGAGCATACAAAGAAAGAAAGCCATAATAACTCACTTGGATTTGCAAAGGAATGTTGATCTTTCTAGCTAGATGAGTTCCCCAAAATGAACCCACTTCAAAGGTGCTCCTAGACTTG
Source organism: Adenophora triphylla var. japonica (assembly GCA_022495995.1). Taxonomy (NCBI): domain Eukaryota; kingdom Viridiplantae; phylum Streptophyta; class Magnoliopsida; order Asterales; family Campanulaceae; genus Adenophora; species Adenophora triphylla. The sequence continues at coordinate 82,768 of JAFEMH010002662.1, read as the reverse complement.
ATTTTTGATGAAGAAGTGCTTGGCTTCAAGCTTGGACAAAAGGGAACATCAATGGAGGTTTCTTCTCTTTCTCTAGGATGATTGGTGTAGTCAATGAGAAGTGAGGGAGAAGGGAATATTGATTGAAGGAGGGAGAAGTAGAGTGAGGAGGAGTAGAAGGGGGAAGGGAAGTAAGAGGAGGTGATGGAGAGGGAGGGGGCCGGGTAGAGGGATGTGGGAGGAGGAGTTAGGGTGAGACACTTGGCAATGAAGGAGGAAGCTTCACCAAATTGGCCCCCCATGGAAAACCTACCTAGGCTTTCACTTCCACTTTAAATTTAAAATTAACTTCTTTATTTAATAAATTCATCCTACTCATTTAACCTCCCTACACTATTTATCATTTTCCATTTTTATTATTATCCAGGTTTATTTATTTAATGTCCAATAAATTCTTATAAGATTCTAAATTTATTTCTCACCCAATTTATCCTAAATTTAGAATTTAAAGACATAATTGAACACATAAAGATAGCATAAATATTAAAAGCATCAAATATAATATTAAAAATAAATGCCTAGGGTTGGGGTCGTTACACTCACTCCTCCTTAAAGAAAATTCGTCCCGAATTTGACTGTCGCTTACCCTAAGGATCAAATAGCAAAGGTTACCTTTCACACATTCTAACTTAATATTCCCAATTAGATTTCTCAATGGTATGACTCTACTATACCTTCCCATAACCCGAGTACTCTAGGACTTCACTTCCCGATTTGATTCTTCGATTCTATGATCCTTTCCAAGATTTCCAATTTCATTAATAATGCAACACCACAACTTAATACTCCGAGAATACCATACAATTATTACTACCCGAATTTCCACGACCTCAAGAAAGTACAATTAAATAAAAGTATTATAACTTAAGTCACCAAATATATCACGATATTATATTTTAAAACTTCAATTGGGTTAACAACTTTAGCGCCAATTTACCTTAGACCTTGCTTCTCCAATTTCACCCCAATAAATTAGAGATCGATATTTTCTTCCCTAACAACGCCCCATACGGTTTTATCTTAAGCTAGAATAATAACTGCTATCATACGCAAACTCGCTAAGATTAATTAAACTTCTCAAGTTGGAAGGAAATCCGTCACACTATATAACCTATTCCTCACGAATTTGGGTAGTCTTCAAACCTCTTCCTCTCGACTAACTAAATCTTTCAACTCTTAGGATCGGTAACTAACCCCAAAAAGAGGACTTCAAAATATAAGATTCCATTTAAATTACACAACCAATTGTAACCGCTCTCGAAAAATGATAAGAAATTTTCGCTCCATCTAAGTTAACTTCCTCGAAACGTACGCTATCTCTTTCCCAATTTGCCTAACACCACACCTTGATCTCCCGGAAATACATACTTAAAACTTCACAAGATTCTCACATCCACTAGGTAAGGTAAGGATCGGGTCCAAAGCCAACCTATTTTCCATTACTAACAATATGGTTCATCCTTATTACACCTACACCTTTTACACGTCCTTTAGAGTCAACTAAAGCGACGACTCTACAATTTCTTAGGAATTCCTTAATTTTCTTCGGTAACACTTGTCAATTCCAAGATCACGGACTCAACCCTCACAAGATCCATGGTAACATCCGAGTTTAAGACTATAGAACCCAAAATTTGCAATCTTCTCGAGCCAACTCACACTAGTCAAACTTTGTATACAGGGATTCCTCACAAGGAAATCATTAACCCAACTCTCAGTTTATTTTCACGATCTTCCCGAAACTTTAATTAACAAGGAGGTCATCAATTCCAATCACCCTAAAGCCAACGAAATAAGGATTACAATTCTGCTTATCTAACTCAGAACCAACACATGAAATATACCGACGGAAACACATTTACTACCTTCTTACAACTAGCACATAAAATTTGGAAAAGACTCCTTATACAAGTCTAACATATACCGGTTACTCTTCACACCTTAATTCAAAAGTTCCACCTTAAAGGCACGTAAATAACAAGAGTTTCACGTTACAGTCCTACCTATATCAAATACCAATACAAGCGAGCTTTAGGCATAGAAAAGGAGACTCACCTATTTGGATAGTCTATCAGTATACAACAACTACTTAACCCTCCAGGTCAAGTATATCTCAAAATCATAAATTGATAACTATACTAATTCAACTGGCAATACATGCTCAGCCACAACCACATCACCATCGTGGAAATCAAAGACGGTTCGAGATATTCTCTCATAAGAGCAGAATCCTCTAACAATAAAACAAATTCTCAACAATGTATGTCACATATAAGCAAAATGTGATGCCAAATATAAATGATATGCAACAGAATCTAACAAGTATGACCCCTAACTTCTGAGACAGGGAATTTACCTCTAGTGACCTCGGAGGATCCATCTCTCCCGAAACCGAAACATCTACTCGACCATAGACCTTCTCTCTTGGCTCCCCTTCGCTATCTCTCTTGGTACTTCCTCTTTGTCGTTCACCTTGCCGATCGTCGCTTGAAGCTCGTCCCCGCCGCGACCTTGGGCAATTTCTCCTAAAGTGTCCCGGTGCTCCACAACTTAAACACTTGCCTTGCTTACTCCAACATCGATCTTCGGTATGTCCAATCCTCTTGCAAAATTTACAATTCGCTCCATCTTGTTTCGGGTACCGGCCTAGCACGAAGAAGCTACAACAAACTCTCCTCTCACACTTCCCGAAATTAAAGTCCTTGGGCCGTCCTTTAATGAGTTTGGGTCCTTGTCTTATATACTTTGGTTTGTTTTCGATCCCACCTTCCAATTTTCCACTATCTTCCCCAATGTCCTTTTCGACCTTATATGCTCTATCTATGACTGTTCGGAAAGTGGTGAATTTATTCATCCATAATTTCTTCCTAAGCTCACTCCTCAAACCTCGTTACGAACTTCGAACCCTTTTTACTTCATGCGATACCAAATGAGGGCAACACCTAGCTAATTCCTCAAATCGGGCTGAATCGGTCCACCGTCATGTCCCCTTGTTTTAGTCCTAAGAATTCAATCTCCTTCTTATCCCTTGTAACCATAGAAACGAAATAGTCCTCGAACCGTTGAGTGAAATTATCCCAAGTCCGGGGCGTATGATCCCGCTCCCAACATCCCTTCAATATCTCGCCACCACCGATCGCCTAAACCTTCAAGTTTGAATACGGCATACCTAACTTTCTCTTCGTTGGGACTTTCTATAACCTCAAAAATCCTATTTATTTCTGCTAACCAATTTTCTGCCTTTAACGGATCCGGATCTCCATTATAGCTCGGTGGGTTCATCTTCACAAATTTTTCCAATCCATTACCTTGACATCCCTCAGGTTGAATCGGAACTGATCCTCTAGTCTTCATATCTTGTACAAACGTCCCGAATAGTTCCATCATCTCTTCATTCTCGAATTCCATCTATGCCCATATCTCCTTCATTTCCTAGAATCTTCCTCCGATCATCCTTGCTTCCGGCCATTAGAACGGACTCTCGCAATAAACACTCTGCTGTTAATTACCACACATTCCCACTTAGTCTAGACATCTACCCTTGACCTCTAAACTAAGCTCGATACCAACCTGTGAGCACCCCAACCCGGACCTAACACGTGTCCCGAGCTAGAGAACTCAACTAAGAAAATCCAACCTTATTTTTAAAACATTTAATTGCCTTTTAAAGAATACCACTTTTCCAACTTCAAAATAAAGTCAATTGATAATATCCCTTCTCAAAGGAAATCCAACTACAACTTTAATAAACCGAAATCTGATCAATTACATTGGGAACCTTAATTAACAATTGTTTAACAAAAGTGGTTTCTAAACAAATTACAAAAGAGGAATACTTAATAAATACTCCTAACAACCCACTTCTATACTTAACTTGTCAAGCCCCAAAAGCAAAGGTCCACAATGGAATCCCCGGCCTCACCGGTTCGGGTCACCTGTCTCTAATCTAAAGCAATAAAGGGAGAGGGTGAGAATAAATCTCAATGAGCTATTATGATATGCAGCAAGATGCCATACAAGATGCAACACGTAGCATGGCAACACATAACACATTATGAAAGCGGTAAACATCTTACGTTACCTCATTTTACCTTTTCCCGTCGAACAATAAGTCGTACAACCGGGAGTAAAACTCCACTCTTTGGTGAATTGCCTCCAGACATTCACCTCTTATAGGACTCATACTCCAGCACCATCCATATAAGAAAGGATACCTATATTAGAATATCCAAAAACATAATATCGTCCCTCCTTACAACTGCTGCACTGTAACCGTAAAGGCTACTTATCACTCAAGACATGCTTGCTAGCAAGCTCCCACGCCGTGGCCACAGAGCGGGGAGTGGTCACTTGGTGATGTACCTTCAATCACTTATTGAACAAATCAATAATTGATTGGCATCCATCATACCCACCCGAACATAATACGCCCAAGCACATGATAGTTACTTGAGATAAATCCACAAAGCGGGATAAACAATATAGCAACATGGTAAAATATACTCATGTTCAATCCAACATCATAATGCAACATTTAAGTAATACATTATGCATAGCATCATCAGTAAATATGAATGATAACAATTAAATCCCCCAATGGGATAGCAATAAACTCAACATGCCACATAATCCACAACTGGGATATCACACCACCATATAATACATAATCCACACATTGGGATGTCACATAACAACTTGCCAAATAGTCCATACTTAGGATATTAAGGTAACCATATAATTAATAATTCCACAACTTGGACACAATGCCACAAGGTGGTACATACCCATTACTAATTAGCTTAATTGTGAAACCTATAGCTTCTACACCAATTTGAACTACTCACCAAGGACATGGAGTAAGTAAGGCCACTATATATCGTAAACCATTCCTACATAGTCATCGTGCAACCCCGAATAACCTTAATAACGTTCAAGAGCTATTTCCCCAAGTTGGAACTATTTTGGTGAAGTTACAAATCAAACCTATCAACCATTTTCGGGCAATATTTAAACTACTTCCCCAATTCCATTTTGATCACTTAAGATGTCATTGTGTAGCCAAAGTATTCTACTTTAATCTAGGTTAAAGAGATTCCATTTTGGTCCTAGTTTGACTGGATTTAAACAGCTCTAAAACTGATGTGAAAAACCAGGCCAGGGCACGACTCGTGCCCCAGGGCACGACTCGTGCCCATTGAACCTCTTCCGATCCTTTCGTCCTCTAACAAGGCACGACTTCCTTTTGTTCAAGTCACGACTCGTGACCTTCACATGGCACGACTCGTGCCTCTGGGCACGACTCGTCCCTCGGCCCAGAAATTGTTAGAACCGCAGCCTTCAACCTAAAATCCCAAGAAATCCAAATTTCCAACTAAGTGACTTCTCCCATGTGAACCTAAATGTATTTTCCAACTTTGGTAGCTTCAACCTACTCATTTAACTCCAAGAAACCATGTCTTAACCCTAGATCAATTCAACATCCATAAATCATAATTTTTCTATAAAACAAACCAAGTTCCCAATCAACCCCCTTACCTCATTTAAAACTAAATTTCCTAGTTTAACTCCACCCATTTCATAAATACATTCTTCAACTTCCAAGAAGGTTTCTAAAGCCTCAAACAACCATTATAAAAATCAATCACAATATCAAACATTCATGAGCATACAAAGAAAGAAAGCCATAATAACTCACTTGGATTTGCAAAGGAATGTTGATCTTTCTAGCTAGATGAGTTCCCCAAAATGAACCCACTTCAAAGGTGCTCCTAGACTTGATTTTTGATGAAGAAGTGCTTGGCTTCAAGCTTGGACAAAAGGGAACATCAATGGAGGTTTCTTCTCTTTCTCTAGGATGATTGGTGTAGTCAATGAGAAGTGAGGGAGAAGGGAATATTGATTGAAGGAGGGAGAAGTAGAGTGAGGAGGAGTAGAAGGGGAAGGGAAGTAAGAGGAGGTGATGGAGAGGGAGGGGGGCCGGGTAGAGGGATGTGGGAGGAGGAGTTAGGGTGAGACACTTGGCAATGAAGGAGGAAGCTTCACCAAATTGGCCCCCCATGGAAAACCTACCTAGGCTTTCACTTCCACTTTAAATTTAAAATTAACTTCTTTATTTAATAAATTCATCCTACTCATTTAACCTCCCTACACTATTTATCATTTTCCATTTTTATTATTATCCAGGTTTATTTATTTAATGTCCAATAAATTCTTATAAGATTCTAAATTTATTTCTCACCCAATTTATCCTAAATTTAGAATTTAAAGACATAATTGAACACATAAAGATAGCATAAATATTAAAAGCATCAAATATAATATTAAAAATAAATGCCTAGGGTTGGGGTCGTTACAGTTTTTATTCTTGTATCTTGAAAGATCAGAGATTGTATCTTCAAGATTGTTTAGTGTTTAGTAGTTCTAGCCTTAGAACTCTTTTGGTCTTTTGTAATTTGTTTTCTTTCATTGTAAGTTTTATTACAACTTGTTCTTAACAAGGTTGTGTTTTATGAAAGGTTTCCAGCAAGCATAGTCTTGATGAAGTGTTTAATTTGTTGGTATTCCGCTGCATTTAAATTATGTTATTTATTTTATTTTTTGGAAAATTCTGCTCTGTAAGTTGTGCTGACAGTTGTGCGAACAACCGTATGCACACCATCGCATCTGGCCCAGTTACGATCCTAGCTACAAATCTTTCAATTGGTATCAAAGCCTGCTCTCGACTCAACTGAGATCGATCATTGAAAGTAGCCAAGATGGACTGTCAACATAATCGTAATAAACTGCCAACTCTAAATGGTTCTAACTATACCATTTGGAAATCAAAAATGATTATGCATATAAAGTATATTTATCATTGTGAGTGGGTAAGTCTTGTTAATGGCTATACTGCACCCGTAATTGAACTTACCCCATCCACATCTGATGGCAAGGAAGAGAAAAACTATGGTCCTAAACCCATAGATACTTGGACTCTTGAGGAAATCGCACTAGCCAATTATAATGCTAAGGCAATGGGAGCAATCTCAGACCATGTGGATCCTCATATGTACAGTTTGTTCTCAACTCAAACGGTTGCCAAAACCTCATGGGACATACTTCAAATTCATTGTGAAGGACCGACTAGTGTTAGGAAAACTAAGTTAAGAACATTGATGTCTAAATTTGAAACTTTAAGGATGGGAGAAAATGAAACAATAAAAGAGTACTCTGCTAAGCTATTAGACATCTCTAACGAATCTTTTTCATTGGGTGAATCTATATCCAATTCGAGACTTGTTAGCAAAGTACTTAGAACCCTCCCTGAAAAGTTTAACATGAAAATCTCTGTGATTGAGGAGACTCAGGATGTCCAAATTGTTGGACTTGATATCATCCTGGGTATTTTGACAAATTTTGAATTAAATCTTGGGGTACAAGAGGCTAGCAGAGCAAGCTCAATGGCTCTTGCGAGTGCTCTCAAAGTATCTCAGGATCTTGTTCAACTGTCTAATGATATATATGAGTCTAACTTGGGAGAAGATGAGTGTGAATTGATAACACAAAAATTCAACAACATGTTAAAAAAGAAATGATCAAAAAAGTTTTCTATTTCATCATACTCTCCTTCTTCCACGGTTGAATCATCTAAAAGGGAGAGCATTGTAAAGAAACCTTTTTTGGAAGGTAAAAAGCCCATCGAGTCAATTCAGTGTAGGGCTTGTAAAGGTTTTGGACATTTTGCTAATAATGTGCCAATACCTTAAGGAAAAGGGGAATGATTTTTTCTGCGTCCTTGAGTGATTCTGATGATGATGAACAGACTGCAAATATGTTTATATGGCATTCATCTCAGATCACATTGTCTGATAGTGATTCGGATGTGGAAGTTGTGCAATACTCTGATCGCACAACTTGCCACACAACTGACTACACAACTAACAACAGTGTATATACCTGCTTGAATTCTTCTACTACTGGTGAAACTAATAATGATCCAGAGGACGAAGAGTGTGCTACCTATGAGGACTTGCACAATACCTATGTTGAACTCCACGCTGAATGGGCTAAACGTATGGAGCAACTCAAGGTATTTAAACAGGTAAATGAGAAACTAACTGCTAAAAATCTCAACCTAAAATCTGAGGTTGAGTGTTTATCTAAGGAGAGTGATTCTCAAAAGGACTCCATAGCCAAGTTGGAAGTTTTACTCACAAAGAAAGATATTGAGTGTGAAAAGTTTAAAACTGAGCTTAAAAGAGAAACTGAAATTCAAACTAATCTTAACAATGGTAAGGCTGAGTTGGAAAAAATTTTGAATTTGGGTAATCAAGGAAAATCTGAATTTGGCTATGGAGGTCACAATTTTGTCAAAGAGGGTGAGAGTTCTTCCAAAGTTGAAAAGAAATATATTTTAAAAAACAAAAGGAAAGTTCACAGGCGAAGACAATTTGTTTTCCATCATTGTTTTGTTCCTGGTCACATTCGACCATATTGCTATAAGTTGAAACAGGAACTTGAACTTATTAAGAATGGTGAACACTTGGGCAGACAGTTGTGTGCAAAACCGAACACACAACTATACACACAACCCAAAGCTGGAAGAAAAACTGGCTGGGTATGAAAGGAAATTGTGAACTGTCAGGTGGCCTTCACTTCTCTTAAGAGTAGTGTTGAAGGGTCCTCGTATTTTGACAGTGGCTGCTCTCGCCACATGACCGGGGCACGTGAAAATTTCAATGACTATGCACCATTCAAAGGTGGGAAAGTCAATTTTGGTGGAGAAACTCAAGGTAAGATCATTGGCAAAGGTACGTTGCATGTAGAAGGTTTACCTAGGTTGCATAATGTGTTGCATGTTGATGGGCTAAAGGCTAATTTGATACGCATAAGCCAATTGTGTGATGATGATCTACATGTCAAATTTGATTAGAAAATGTGTGAGGTCTTTAATGATTTAAATAGATGTGTTTTGACAGGAGTAAGATCCTCAAATCATTGTTACAAGTTGGTTGAAAATCTTTCATATCTTAAGTCAAATTTTGATGATGCTCCTGATCTTATTGTCAAAACGACTGAGGATGATATTGCAGGTTGTACTTGGAAGCCAGAACCAGTTAATGACGAATTCGAACCAAAGAGAGGTGAATAAAACTGAAGAAAAGTCTGTTGTGCAAACAGGTGTACAACCAGTTGTTCACACAACTGACAACACTAGTGGTCAAACAGTTGATGACCAACGTTCAGATTTTGAAACTGATGAAAAAGAAGTAAGCAGAGAGAGAAAAATTTCTTCCAGAATACAAGAAAATCATCCTACCTCCCAGATCATTGGGGAAGTGGATGAAGGAATAAAAACAATAGGAAAGAAGGTTGATTACCGTGACCTTGCAGGTTTGTTTTGCATGAACTTCATACACCATCTGGTACGTTCATGTGTTGCCAATGACGAATCTAATTCAGAGGCATGTTTTAAGGCATTTGAGGGGGGAGATAATCATTGATTCCAAAAGAACCAATGTTGGATTTTTATGTCTTGAAAATAAGTTGTATTCATGGGATAATGGGAAACAAACTTTTGTTTTTCTATCAGCTGCTGAATCAAAATCTGTGGCAGTTGATAATAAGTGAATCAAACTGTTTTGGATGAATAATTTGGCCAAAGACTATGAAATCAAAAACAAAGTTTTATCTATTTTTTGTGATGCTAAAAGTACCATAGAAATGGCAAATGGCCCTGTTCAATGTTCTACTCCTAAGCATCTAGATTTTAGACTTCATTTTGTTAGAGATATTGTTGAACAGAAAATTATTAGTTGTGAATTTGCTAAAACTAATAAACGATTGATTGATGTTTTCATGAAGGCCATTATTTTCGAGAGATTTTCCTTAAAAAGGTCTCTCAGATTGTATGTGTTGGGATGATTGCACAAATGTGTGGACATCTGTCTGCATCTCTATATAATTGTATATTACAGAAAACACACAAAAAAAAAATTGCATTCATTAACTGCACGATTATCTCTTGTGATCACTTGATTGGTTTGCATCTTTGACACTGTGTTTGACTCTTGAATGTGAGATCCCTCTTAACTTGGTGATAAAATTCCCTTGTTAAAACTTTCTTGTGATAATTATCATGGAGTGGGTGTCTAATCTAAGGTCACTGAGAAAAACAAGCTGCCTCCATTTATTTTGAAGCTTCCACTCATGTGCTCAATGCCAATGTCTTATTGTTGCATCACTTGGGATAAAAATTTGGGTAAGCACTATGGTGTGAGAGTGAATAGCTCCTTCTCAGTGACTGATTCAAAGCCAAAATTGGAGACATTCTAGAGGCTACATGATTGAGGGTTATCTCATTGAATTCTTGTAAAGTCAAATCGTGTCATTATGTAAATTTATTCATATCATATCACACTTCATTGAGGTCAATCTCCACTTGTGTGCTCATAATTTGCATCATTCTAGGCATAATTATAATCTAGGACATCTTTGGCCCCATGAAATATTCATTTGATTGTTTATTATTTTCATCAAATTGTGGGCTAATCATTTTTTGGTTAACAATATGTTTAATGAGTGTTTGTCCAGTTTTGAGTGCAATGGAAATCTGAATGGAACAATCTTTTAGGGTCCAAGTGGAAAGGATTTCCTATGGTATTGCATTTGGTCACAAAATTCGGGTAACATTTGATTTTGAATTCATAATCTCTTTGCCCGAATTGATCCTTCAAAAGGTTTGGATACCTTGTTTATCTTTGTTTCCTGTGTCGATTGCACGTCTTCCCAGCCATCATTAGCAACATTGGTCAGCCTTTCTGGAAATCTCAAAAAAAAAATTAATCTCTCCACTTGTCTCTGCTATTGTTCGGACAGTTGTGCGCACAACTCAGCTCACAACTGGGTACACATGTGATCATTATTTTCCGTTTATTCAGAAATCTGTAAGTATTTTTTTTCCTCCAAAGCTGAAACTCTGATCATATGTTCAAAGGGATTTCTTCAGATATTTTCATGGATGTGCGCACACCTTTTGAAAATCTCTAAAGAAAAGGGGGAGAATAGGGGAAGTTGTCTCTCAGACTGTCATTCAAAGGAGGAGATGGTCATCAATCAAGGGGAAGATGTCTCTTAGATGATCAATCAAGTGAGATATATGAGATGATCATCACGAGGAGATACGACCAGTTTAGGGGGAGTTTGATAGAATGGAGCCAAGATGTATTTAGGGGAAGCTGGACTTTCCTTGTACTAAATTGTGGTGATTACAGGTATTGACCAGAACCACAAAAATAGGGGGAGATTGAAAGAGTATGTTTATACTCTTGATATCTTTTTGTTATTCTGGTATGTTTGAAATGAATAATCTTGGTTTTGCAATTTTTGTCCATAATCACAAAAATAGGGGGAGATTGAAAGAGTATAAATACTCTTGATATTTCTTTTTTATTTTTGTAATTATGGTTTGTATATTTTACATAATTAGATTAGGAAATTAATTGTAAATATAGATTTAGTTGTTACTAATATTTGACTTTTATTTTTAGTTAGTGTTTATTTTATTTAGGTAACTTCTCAAGGGAGGAAAGCTTGTGGAGATAAGGAATGTTGATGTGATTTTCGGATTTCAAGGAGATTGACTCCTTGTCAAATAAGGAGTCAACCGGTTATAAAAAGCAAGCTTCATCTCCTTCATTCTTATGCATTCAAAGAGAGTTACACCGAGCAATTGAGAAAAATCCTTCAGTGTTTCACTACAAGAAAAACAGGTTTTAGCGACGGAAATTAGCGACGGACCAAATTCTGTCACTATTAGCGACGGAATAGCGACGGATTAACGACGGAAGCAAAATAAAACGAAAAAATCAGTTACCGACGGATTTAGCGACGGATTAGCGACGAATTTTAGCGACAGACATGAATCTGTCACTAATCTGTCGCAATAGTGGCGCCAAAAAAGCCCGCCCATTTTAGCGACGGATTTAGCGACGAAATAACGACGGATCACAAATTATTTTAGCGACGGATTTTTTCTGTCGCTAAATAAATAAAAAATAAATAAATATTTTTTCTTTTTAAAATTAGCGACGGATTTAACGACGGATTTAACAAAAATAATTTACCGACGGATTATTCTGTCGCTAAAAAATAAAAAATAAAAAAATATTTTTCTTTTAAAATACCGACGGATTTAGCGACGGATTTTACAAAAATAAATTAGCGACGGATTTAGCGACGGATTTAGCGACGGAAATTGTTTTTTTTAAAAAAAATTAACTTTTTTTCTAACTTTTTTTATGTAACTTTTGGAAAAAAAAATCAAAACTAAAAAATGTCCAAAATATTTATTTCTATTTATAAAAAATAAAAAAAAACTATACATTTATAAATAAAAATTAAAGAATTTTACCCGTCCCTGATTTCTTTATTATACTTTCATTTTTTTAGTTTTTTTCTAACTTTTTTTATATAACTTTTTGAAAAAAATATCAATACTAAAAAATGTCCAAAATATTTATTTATATTCATAAAAAATAAAAAAAATTATACATTTATAAATAAAAATTAAAAAATTTTACCCGTCCCTGATTTTTTTATTATATTTTCATTTGTTTATTTTTTTCTAAATTTTTTTATATAACTTTTTAAAAAAAACTTCAATACTAAAAAGTGTCCAAAATATTTATTTATATTCATAAAAAATTAAAAAAAAATATACATTTATAAATAAAAATTAAAGAATTTTATCCGTTCCTGATTTTTTTATTATACTTTCATTTGTTCATTTTTTTTCTAACTTTTTATATATAACTTTTTGAAAAAAACTTCAATACTAAAAAGTGTCCAAAATATTTATTTATATTCATAAAAAATAAAAAAACTATACATTTATAAATAAAAATTAAAAAATTTTATCCGTCCCTGATTTCTTTATTATACCATATAGGGTATATCCTATATCCTATACCCTATGCCCTATACCTTATACCCTATACCCTATAGGGAATACCATATACCTTATACCCTATAGGGTATACCCTATACCCTATGCCATATGCCCTATAGGGTATACCATATACCTTATACCCTATAGGGTATATCCTATAGGGTATAGGATATATCCTATACCCTATACCTTATACCCTATAGGGTATACCATATACCCTATACCCTATAGGGTATACGCTATAGGGTATACTCTATAGGGTATAGGGTATACCCTATACCATACACCCTATAGGGTATATCCTATACCCTATAGGATATACCCTATAGGGTATAGGGTATATCCTATAGGGTATAGGATATACCCTATAGGGTGTATGGTATAGGGTATACCCTATAGGGTATAGGGTATACCCTATACCCTATAGGGTATACCCTATAGGGTATATGGTATAGGGTATACCATATAGAATATACCCTATACCCTATACCCTATACCCTATACCCTATACCTTAGACCCTATAGGGTATACCATATAACCTATACCCTATAGGGTATACCCTATACCCTATAGGGTATACCCTATAGGGTATACCCTATAGGATATGCCCTATAGGGTATAAGGTATAGGGTATACCCTATAAGGTATACCCTATACCCTATAGGGTATACCCTATAGGGTATAAGGTATAGGACATAGGGCATAGGATATAGGGTATACCCTATAGGGTATAGGGTATACCATACCCTATAGGGTATACCCTATACCCTATACACTATAGGGTATATCATATATCCTATATCCTATACCCTATAGGGTATACCCTATAGGGTATATGGTATAGGGTATACCCTATATGGTATACCCTATACCCTATAGGGTATACCCTATAGGGTATAAGGTATAGGGCATAGGACATAGGTTATAGGGTATATGGTATAGGGCATAGGGTATACCATATAGGGTATAGGGTATACCCTATAGGGTATACCCTATACCCTATAGGGTATACCCTATAACCTATAGGGTATACCTTGTAGGGTATACCCTATAGGATATAAGGTATAGGGCATAGGGCATAGGATATAGGGTATACCCTATAGGGTATATGGTATAGGGTATACCATATAGGGTATAGGATATACCCTATAGGGTATACCCTAAAGGGTAAATGGTATACCCTATAGGGTATACCCTATACCCTCTAGGGTATAGGGTATACCTTATAGGGTATACCCTATAGGGTAAAGGGCATATGATATACCCTATAGGGTATATGGTATACCCTATAGGGCATAGGGCATATGGTATAGGGTATATGGTATACCCTATAGGGTATAGGGTATAAGGTATAAGGTATAGGGCATAGGGCATAGGGTATATGTTATACCCTATAGGGTATAGGGTTTACCCTATAGGGTATACCCTATAGGATGTAGGGTAGGGTATACCCAATATCCTATGTCTTATACCCTATAGGGTATACCCTATACCCTATGCTCTATACCCTATACCCTATGCCCTATGCCCTATAGGGTATACCCTATATCCTATGCCCTATACCTTATACCCTATACCCTATACCTTATAGGGTATTATTAAGTATTATTATTAATTATATAATATTATTATTAAGTATTATTATTAATTATATAAAAATAATTATTAATATATTCAATTATTTAATTGAATAATTAATAATAGCATCATTATTACTAGTTATTATTAATTTTATTATTAATTATATAATAATAATTATTAATATATTCAATTATTTAATTGAATAATTAACAATAGCGTCATTGTTATTACTAGTTATTATTAAGTATTATTATTAATTATATAATATTATTTTTATTAATTATATAATATTATTATTAATATTATTATTAATTATATAATAATAATTATTAATATATTAAATTATTTAATTGAATAATTAACAATAGCATCATTATTATTACTAGTTATTATTAATATTATTATTAATTATATAATAATAATTATTAATATATTCAATTATTTACTTTTTTTAATATTATGTATTATTACTAGTTATTATTAATATTGTTATTAAGTATTATTATTAATTATATAATAATAATTATTAATATATTCAATTATTTAATTGAATAATTAACAATAGCATCATTATTAGTATTATTATTAAGTATTATTAATAATAATTTTTTAAAAAATAAAAGTATATAATATAAAAATATTTACTTTTTTGATATTATGTATTATTACTAGTTATTATTAATATTATTATTTATTATTATTATTAATTATATAATAATAATTATATATTCAATTATTTAATTGAATAATTAACAATAGCATCATTATTAGTATTATTATTAAGTATTATTACTAATAATTTTTAAAGAAATAAAAATATATATTATAAAAATATTTACTTTTTTGATATTATATATTATTACTAATTATTATTATTATTATTATTATTAAGTATTATTATTAATTATATAATAATAATAATTTTATATTCAATTATTTAATTGAATAATTAACAATAGCATCATTATTAGTATAATTATTAAGTATTATTACTAATAATTTTTAAAGAAATAAAAGTATACTAATTATATATTCAATTATTTAATTGAATATTTACTTTTTTGATATTATGTATTATTATTAGTTATTATTAATATTATGATCCATGTGGTTATTTAATACCCAATAAAACAATGACACGTGGCATTGTTTTATTGGGTCTCAAATAATCACGCGGATCATGAGCTAAACTAAATCCTACCATTCACACATTCAATCCAACGGTCCACAATTCTTCTAAACAAAACCAATCATTTCTCTCCTCATTTCTCTCTCTTTATTTTGAGTTTATCAAAATAAACAACCCACGCTGCAATCCTACCCACGCCTATCCGTCTTCTTCTCTCTCATTCTTCTCATTTCTCTCTCTTTATTTCTCTGTCAAACAACATTCCATGGATTCCGACTTGTTCTCACTACCCTTCATTCTTCTCTCCGTCAAACAACCCGTCTCCCAGCCTTTTTCCATATTCCCCTTCTTCGTCGCCGTCGCCATATTCCATGGATTCCGACAAACTAAAGCATCAACCCACTACCCTTCATCGTCTCCGGCGACGGCGATGGCAACGATGGATCCGCCAGTCACCGGTCTTCCCCAACCCCTTGATCCGCCGTTCCCCTCCAACGTCTTCTTCTCTCTCTCTCCCCAACGCCGTCTCCTTCTCTCTCTTCCCCAACGCCGTCTTCTTCTCTGTAAATCGGTTCGTGTGTGTGTGTGTGTGTGTGTGTGTGGATCTGAGGTCCCCATCGTGACCGCTACCTCGGATCCTGAGCTCAAGGCCTCGTTTCTTGGCGCAGTAAATGACGGTGCGGATGTGGGATTCGTCGGTGGGAGTGACAATGACAAGAGGTTGAGGATTGGAGGTGGAGTTGAATCTTATGTTGTTGATGGAAAATTGCCATATAGATTGGAAAGAAGAGTTTCTTGGGGTGTAAATAATTTGAGAAATGGAGGTGGAGTTGTTGGAGTAAAGATCATGGCAATGAATGAAATCTTGAGGAGCAGAATCAAGAATGGAAAAAGATGCAGACGCAAATGAGACTGAGAAAATATGAGCTAGGAAAATAAAGAGTTTAGACTTCATTTTTTGGGGGAGGTTTGATTTGATGTTGGACAGTGATATTGGTGGTGGGGGTGGTGGTGGTGGTGATTGTAATTGTTGAAACATGACGGACTGATTTGAGAATAAACTATGTTAATGGATTGATTTGAGAATAAATTATGTTAAGGAACTGATTTGAGAATAAAATATGTTAAGGGACTGATTTGACAATAATAGAACTAAGGGACTGATTTGACAATAATAGAACTTAAGGGACTGATTTACAAATATTTACAAAATATATATATATATATATATATATATATATATATATATATATATATATATATATATATATATATATATATATATATATATATATATATATATATATATAATTTTTTTTTAATAAAAAATATCAAATTAGCGACGGAAATATCCGTCGGTAATTTGATATATCAAAAATAAAAAATATTGAAAAAAGAAAAATTAAAAAAATTAAAAAAATTGTGAAAATTTGGAATAAATTTTAGCGACGGAAATTTCCGTCGTTAAATCCGTCGTTATTAATGTCGCCAATACATTAATTTTGTCGTTCCTCTTCAACATTTAGCGACGGATTTTTGAGTTTTAGCGACGGAATTATCCGTCGTTACCTTAACGACAGCCCAAAAATCTGTCGTTAATATTTAGCGACAAGGGTTTTAGCGACAGATTTTTTTCGTCGCTAATCCGTCGCTAAATGTCTTTAGCGACGGATTTTTGGCTTTTAGCGACGGATTTTTCCGTCGCTAAAACCTGTTTTTCTTGTAGTGTTTTTATTCTTGTATCTTGAAAGATCAGAGATTGTATCTTCAAGATTGTTTAGTGTTTAGTAGTTCTAGCCTTAGAACTCTTTTGGTCTTTTGTAATTTGTTTTCTTTCATTGTAAGTTTTATTACAACTTGTTCTTAACAAGGTTGTGTTTTATGAAAGGTTTCCAGCAAGCATAGTCTTGCTGAAGTGTTTAATTCATTGGTATTTCGCTGCATTTAAATTCTGTTATTTATTTTATTTTCTGGAAAATTATGTTCTGTAAGTTGTGCTGACAGTTGTGCGAACAACTGTACAGACCAGTTATCGCACAACTGGTTACAGTCCTAGCTACAAATCTTTCAAATTATAATGAGCAATGTATTCAGAATAACAAAAAACAGTTACCTCTAAACCATTAAATTTGTGAAGTACTTATAGGCCTTGATAAGAGGTAAAATTGTAGTGGGATTGTATGAAATCCCTAGAATCATGGATCAGATTTGTATTAGAGATCGTGTCCATAAATAACACCTGCTTTGTAGGACTCCTGTTATGGAAAGAATTGTATATGCGTCATGACTCTGTAGATCGACGTACGCCTGATAGGTCGAGGTCGCCTGCATGGATCTAGGTCGACCTGACTGCTTGATATAGCCGGGTAATATCCGTATAAGAGATGGATCGCCTGTCAGACAAAGCTAGGTCGGGACCGTGGAGGTCGGACAATGAGCTAGGTTGACTGATCTTGGCTGATGGACCGTGGGCCTTTAAGATACTTGGGCCGACCCACTAAGGATGTGGTGGCAATAATACTCGAATAACAGGGCTTCGATCGTTGGGCCTAGCCCGTCACTTTTATTCCGTTCAGTGGCCCCCTACTTTCTGGGTGGACTTTGTCGACCAGGAAGTTATAGAATTTTGATGAGGATTTGAGTAGATCGCAGGTAGATGCTCGAACTGCTGGTTGGTCGACTAATGATGACGTGGCCAAATCTCGATCATTGATGATTGACGGTCAGATCTGTAGGGGCGTCGTATTTTCGTAATCATTGCCCCGTTTGACGCTTGGACAACTGCCTTGGGAACTGTTTTCGGCATTAATTGAGAGATTAAACCGTTGTATTCCCTAACCTTCCCAATTCAGGAAAGAATTAGAGGTGAGTATATAAAGGAAATCCTTTTCCTTTTTGGCTTTTTACGAACTCCCAACTTTTAAGAAAGCAGTAAGAACAAAGGCGAAAACAAATCTCCAGCTTCCCAGGTGCCCTCGAGCTTTCCAATCTGTTTCCGAAATTTATCTCCACCAATTTAAGTAAGGTATCCCTCTATTCCTTCGCATTAGGGTCTAATTTATGCTTTCCCTTTCAATTTTTCCATAGGCAGGACCTTTAGTAGTGAACATGGGGTCTGGTACGGGTATTGCACTGTCAACCGTAGAGTATACAAGCACTTAGGGGGTGTATGGAAAGAGATGAGCGAGGAGGAGTGTATCTCCATCTTAACCAGGTGGGGTTTTCGCTTTAGCGAGCTAGATTTTCCTGCAGGAGAAACCATAGGTGATTTAGAATCAGACGACCGAAGAGTAGTGTCCTTTCACCATTTCCACGAATTGCTCGACCATCTGTGTGAGGACCCCGACCCGGAACCTACACGTGTCCCGAGCTGAAGCGTCCTCAAACTAACCCAATTTTCCTTGACTTTTAAAACTTTGATTTAATATTCAATCATAAACACAATTATCATAACCATTTCAAAATAACTCTACACCTTCCTACGATGGAGAAAGAGTTGACTAACTTTGAAAGTAAGAAACTGTTTTAGTTACAAAAAGACATCGGTTATAACATAAAATTAAGGTTTATAAATACAACTCTCTAAATGAATTATACCAAAATACACTTTCTACGCCAACCTAGTCATACCCCGACAATTCCCAAAATATTACTTCCAACTCCTCACCGCCCTTACTTGGCCGGTCCGCCTGTCTCGAAATCTAAAAACATTAAAGGGAGAGGGGTGAGAATAAATCTCAGCAAGCTATTATGAATGCAACAATATGCCATATAAGATGCAACACATAACAAGTTGCATATAACACATTGGAAAAGCTGTAAACACCTTACATTACCTTGGTTTACCTTTTCCCGTCTGAACAATAGTCGTACAACATTGGGTATAATAATACTCCAATCTTAAGTGAGCTGCTTAAGCAATACTCACATCTTATAAGACCCGTTTTTCAGGGAACCAAATAAGATAGTAGCAACTCTGTAAGGCTTTTGGCTCACTACAGATGCTATAACCCCAACCTGTGGCCACATGAGGGGACGGTCACAGATATAACATAATCCGATCACATTAGGTCACACTTCCATAATTGATCGTATTATGTTATACCCCCAAACATCAGCTGATTAACACATTATCAAGCACATAATAGTTACTTGAAATATAATCCACAAACGGGATAAGCAATATAGCCACATGGTAAAATATACTCATGTTCAACAAATCTCATAGTGTAACATTTATTTAAAACACTATGCATAAATAAGCAATATAACCACATGGTAAAATATACTCATGTTCAACCAATAATCAGAGTGCAACATTTATGTAATACACTAAGCATAATACAATCCATAAATATGTACTCAAGTAAGATAATGAAATATCATCAACCCATCTTACTTAGTCATTATACGACAATATATGATCTCTATAAGGATCCAAGTTAACTCTACCAAGTTGGAGTCACATTTAATAAACTGCCAAATGATTTCTAAGCTCGGGAATAGAGTGCTTCCGTATTTCCATTTAAAACCCAATTAAGGTACCATTAAGTGTTCTAATTATAACTTAAGTTAAAAGGACTAACTCATATCCGGGTTGGACTAGATTCTACTACCTTATCATGGTTAGGGATCATGCCACTAAGTTGTTGGTACAACTCCGCAAGAAAATAACTCAGGAGGGTCTGGCACCATGGGCGACCGCCCTAGCCACTTGGGCGACCGCCCAAGTGGAAATTAAAAAGGGGAACCAAACCGCTGAAAGGATGGGCGACCGCACAGGATTACCTGGGCGACCGCCCAAGAGGATTTCTTAAGGAGACCACCTTCTGGTCACATGGGCGGCCGCTCAAGCCCCCCATGGGCGACCGCCCAAGACCAACTCCGGCCTTGCCCAGATTTCAATTCCTTTTTGCCTATGTTCTTTTCCCTTTTGTAATTCTTCCTTAATTTCTTGATCACCAAGAGAATTCTCTAACTTAACAAACCTCATCCTAAATCATTTAACTCAAAATAACATAAACCTAGATTATTTTCTACAAGATTTCCAACCTATCTCACTAACACATTACAAGTTAAATCTTCCAAACTAACTCCACCCATCTCTTACACCATAAATCCACTTCTATGAACAATAACATCATCCTAAGTCATATACCAATTTCCCAACTTCAAAGAGGCTTCCAAGACATCAACACCCATCATAACAACAATAACAAAATAAATAGTTCATGAACAATTAAAGAAGAGAAGGGTCATAATAACTCACCTTAGGAAATAAGAGATGGATTAAGGATTTTCTTGGCTTGATCAACTCTCCTAGATGCACCCATCACAAAAGTACTCTTGGATTGAAAAATGAAGAAGAAATGACTCCCCTAGGAACTTAATAAGATGAGGCTTCAAGGTTATGCTTCCATGGAGTTCTTGGGAGGAGTAAGAAGAAATGAGGGAGAAGGAGTAAGGAGGATGTAATAGTAAGGGGGAAGTATGGGAAGAGCATGGTGATTGTTGACTTAAAGGGAAGTAAGATGAGGGAAATAAGGGGGAGGTGATGGCCCCCCATCCCCAATTAATTCTAGGCTTTCTAAAATAACCAATTTGGTCCTTTAAATTCTAAGGTAGTGAAATCAAATCCTTTATTCTAATTTTTTTTGCCCACACACATTAATCTCATTTCCATTCTTTATTTATTTTCTATTTTTATATTTTCCCCATAGAACATTATTTTATTTCCCAATCATTTCATCCTAATATAAGAAATCAAGTATATAAAAATGAACACATAATATTAACAATAATATTAAAAGCACACAATATGATGATAAATTAGTGCCTAGGTTTAGGGTCGTTACACTCTCTCCCCCTTAAAGAAAATTCGTCCCGAATTTTTTTAAAAGGACTTACCTAAATGTTCAACCCGCCTCGTTTACTTATGTATACCTCAGACTCCAATTTCCAAATAATTTCCTCAAAGTTGTGATTCTTCCCCAAGATTCCAATTTCTTTAATGATACGATATTACAACTTAATGTTCCAAGAATACCTTACAAATATCACTAACCCGAATTTTCACGACATCAATAACAATATAAATAAATGAAAGTATTTCAACTTATGTCACCAAATACATTACAATACTGCATTTAAAACTTTAAACAATCTATAAGCTGCTCCAAGCCAGTCTATGAGTCAAATCACCAATCTACCTTAGGCCTTGCTTCTCCAACCTCACCCCAACAAATTAGAGATCGATATTTTCTTCCCTAACAACGCCTCATACGGTTTTATCTCAATGCTAGAATGATGACTGCTATTATACGCACCCAACCACTGGTAATCATACGTCCTATCGACTACAAAAATCCATTGTACATGCCCGTAGCATATCCTCAATAATAAGTAATGATTCCTCAAATTCTCACAAAGTTAAACTCAATAGCATTCCTACATTTCAAAAGGATCTTCCCAAATGACGCCTATTCAATTCATTTAATATTATGGGATTTATACCATCAAACTATCCCCTAACATATATGAGGACTTGATCAAAGAATCTCATCACTATATTCCTATATAATGAGTAGGAACTACAACTCAACTTTCTATAAACAAAACAACATATCCTTTTTACTTCCAAGGTAACTCAATCACAAAATCCATCGTGATAATACTCTCAAGTTCAATCTAGAACTCTAAATGTTCTAACAAATCTTCCAACGTCAAAATTCTATTTCCACATTTGTGCTCAAACCACCTTATGTCTCGACTCACTTGAAACGAGTTAGTTCAATTATCTTATCCGCAGTTCTCATAATACAACATTAAACAATTGCCCATGAAATAATAAATATGGACATGCTAATAAGACCCTGATTCCACGAACGGAATACTGGTCAACTATATATCACGATTCAATGTTCCAATTATGTTCGAGTCCAAGTGATGCATCAATATTCAAATCAAATGGTTGGCCGCCCACAACGGAGCCGATCCAACCCCAATACAAAAACCGAGTCTACTGCGACCGACACATTAATAACCCTACCATATATCAAATCATTTCTCGGATCAAAACTTTAATATAATCAATCACTATAGGGGAAATAGGTTGCCTTTCTACTTGCTTCTGTACGAACTATACTTTAATATAACATGTCTTTCTAAAATTTACAACATCTTTCAGAATTACAAAGGATATATAAAAAGAGATCCAATGAGACTCGAATGGTTTATTTAATTAAAGCCGTCCCATACCAGTTTTAATTAACTAAACCACTCAAAATTTTAAGAAATTTCAAAAAATGGATAAGCTAAACAAAACTAACTCGAGTGATCTAATTATCTACAACCGTCCCATACCAGTGGTAGATAATTAAATTACTCACAGATTTTAATGTGCACAAAAACGGTTCACTGACCTTATTAAATCAATTATCCCCGAAGGGTACAAATGCTCATACCGAAGTTCAACACACACTTCCAAGTTTTAAAACACATTTCAACAATTCAAACATAATATTCTTGTTTGACTTTTATTTATAGTATAGCCACCACTCATAATATTTATACTTAGTTAAATTTTCTATAAGAAAACACAATCTCGCAATATTATTACTATCTCCGGTAAATAACCCTAAAACAATCATTAAGATTATAAACTAGGTAAATCATCCTCAATTCAATAATTTCTCAAGTTGAAATTTCAACACTTTTACTTAATTTGAGTCATCTATTCCCTACCTTTGATATTGGTATTGTACTTAGTAACAACGTATTGCATACATCAAGTTTCCTATCAACTACCATGATTTCCAAATAAGAAAATAGTGTTGAAACTCACATAGATCAATCATCCCCGAATTACAATTAAACCTTAACAGTGTAAACTAACTTACCTCTCGATAACCATCAACAACTCAAAATCCGTATAACGTCAATACTTTCCCAAGCATCACACCAATTCCTGAAGTGGATCATATAAGTCACAATTAACTATATTTATTATACCTCTTCTCATTTACCCTATTTACTTCTCCATAACCAATACACAATCACAAATCATAAAGTTCACACTAGATACAAATGTTGTCTTAAGTATATCCTTGAAACAATTATTCACTATAATTGTAACACCCCGAAAATTCAACTAATAACCATTGAGTATTCTACTAGTTTATAAAATCAGTCATACAAATCATCAACAAGTGATAACGAATACTTATTCTTCACAGTTACCTATTTGAGATCTCTCTAATCTATAAATAACCACCAAGTATCATCTTTTCTAAATATAGAACTAATTTATCCTTACGGAGATTCGCTAAGCTAATTATCTTCTTTATCAAATAATTTCCCAAGTTGAATCATCAATTCTATTATCCCAATTAGTGTCATCTATCTAGGAATCCGAATACCAAAATAGTACCTTATCTCAACTTAAAGCCTCAATATCCTGGTATGATACCTGATGGAAACCCAATTTGAAACTCACATGGAAAACACCACTTAATCAACTTATAGGATGATATCACCTACAAGAATATCTGATTTCCTATTCAAATTAGTAGCAAGAACACAATCAATCTCTCATTAGAGAATATACTTATAGCACATAAGGCAAATATATGTCAGTTCTATAAGAACTCGTACTCGCGATATCTTATAAACCATAAAATCCCACTTAGACTATCACTTTCAATACTAGTCTCATATATCTAGTCTCCACCACGAGACACCAATGTATAAATACTCACTCAAGTTATACAACCATTAACCACTCTTAATTAGGCCATATACCTAACCTCAATTAAGAGTTCACCAATTCATTTACCACCGGTACATGAGATAATTCAAGGGTCTTTTACTTAAATATAACACATAACCCAAATGACCTTCACATTCCTTAGGCCCTACTTTCGACATTTACGTATATGTGACATAATAGCAAATAATGACTTATCCGTCTCAACCGCCTACGGAGGCAAATCAAACATAAATAAGGAGACTCGCTTCTTGCGACAGTCCTCCCCAAACACAACAACTACTCAATCAATTCAGGTCAATATAACAATAATTCACGGATTGGTATATCTACCATATCCACCGGCAATCCATGCCCACTTAATCACAATTACCATGATAATTAAGAATGATTCGAGGTACTCTCCCATAAGAGTAGAACCTCCAGCACATAAGGCAACTCTTGGTTCAATTATGCAAATAAAAGAAAAATATAATGCCACATGAGAACGAAATGAACGTGAATCTAGAAAAGTATGACCCCTAACTCCGGAGACAGGTAATATACCTCAAATGATTGTGGAGGAATCTATCTCTCCATATTGCTCACATTTCCTTGATTCTTTGGTTGGTCATTATCATTTTCTGTCATTTGAACAATTTCTTGCATTAAACCCTCGACGTCAGTTATCACACACTCTCACTCATCTAGACTCTACCCGAGAACTCTAACCGAGCTCTGATACCAACTGTGAGGACCCCGACCCGGAACCTACACGTGTCCCGAGCTGAAGCGTCCTCAAACTAACCCAATTTTCCTTGACTTTTAAAACTTTGATTTAACTTTCAATCATAAACACAATTATCATAACCATTTCAAAATAACTCTACACCTTCCTACGATGGAGAAAGAGTTGACTAACTTTGAAAGTAAGAAACTGTTTTAGTTACAAAAAGACATCGGTTATAACATAAAATTAAGGTTTATAAATACAACTCTCTAAATGAATTATACCAAAATATACTTTCTACGCCAACCTAGTCATACCCCGACAATTCCCAAAATATTACTTCCAACTCCTCACCGCCCTTACTTGGCCGGTCCGCCTGTCTCGGAATCTAAAAACATTAAAGGGAGAGGGGTGAGAATAAATCTCAGCAAGCTATTATGAATGCAACAATATGCCATATAAGATGCAACACATAACAAGTTGCATATAACACATTGGAAAAGCTGTAAACACCTTACATTACCTTGGTTTACCTTTTCCCGTCTGAACAATAGTCGTACAACATTGGGTATAATAATACCCCAATCTTAAGTGAGCTGCTTAAGCAATACTCATATCTTATAAGACCCGTTTTTCAGGGAACCAAATAAGATAGTAGCAACTCTGTAAGGCTTTTGGCTCACTACAAATGCTATAACCCCAACCTGTGGCCACAGGAGGGGACGGTCACAGATATAACATAATCCGATCACATTAGGTCACACTTCCATAATTGATCGTATTATGTTATACCCCCAAACATCAGCTGATTAACACATTATCAAGCACATAATAGTTACTTGAAATATAATCCACAAACGGGATAAGCAATATAGCCACATGGTAAAATATACTCATGTTCAAAAAATCTCATAGTGTAACATTTATTTAAAATACTATGCATAAATAAGTAATATAACCACATGGTAAAATATACTCATGTTCAACCAATAATCAGAGTGCAACATTTATGTAATACACTAAGCATAATACAATCCATAAATATGTACTCAAGTAAGATAATGAAATATCATCAACCCATCTTACTTAGTCATTATACGACAATATATGATCTCTATAAGGATCCAAGTTAACTCTACCAAGTTGGAGTCACATTTAATAAACTGCCAAATGATTTCTAAGTCGGGAATAGAGTGCTTCCGTATTTCCATTTAAAACCCAATTAAGGTACCATTAAGTGTTCTAATTATAACTTAAGTTAAAAGGACTAACTCATATCCGGGTTGGACTAGATTCTACTACCTTATCATGGTTAGGGATCATGCCACTAAGTTGTTGGTACAAATCAGCAAGAAAATAACTCAGGAGGGTCTGGCACCATGGGCGACCGCCCTAGCCACTTGGGCGACCGCCCAAGTGGAAATTAAAAAGGGGAACCAAACCGCTGAAAGGATGGGCGACCGCACAGGATTACCTGGGCGACCGCCCAAGAGGATTTCTTAAGGAGACCACCTTCTGGTCACATGGGCGGCCGCTCAAGCCCCCCATGGGCGACCGCCCAAGACCAACTCCGGCCTTGCCCAGATTTCAATTCCTTTTTGCCTATGTTCTTTTCCCTTTTGTAATTCTTCCTTAATTTCTTGATCACCAAGAGAATTCTCTAACTTAACAAACCTCATCCTAAATCATTTAACCCAAAATAACATAAACCTAGATTATTTTCTACAAGATTTCCAACCCATCTCACTAACACATTACAAGTTAAATCTTTCAAACTAACTCCACCCATCTCTTACACCATAAATCCACTTCTATGAACAATAACATCATCCTAAGTCATATACCAATTTCCCAACTTCAAAGAGGCTTCCAAGACATCAACACCCATCATAACAACAATAACAAAATAAATAGTTCATGAACAATTAAAGAAGAGAAGGGTCATAATAACTCACCTTAGGAAATAAGAGATGGATTAAGGATTTTCTTGGCTTGATCAACTCTCCTAGATGCACCCATCACAAAAGTACTCTTGGATTGAAAAATGAAGAAGAAATGACTCCCCTAGGAACTTAAGAAGATGAGGCTTCAAGGTTATGCTTCCATGGAGTTCTTGGGAGGAGTAAGAAGAAATGAGGGAGAAGGAGTAAGGAGGATGTAATAGTAAGGGGGAATTATGGGAAGAGCATGGTGATTGTTGACTTAAAGGGAAGTAAGATGAGGGAAATAAGGGGGAGGTGATGGCCCCCCATCCCCAATTAATTCTAGGCTTTCTAAAATAACCAATTTGGTCCTTTAAATTCTAAGGTAGTGAAATCAAATCCTTTATTCTAATTTTCTTTGCCCACACACATTAATCTCATTTCCATTCTTTATTTATTTTCTATTTTTATATTTTCCCCATAGAACATTATTTTATTTCCCAATCATTTCATCCTAATATAAGAAATCAAGTATATAAAAATGAACACATAATATTAACAATAATATTAAAAGCACACAATATGATGATAAATTAGTGCCTAGGTTTAGGGTCGTTACAATCTGGTCTTGTTTTACATCAGGGGTTCCAACAAACCTTCCTTCCTTAGGGATAAAAAAGGATTTCCGGGCGAATCTAGGTCGCCCATAAGTAGGTCCCTTGAGTCTGTATATAGGACTGATTCCCCTGTTTCCTCTTGCTTTTCAGATATATTGACACAAGAAAGGGAGGCGGCCTCTGCCACAATGAGCTCTCACTCCACTAACATTGTTGATGATTTCTGCTCATCGGTCATCCCTGGCCGTAATGAGAGGGGTTATGTGGCCCCCAAACCCAAGCATGGAAAGAAGGCCTCAGAATCTAGGCTTAAAATATTGCACGATCACTATGAGGTCGATAGGGAGGAGTTCAGGCTAACCCACATGACAGCCAAACAGTTTGACGCCTTTAGCTGGGCAGACAAGACTATTGACCCTACCAAAGTGGCCTTCTTCTACAGCCAATTTGAGGCCGGACTACGACTTCCCTTAGACCCGTTTGTCTGTGAATTCCTGGAGTAGTTGGCAGCTGCTCCTATGTAATTGGGGGCTAACACTTGTAGGGTGCTTACTTGCTTCAACATTGTGTGTAGATTCCTGGGGTACGAGCCGTGTGTATATGTTTTTAGGGAATTTTTCAAGGTGGTATACGATAAGAGAACCCGTGGGTTTAGTACCCCTGCTAGGAGGAATGCCCCCAAGCTGTTCATTAATTTGATTGATAAAGTGGTGGGATGGAACAACCACGTAATATTGGTCGAGAGCAAAAAGGGATGGGAGTTCTCTTTGCTCGATGATAATTCTAAGGCGGTGAAGGAGGAAGATTACTGGGTCTCTTCATGGAGTAAAGAGTTGATTTGTAGGCTGACACTGGTAGCTCAGAGGGACACTGTTAACTGGGTCGCCCTTCAATCAAACAAGGAGAATTTCATTCAAGATGGCATGATGTTGGGGGGAGATGGAGAGGTGGCCCCCTTGGCCTTGATAATAAGGGGCCATAGATATCCTGATTGGGTGACCCATGCCCTAGGTAGGTTCGAGGACCAATGCCACTTTTGCCAAAAAAAAACGCCCGATTACTGTAGAAATAAAGGAGAGCATGTTGGTGGTAAATTGTTATCTTCTTTCTCCTTTTATTCGCACTTTTTGTTTATTCGTCATTATCTTAGTTCGATCATTTTTTGCTAACTGTTTCTTTCTTTGTCTATGCAGTACTTACCCCCGAACAACAAGCAAACATGAATCGTATTGTGGGTGTGGCCGATCAAAGAAAGAGCAAGAGGGCTCACGGGAAAGCAAATGCTCGTGCTAGCAGAGAAAAGGAAGTTGTCGATTGTCAAAAGTTGCGCCCCAAGGTTGGTATGGGGACGATACCCGTGGATGGGTCAGGGCCCTTTCAACTAATGGACGAGCCCACCGTCGACCAAACATAGGAGGTTGAGGTTGAAGCTTCCTCGGAAAAAACCTCAGAGTCAAGCCCCAGATCTGAACCAGCTGGGTCGATCCCCTCTAATATTGTTGATATTGAGGATGACGAGCAGAGAGATGAGGAGGCATTCCCCCTTACTACCAAAAGGAAGAGGTCAAGGTTCGGCCCAAGTGGCACTTCCAATGATCCTCCTCCCCAAGCTCCCCCAATGACTAACGCGGAGCTCGTTCGTGCTGAGGTGGCGAATCTTAGCGATGTGCTCGCCCTCACCATGCTCGACTGCATGAACTGTCGTTATCCCGAGCTGGAGTGTGGGCAGGCTGTCGTGCGACGGGCTGTGGATTCAAACTTGTTATCCCACTTTGCTAAGGAGGGGCTTTCTCCTAAGGAGTTCGCTGATAGGTGTGGCCTATCTCATTGCGAGGTACCACTATCCTTCTGTCTATTTTTCTTAGTTACTTTAGTAGCCATATTTGTCACTCGCTTTCGACTATGACTATTTGTTGAGTTTGACCACTTTCTTTTTGTGGATGCAGTCTCTAACCCTTGTCGAGCAAGCCAAAAGTGGCTGGAGGGCGGCCATCGAGCAGGAGAAGATTGCTACAGCAGCCTATGCCCGGAAGGTCAGTGAGATAGATGAGCTGAAAGAGAAGTATGGCGATCTGGATGCAACGTACGATGCTATCAAGCTTGCGAAAGATGTTGCGGAGGCTGATAGAGACAAGGCCCAGGCAGCTCTTAAAGAGGCTGAGGAGAAGAATAATTTACTGAAGGGGGAGGTCGATGCTGTTGAGGCCGACAAATCCATCCTGGAAAAAGATAACAGGGAGCTGGGGAAGATGCTAAAGGAAGGTAATGAGCGTTTTCTGAAAATGTCTGAGGACCAGCTAGCCACTCGAAAGACCTGGGAGGAGGAGGCTTTGACTAGAGATAAAGCTGCAGTAGAAGCCTTCAAGAATAGCGATGAATGCTACGATATCATCGTTAGCCGAGCTAAAGATTTTTATGCGTAGGTCGTCGTCATATGGCCCGTCGGGCCATATTAGATCCCTCAGCTGATGTATCCCTGGAGCAGCTAGCCAGATGGGCATCCGAGGAGCAATATGACACCGTAGCCCGTGGTGGTTATACTGTCGTGCCCAATAGTGACAACGACCTAGCTTATATAGCTCAGCTCGATCAGGATGATGGCTGCGAGCCTTGGGTCGCTCCTCCCATTGCAGAAAGAAACTTCAACATACTTTTCCAATAATTTTTGGATGCAGAAGATATGGAGGAGGATGAATTGAAGATGAGGGGGTCGACAAAGATCAGCAGGATCCAGCTAACGACGAGCCAGCTGTTTGATTTATGGTTTAGTTGATGTAATTAACAAGTTTCAAAAAAAAAATTCTTTTGATTTATGTAGTCCATGCCTGGGCCCATTTTGGGAGGCATGGTAACATATTTTTGCCTGCACAAGTTCTGGCCCGATTTGGGGGACTTGCTTTATATAATATCGTAGTTGACTTTATACTTGAATCATCTTGTCTGGATCCTTGCTTGTATTTACTAGTCGAACTAGACTGAATTGATGATTGATCAAAGTCTTGGATGGTGAGCAGTTGGTAATTTAACGAAGCTGACCAAGGTTATGGTTGATCTTTGAGAAGGAGGTCGACTAAGAGTCGGACTTGTTAAGGAACGAGACTGTCCTAAATCTTCAGTCGGACCTATTTAAGAACGAGGTCGACTTAGGACATCGGTCGAGTCTGTTAAGGAACAAGACTGCCCTAAATCTTCAGTCGGACCTGTTTAAGAACGAGGTCGACTTAGGACATCAGTCGAGTCTGTTAAGGAACGAAATTGCCCTAAATCTTCAGTCGAATCTGTTTAAGAACAAGTTCGACTTAGGACATCGGTCAAGTCTGTTAAGAAACGAGACTGCCCTAAATCTTCAGTCGGACCTGTTTAAGAACGAGGTCGCGACTTAGGACATCGATCGAGTCTGTTAAGGAACGAGACTGCCCTAAATCTTCAGTCGGACCTGTTTAAGAACGAGGTCGACTTAGGACATCGATCTAGTCTGTTAAGAAACGAGACTGCCCATTAAAAAATAAAATTTGCTTGACAATCATATATGATAATTTAGCTGTAGTTTCCTCGCATGTGGCCCCCGAGTTATGTTTGATCGAGAAGCTTAGGTCGCACATGCTGGTTTGATCAAACGTAACTGTTCTGTTCGGATCATAGAATCTTGACTATCCCAAATTTAATCTTGGCTGCCTTGGTTCTGGTATACCTCCTCCTGCTAGCTCGCCTCCGGTAGGTCGAACTTCTTTCACAAACCTGTCTAGCTTTCCACTATTGACCCACTTCTGGATGATTTGTTTCAAACTCATACATTCCTTAGTAGTGTGTCCAGTATCTTTATGGAACTCGCAGAACCTACTATTATCTCTTTTGAATTTGTTTTGGGGATTCATGGGAGCAGGAGGACCAAGGTCGACCGTGTTCATTATTTTCGTTCGGCTTACAGTCGGAGGGGTGAAACTTTCGGGGACTCTTTTGGTTGCCCTCGTCCTGTTTTTTCCCTTGTTGTGGTTGTCATTGTGTTTAACCTGACCCTCTTTGGTCGATTCTCCGCCTTCAGAATGTCTCAAGCCTTTGTCTTTCTTCCTTTCTTCAGCTATGGCCACATCATAGGCCCTTTCAAACAATTCCTGCCTGGTAGTCACTTTCCTAACCTGTAGCTCGTAATCTAAATCCGGAGAGGACACCCCATTCTTGAAACAGTTGATAACTTCCCTGTCTGTTAGGTCCTCTTCTATTTGGTCGACCATCTCCTTGAACCTTGTGTAGTAGGTCATCGAGCTCTCAGTTTTGCCCTGAGTTAAATTGTTCAAGTCGGTGACCGTCTTCTTTCGGGCCCCCGCTGTTGAGAAACGATCAAGAAATTTCTTCCTCATATACTCCCATGAAGATATGCAGCCTGGAGTTAATCCACGAAACCAAGTCAATGCTGCAGCTGTGAAGGTGCTGGTTAGTGCTTTGTACAGCACATCATCCTCGGAGGAGACCAAACACATGGTGGCCTCAAAGTGTTGCATATGGTTCAGGGCGTTGGTCGCACCTGAATACTTGTCTAGGGAGGGCAATTTAAAACCCACACGAGGTCGTAGCTCGAGCAACTCTTTAGACAAGGGATGAAGAGTATTGTAGTTTCGTTCGCCCTTTCCGTCGACCTCCTTTCTGTCGGCCTCCATTTTCTCCAATCTTCTCTTTAGATTCAGCAGCTCCCTAGCATCCGGGTTGTCGTCCCTTTGATGGGAGACTTTATTAGACCTCTGCCTCTCCTCCTGGTGAGGCTCCCCCTAGAGTAGGCCCTCCGCCTTTCACTCCTAGGTGGAGTTATTTCTCTCCTTCCTCGGTGGGAAACAACTCTATCTCTCTTTGGTGGCGACCTGCGCCCATTTCTTTCTCGATGAGAGTGTGACCTTTCTGTTCTGGCTGGCGACCTGCGCCCGTTTCTATCTCGATGGGAATGCGATCTCTCTGTTCTGGCTGGCGACCTGCGCCCGTTTCTATCTCGATGGGAATGCGATCTCTCCGTTCTGGATGGCGACCTACGCATATTCCTTTTGGCCTCCCTTTGACGCCTCAAGGCTGACTCTGCCTCCTGCTCTCTATTCTGGTTGAGATGACTACTCAGGTCGTCGCTTGGAACAATTATGTGGGAACGAACATGTTGTACAATCATCTGCTTCTCGCCATTCTGCCTAGCACTTCCATTCTGTCTAGCACTCTCATTAGGCTGCCTGTGAGAGGTTTGAGAGGGAGCTGCTCTTTGCGATCTCCTATCATCCTGATCTGAAGGTCCTGACATATCGAGTAACTCTTGCAATATTCTAGCCCATTCCAGCAACAAGTCCTTTCTACTGAGGTGATTAGTTGAGGGACCTATATTGTCGCCTACAACTATTCGACCTATCAGTTGGCAATTTGGCTGTGGCTGTGCTTCTGTTTCGGGCATAGGCCTCTTCTGTTGCCTCCTATTATCCGGCAACCCAGTTCCATCAGCAATGTTATTAGAGTGTGTCGCCCTCCTAGCCTGGTGCCTTAGTGGAGGAGGAGGTAGATTGATACGGTTTTCGGTACCGGCGTCCATGTTTCCACCGGCATTCCCTTGCTCGCTCTCAGTAGAGGGTGTTGCGGTGTGTCCGTCAGAAACCATGATTATGGTTTGATAAGATTTCGAGGTCAAAAAGCTTCACTTTCCGGCAATGAAACCAAACTGATGCTGCAGGAAACGTGCTGATCAATCTCCATCCAGTTGTAAGACCGATCTCCTAGCTTTGATTGACCTGAAACACAGAACCCACGACTAGCCGGAATGGTCTCCGCCGAAGACCCTCGGGCGTGAGAGTAAGTATGGTGATATGAGAGCTGATTAATTATAATGAACAATGTATTCAGAATAACAAAAATCAGTTACCTCTAAACAGTTGAAGTTGTGAAGTATTTATAGGCCTTGATAAGAGGTATAATTGTTGTGAGATTGTATGAAATTCCTAGAATCATGGATCAGATTTGTAAGAGAGATCGTGTCCATAAATAACTCCTGCTTTGTAGGACTTCTATTATGAAAAAAATTGTATATGCGTCATGTCTCTGTAGGTCGACGTACGTCTGGTAGGTCGAGGTCGCCTGCATGGATCTAGGTCGACCTGACTGCTTGATATAGCCGGGTAATATCCGTATAAGTTAATTTATATGTCAAGAAAGAGGGAGTATCATTTTAATAACTCCCAAATTTTCACTTAACCATCAAAATGAAAATGAAACCATAATGTTAAAATTTATCTAATTAAAAAGCCATTTGGAAAACAATAATAGAATATTCTAACACTTGTGGCATGAAAGAAATTCCAGGGTATGGAATCATACATCTATGTTATGTCAGCAAGTCGGGTAGCACAAATGGCAAGTCAAGCTTTAATTTAAGAGTGCGTCTGCTGAGAAACGCGTTTCTCCATAACTATGGAGAAACGTGTTTTTCATAGCCAGAAGCTTTACATTTGATAACCAGAAAAAAAAAACCCAAGGCCAAGACCAAAAGCTTCTGGATATCCAGAAGCTTTGCATTTGATAGCCAGAAGCTTTGCAGTTGATATCCAGAAGCTTTGTATTTGATAGCCGAAGGATGTGAAATGTATATCCGTAAACTGTTAGGTGCATATCCGTAAAAAGCGTTAGGTGCATATCCGAAATGTGTTAGTGGCATATCCGTAAATTGCTATTGAAGGTTTGGATATCCGAAACCTTCAAATGTATATCCAGAAACATTTTGAAGGTTTCTGGATATTCATTTGAAGGTTTCTGGATATCACTTTCATAGGTTTCTGGCTATCTAGCTCATTGTCGCGCGACATGTCGGGACCCGTTTCTCCATAACTTATGGAGAAACGCGTTTCTCCCTAGATTTTGTGTTAATTTAATGGAATGGAATGGAGGGATGCTCAGAAGCTGTTTTCGCCAGAGGCTCGATCGGGATGGAGTTCAGACTACTTCAAACCAGTGTGCCCCTCAATTATTTTAAACTCAACACGGATCCATCATTTTCAGCCGAGTTACATTTTCAGGTAAATAAAAAATATTTATACTTAAAATTATTTGAACTTGTAAATAAAAAATATTTTTAAAATTTGTGTGAATAATATTTATATTTTGGACAAATTGTAATTTGGTAACCTGTGTTTGACTCACTTTTGCACAAGTACTCGTGAAACGACAAAATTACTCCTTTAAAAGTCACATGTTTTAAAAGTCATGGGCAAGGCACGTGTATTCCATTTCGCCAAAAAATTAACGATTTATTAATTTTTACATCATATTGCAACAAAATGACAAATATAGGAATCAGAATGATACGTTTTGAAGCTCAGTTATGATATTGCAACCGTATATAAAACTCATGTTACCAAGTTGTAATTTGCCCATTATTATAATAACTAGTGTAACACCCGTGCGTTAAACGCACGACACAATACTTTGACAAAAAACTTAAACAAATCAAAGATAGTGCCTATAACAGTATTAGAAATTTTGAAAATTTTATTTGTACCTAACATTAAGTCATCTATTACTTTAAAGCTTTTTTGGACTGTAATTCCTACAAAACAACCTGAACCGTGAAGCATTGGATTGGACGTTTAACCATTACGGGCTGCACAAAAAGCAGTGACCAGAGAGGGCAATTGCAATGGCACAGATATGCATGTAAACATCAGACCATCTAACCAAGATAAACTTCTGTAATGCTTCATCAAGATTAAATACATCAATATGATTGGCCAAGCAGATGATGAGAACATGAATATAATAGATTAAAACAAAAGCTTAAATCTTGAGCTAGATACCCCACAACAAAAGGTCGACAAGAACAATGCAATAATCTTTAACATGCATTGTATTCGTGTTCACAGTTACTTACTCTTTAACTCGTATATTCAATTGTTAATATAAAAATTACACATATATGAAGGAATTCACGCTCATACCACACAACAATAGCCCAGCAAGAACAATACAATTGTAGACCCACTTCAGTCACCCATCACCAACTATTCTCAATTGCAATTAGATGTGCGATAAACAATAGCGTCGTCACATCTGCTTTCCTAAGGAGGAAAACCATTACATTACTAAGAAACCTATTTTAAAATAAATCTTAAGTAAGATACATATCAAACTCCTTTTCACCGTCTTTAAATTTGGTCCATTATCAGTCGGACATCTCTCACCTGGACATGGTAAAGTTAAAATAATCAGATATAAACAGAAAACTATTTAAACATGTGAAAGATATGATGCCACTGCAGACACACACACCACAAATCACCACACCAATTATGGGCTGCTCAAGAAATCAGCAGTTCACAAGTTTATATCTTTCGCTCACCCAAATATATAGAATGTTGAGACAAGAAAGTCATTATACTATTAGTAACTGGAACAGAGGAGTTACTGCAACGTGAAGAAGATGGAGCTCAATAGCATGCAATCATAATTCTAGAAGCAGCATGCCAAGCAATAACTTATATTTAGTATGCATATACCACTCATAAAATTTAAAGATGCAATGCAACTTCTTAATAAGCTAGGTGCTACTGAGATGTGATTATACCAGAAATTAAGCGCAAGCAACAAATTTGTATCTCCCAAATGAAGGTAAAAGTTCTAAAATTACTCTAGTGCTTTTAGTTGGATTATTATTCCTCAAAAACTCAAACCATTGTCATACGTTCTTTGGCATTCAAATATTATAGAAGGGTTATCCTTATCCAATTCAAGAAGATTGATTTTAAATAAATTTTGGGATCTATATTATAAAAGATAGAGCAATCTAAAGGCTACATCCAAACAATTTAATTAATAAGGAGACTTAACAACTTAATTCATTTTCATCCAATAGAAGATTCGCAGTCATTGTATCCGTGTGAACTACTTTCTCCATCCCATAATAAAATATCAAATAACATATCAAAGTTTTTAATGAATATGCTTTACTTAATGTATATTTTTGTCAAACCACCATAAACTCGTCTCATAAAAAACATGTTAAACACAGTAACAATCAAATCCATGCATCTAGCTTTGAATGTTTCAAAACGAAAACTCAAAAAACTGGGAAGAATATATGTTTGCACCAAACTGGCAATTACACCCAAGTGAAATCATGAAATTCATTTAACATATATTTTCATGAAATCAAGCCAAACCCCACTAGATCACAAAAAATAAAAAGAATTATGAAGTACCTCAAGCTGAGTAATCATCTCAATTGTGAGATTCAAGTCACCCCCATTCGCGAAGAAACCCTCTGCAAGGCTTTCAGCCTTAAAACCAGGAAATTGTGATGCCAAAAACTCAAGTGGATTCACATATGTACCCTCCACCATGTCCTATGAGAGTAAATGCGAGGTAAATTCGGGACATGGACAAGGCGAAGATAAACATTCATGGTGAATTTGGATTGATGCAGGAAGAATTTGAGTTCTTGTGGCCAAGGCGTGAGGACAGAAAACCTCTGTTCTTGAGCAAACACCAGATCAAACCTAGAGGGCTAAGGTCAGTTAGATAGGAAATTCATTACTTCTATAATATATTGAGAAGATGGTGCAATTCATCAAAGTTAAAGGACTACATTTGCAATTGCAAATCAGACTTCAAATGCATTCACAATGGTCAAACAAATCATAAATCAATAAATCCAGGATATGAAGATATTGAACATGCAAAGGAGTTGATTGGTCGATTAAGAAAAAATGTGAATATACTTTTCCAACTTGGTGTTGAATGCGAAAAATTCCTTGTTTGGATGGCGTATGCAAGTCGAGAATCCTGAAATTCAGACGTGTATCCTGATTCACACGTACAAATTGCTTTCCAGCCTGCACTTATCAACCAAAATTTACATTAGTAGATGTCTAAGGATAAGCCCTTTCGAACAATGTATAATGAGATCACTCAGTTAATGATGTCTAACCCAATTCAAAGGATATCCACCAAAAATTATAGTAAATGTTAACAGCTTGTCAGAACATACCTCTAATGCCTTGTCAATTTCAACATCACTTCGGGCAGCATCTTCGATATTTATAGGAAGTGCAGGCATGGCCTTGTTGACACAATAAATCTTTCTAACTTGAATTTCAACCTACAGCAAGTATATGCAAGGTCATGAGTTGACAGGCAATAATTTCCACTTTTAAATGTTGAAAAGAATAACATTGCATGTATTCTGTGTAAACAAAAAAAGGTAACAGGCAACATGTTTAATGTATTGGAAAAGACTAAAAACAAAAATAACAGATAGTTTAACTTCAAATGTTGCATTAGAAAGTTGTCTCATAAAATCTTTTGCACTTGGAGGAGCACTCAATCTCCCTATAATTCACATAATCAAATAAAAAAATTCCAATGATAACAATCACAAACAGGATCGTAACAGAAAAGCAATATTCATTTTCCTACTGTTTAAATTCACTTTTTTTCCTATCAAAAATAAAATAAAATCACAGTTGTTAGAATTGAAACGGGATAATGATTGCTTATCTTTAAAACAAATAGCTTTTGATCAACATTGAAATGTTCCTTTAGTCTCTAAGCCAAGCTTAGTGCAAGGCAGGGCTGAGCACAGTCATACACTCTGCCTCACATTCTTAATAAACAAATATATATATATAAAGAAAGATGAACCAAAGAAGATGAATGCAAATATACTTGGCATTACATCATGTTTTGGTCAAATTTCAACAAGTGTATTTCGATGAGAAGAAAAGTGACTAAAGTGATATGAATCTAGGTACAATGATTATCAAGTTGAATAGAAATGGACACAAGATGTTTGTTGACTAGGGAAAGCCCTTGAACAACTTGTTCGCCGGCATAAAACCCCGGGAGGATTTGGCTCCTGCCTTGACCGAAAGTTTACTAAATGTTCTTGAGGATTACAGTACTATGAGCGTATTGAAAGAGACCTTAAGCTAGTGAATCATGTGTGTGCAAAATACAGTGGTATGTCTCTTTTATACCTCTCCACAACGGCTAACTACAAAGAGAATCATGGGCCTATAAACTCGGAAAAGAGGTTGATCCAATAGAGATATTTCCGCCATTTGTTGTTTGAGGGAAAAGATAAGATCCGTTGCTGAAGAAACGTCTTTGACTCAGTCTTTGCTTCCTTTGGCACGTGCCCTATAAAATAGGAATAGCGTTACTGGTCCCAACCTGCAGAAAACCAAGTTGTAAATGGAACAACTCAAGTTGTTAGTACCAAGTTGTTAAGTGTAAGTTGTAAACATGTTGACTGAAAATGTAGGGCCCAACAATTGCCCCCAAACTTTTTGAATTTTAAAAATGAGAAATAGAAAGAGACAAAAGAATTCAAAAAGTTTGCTAAATAAGGAAAAAAGATGACGGTTTTTAAAAGAGAAGAAAGGGATGCGACGGGACGGTTAAGTAGTTTTCCCAAGGCAAAAAGGTTTATTTGTTTTATAGTCCCAACCATTCTCAACCTCCATAAATACACAGACTCCTGTTCCAACTCTCTTTTTCAAAAACGTAACTTTCACAAAGATTTCGAGAAGAAGAACCAGGGAAGACGGTTTGGAGAGGAAAATCAAGTAGAGATTGACGGTGAGTTTCTTCTTTTCTTTTCAATTCCATCTCTGATTTTCTGTTTAAGCTTGAAAAAATGGGGAAGAGAAAGGCGGTGACTTTAATCGAGAGTGGAGAGGGTTTGCCCGCGGGTTTTCTAACCCAAAACATGTCAAGAACCCCGAAAAAGAGAAGTGTACAATCCTCGCTACCAATTTAGAAATTATCAAAAGAATCATGCCATAGCGTATGAAACCGAGTTTTTACCCACCTTGACCTAACCCTGAATGTTATTCCCCGAATGGGTATGTTTCCCGAATACCCCTTCACTATTGGTTTGAAATTCCCTTTCCCAATCTTAATCACCAAGTTCTTTGCTGCTACCAAACTTAACTATGCCCAACTTATGCCCCAAGGTTGGAGAAGCCTACAAACCCTCGTAAGGTTAAATGCAGAAACAGAGTTGGAAATAGGTTTAGAGGAATTCGCTCTCACAAATGAGATTAGGAGTTTTGGTTTAGGGAGGTATGGCTTTAGGGTTAGAGCTGGTAGGATGTCCTTTCTAAACGACAATGTTGATACCGCCGATAGAGGGTGGAAGAACAAATTCTTTTTCGCCAAGAAGAGCACCCTGGTGAAGGATGAGGGTGCCAACTTCAAATGGAGGTCCCAAGGTAGTATAGGCAATTTTTCTTATTCTAATGATGCTCCTTAATAACTCATTTAACTAATTCTCCAAATTTCTCTTTGGCTTAGTTGCGAAATTGGATGTGCTCTTTCCTTTTAAGGACAACACGGAGGAGAATGTGAGCAAGATTTATAATTTGGACCTGTTAGTGAGAACTTTTAAGGTACTACCAGTTCAATTTGTTGCAGATCAAGACGAGGAAGTTGGTCCTGAAGAAGCCCAAGAAACAAATCTTGAAGAAACTTTATCTGAGCCCATCCACATGTCTACAGGTTAATTAAATACCTGAAATCTTTGCCTATCTCCAACTTGTTCTAATTCCTTTATTTTGTTCTAACTTTTCAACCTTTTTTGCAGCCACCCTCTCTAAGGACACCGTTAGTGCTGCTGGCCTACTTGCTGCGGCTAGAGCGAAGAGTTTAGTAAGGCAAGACAGTAAGCCCCCCACCCTCGTGTCTGTTGTGGCTAGCTCCGATGTGATTGCATCCAAGAAGAAGGGGGATGCGAAGAAGAGAAAGCTAGTGGATGCTGAAGCCACAGATACAAATGGTGACATGGATATGGGGAAGTTAGGAGAAAAGTTCAGAGTTGCTGTTGAGAAGGTAAAGATGAAGGGACCTTTGAGTTTTTCCAAGGATTTTGATAGAATACTAATGCTTTCTTTTATGCAGGAAATTATGATCCCTATTGTGGCCCACATTGATGCATTGAAGATCAAGGCGGCGAGGCTCAGTTATGAAGTTGCAGAATCAAAGAAGGAGGCCACAAAAAGTGCCAAGGGAGTGGAGAAGTGGAAGAAGGAAGCAAACAAGCATGCTGGTGAAATGGAAGGATTTTGAATGCTTAGAAAAAGAAGTGGAAGCCATCAGGGCTGAGAACAAGGCTCACATGAAAGAACTTGCGGCTGCGGAGGGGAACTTTAAATTTCATGCCACCAAGACTTTGTTAGAGGCTCAAATTCAGATGATTGAGGAATATAAAAATGGGCAAGCCATAACTTGGAACCTGGAGGACGAGAGAAAAGTTTTGGAGGACCACATTGGGGAGCCAGCGGATGCAGAAGAAGTGAACTCCGCGGCCCTGGAAGCCCTAGTTGATGATGCTAACAAGGATCTGAACACCATAGTGGTTACTCCAAATGACCAAGGGGAAAATACAACACCGGCGGCAGCAGGCCACGAAGTTTGAAAAACATTTTAAAACTTTTGGGTATTTTTGGATGAACAAAAACAATTTTTGGTTTTATTTGTCGTACCTCTGTTGGTACGCACAACAAATGGGGGGAGTGCCCCTAAAAACAAGGTTTTATTTTGTAATGGCTCATAAGAGCCGAGACAATTTATTTGGGGGTACTAGGTTGGTCTAGTACTCCAAGCTTTCTTAGGGTTTTAGGGACTTGTTGGCTTACCCAACTTGTCCTTTAGTTGCGAAAAATCTTTTGAAAAACACTTAATGGTTTTTTAGCAAAGTATTTTATGTCTTTGAGAGACACTTTGTTTGTTCTTTAGATAACATGTAAATGTTATAAACCGAAGGTAACATGAAAATGTTACAACCAATAGTTCACAACTTAAGTAAGTGTGAAAACGTGCGCCTGTGCGAAGGTGTCGAAACCTTAATTCGTAAGAAAAGATGAATATCTTTTAACCATATGTACCTTTGATCAGAGGTAAATCGTTTGAAGAGATAGAACAAGTATCAGCCATCCTGGAGTGTCAACAAGTTCCATCCCTCTCCAGCTAAAGTTTCAACATGTATCAGCCGTACTGGCGTGTCAACATGTTGAACTCTTCTTCCTCAGGCTCAAACATGTATCAGCCTGCACCGGCGTGTCAACATGTTTGTCCCTGCTTCAGCCTTAGGTCCCAACAAGTATCAGCCGTACTGGCGTGTCAACATGTTGAGCCTACTCCTTTTGCTCAAGTTGCACCTCGCAAAACAGATTTATGTTAGGGTTGGGCGTCAGCGTAGCTAACGCCCCTCCGATGCTTAAGTTAGTAAGGATTCTCAACAAAAATTATCAACTTGAAATATACGAACGAACTTGACAACTTAAAATAAATCGTACCTGAGAAGTCTAGTTGCAAATAACTAGACCTACATGAAATAAAGTTTTAAGTGGATAGCTTTCCAACTTCTAGGGATTCTGTCTCCA
Organism: Adenophora triphylla var. japonica; assembly: GCA_022495995.1. NCBI lineage: Eukaryota > Viridiplantae > Streptophyta > Magnoliopsida > Asterales > Campanulaceae > Adenophora > Adenophora triphylla. Next base: position 40,685 of record JAFEMH010002662.1, on the reverse strand, counting down.
CTTGGGGTTGACAACCAATATGCACCTTCGCTGCCTTCAAAGATCGATGAGATATGGTCCTTCCCACTTGGGGGCTAGCTTACCTGCATTCAATTCTCTTGTATTTTGAAATACTTTTCTCAAAACTAAGTCATCAACCTGGAACCTTCTGACTCTGATATTCTTGTTGTAGGATCTTGCAATTCGTTGTTGATAAGCCGCCATCCTTATCTTGGCTAAATCCCTGATCTCATCAACCGTATCTAAATCTTGAGTTAACAAGAGATTATTTTCATCTTGAGTTAATAAGCCATACCTTGCTGTTGGGATTGTTACTTCAACTGGAATTACAGCTTCCGCCCCATATACCAATGAATATGGGGTCCTACCTGTGGCTCCTTTTGTGGTAGTCCTATCTGCCCAGAGTACAAGTGGTAACTCTTCAGCCCATTTTCCCTTCTTCTGATCTAGACGCTTCTTCAAGTTGTTGATGATCAACTTGTTGCTTGATTCAACTTGACCATTAGCTTGAGGGTGGACAGGTGTGGACATGATCAACTTGATGCCCCAACGAGCACAAAAATCCCTGGTCTTTTTACTTATAAATTGTGACCCGTTGTCACATATAATCTCTGATGGCACGCCAAACTCCGTCGATTATATTTTTCTTCGTAAATGAGATTACCTCCTTATCTCTCACCTGTACATAAGCTTCTGCTTCGATCCACTTTGAGAAGTAATCGGTTAATGCCAACATGAACACCTTGCCTCCGAGAGCCTTAGGCAACTTGCCTACAATGTCCATGCCCCACTGCATGAAAGGCCAAGATGGGACTATAGAATGTAAAGGCTCAGCAGGTTGATGCAAGATGTTACTGTGTCTTTAGTGTGCATCACACTTTTGTACATAGCTCATAGCATCTTGACGCATGGTTGGCCAATAGTATCCTGTCTTGAGGGCCTTTGACGCCAGTGCTTTCCCACCAGAGTGGTTCCCACAAATTCCTTGGTGTATTTCTTTGAGCACTAGTTCAACTTGTTCGTTATCGACACATCTCAAATAATGTCCTGCAAAAGACTTCTTGAATAGCACATCATCTATCAAAACGAAAGTTGAAGTACGAATCTTAAAATATCTAACATTCTTAACATCCGGTGGAATAGTTCCAAGTTGAAGGAACTCAATCACAGGTTGGGTCCAAGAAGGTTTGGCATCTTGTGCCCCAGTAGGTTGAGTAACAACTTGAGTTTCTTCAACTTGGTCTATTACCGGGTACTTAACATAAATGATGGGGATATTAGTATGCAACATTGATTTGCAAGTTGAACCCAAGTTGGCCAAGGCGTCCGCTTCTGCGTTCTCTTCTCTAGGGACCTGTTCCAAAGAGAATGATAGAAATTTCGAAGCTAAGGCCTTAACCTGTTGGAGGTACAGAGTCATCTTGGAATGCTTCGCCATATAACTGCCATTAAAATGGTTAGCTAGTAGTTGAGAGTCAACAAATACATTTAAATGTGTAATATTCAAACTTAAAGCTGTAGTTAAACCCATGATTAGGGCTTCATACTCATCTTCGTTATTTGTTGCACTGAATTCACAAGATACAGCTTGAGGTATGATATCACCTTGAGGGGACTTCAAGATTATTCCCAAACCAATCCCTTTAGAATTTGAAGCTCCATCGGTATACAGTGTCCAAAATCTAGGAACAGTTTTACCTTCAAGTTGTTGCACTTCCAGTTCTACCTCGTGCCGCAAACTTGGGTGAAGTCGCCTACGAAATCGGCTAGGGCCTGCGATTTGATGGTTGTTCTTGGCTCGTATGAAATATCATAAGTGCTCAACTTGACCGACCACTTGGCCAATCTGCCCGACATTTCTGGAGTTCTCAACACATCCTTTACAGGATAATTAGTTCTAACAGTTATGGAATGTGTTTCAAAATAATGACGTAGTTTGGTAGCAGCAGTAGTTAAGGCTAATATCAATTTTTCAAGATGAGAGTACCTTGTTTCAAAGATCCAATAAAGACTTACTTACATAGTAAACAGGATGTTGTTCACCTTGGATTTCCTTCACCAATACCGCACTAACAAAGCATTTTCAGCATACTAAGTATAAATAAAGATGCTCACCATGTTCGGGCTTAGCAAGCGGGGGTGACGTCATCAAGTATTCTTTAAGTTGTTTGAAGGCCGCCTCATGTTGGTCACTCCATTGAAAGAGTTTGTTTTTCCTTAATACTTCGTAGAATAACCCGCACTTATCGATGATTTGGATATAAATCTATTCAAAGCAAATTTACTCTACCCGTTAACCTTTGTACGTCCTGATGTTCTTAGGGGATTCCAAGTTGAGAATGGCTTTGATTTGTTCGGGACTTGCTTCGATTCCCCTCTTGGTCACCATATATCCCAAGAATTTACTCCGCTCTAACACCAAAGTTGCACTTCGCCGGATTGAGCTTCATGTCAAGGCTTTCAAGATGTTGAATGCCTCAAGAAGGTGCTCCACATGATCCTCAATGTGCTTGGATTTGACCACCATATCGTCTATGTAGACCTCCATCGTCTTGCCAAGTTGGTCTTTGAACATTTTGTTCACTAACCTTTGATAGGTTGCCCCCGCATTTTTAAGACCAAAGGGCATAGAAATATAACAATATATACCTTCCGGAGTCATGAATGCCGTATCTTCTTGGTCCGAAGGCTCCATTTGAATTTGTTGATACCCGAAGATGCATCCATGAATGTCAAGATGTCGTGGCCACTGTCTCATCAACTAGAGAATCAATATGAGGGAGAGGGAATGGATCCTGCGGACAGGCCTTGTTCAAGTCGGTGAAGTCCACGCATACTCGCCACTTTCCATTCTTCTTCTCCACCACTACAACGTTAGCCAACCACCTTGGGTACTGAACTTCTCTGATCATCTTGGACTTCAGAAGCCTCTCAACTTCATCCTTTATGATCTGGTTCCGCTCCTGGGCGAACTTCCTTCTTTTTTTACGGACAGGACGGATGGTCGGATCGATGTTCAACTTGTGAGTGATGATGTCCTTGCTTATCCCCGTCATGTCTTCATACTTCCAAGCAAAACAACATTTCGACTTTCCAGAACTCGATCGCCTCCTCTTCGATTTCGGACGGTAGGTCTATCCCAACTTGCACTTGGGCCTCAGGATTTGATGCATCAACAGGAACGCTTTTTGTATCGTGCTCCACTGCTTCAAGAATGTCCTGGGCCTTTTTCTTTAATTGCTATGCTTGCCGAGGGGTCGAGCTTGCTTTCATGTTGACCTTGTAGCATTCTTTAGAAACTTGCTGGTTTCCCTTCAACTTGGCAACTCCCCAAGGTGTTGGAAACTTGACGCATTGATGGTAAGTTGATGGCACAGCCTTCATGTTGTGGATCCAAGGTCTTCCCAATATAACATTGTACGAGGAAGAGCACTCAATCACACAAAACCTCTTCATGGAATTCATACCCTCTAGGTAGATGGGCAACTTGATCTCTCCGACTGTTTGCTTCACCTCACCACTGAACCCTACCAATACGGATGAATTCTTCACCACTTCGGACAGAGGGATGGCCATATCTTCAAGAGCATGAGTGAAGATGATGTTGACCGAGCTGCCACCATCGATCAGAATCCGCTTGACCACACAATTAGCAATCTGAACCTGAACAACTAGACCATCATGATGAGGGTCCAACGTGTTGTCCTTATCTTCATCTTCAAAAGAAATGATATGACCATCTGTGAAGTCACGACGCCTTGAAGGCAATTCTGATTGATCTTCCTTAGAGCTTTTGGCATGACGCTGCGCAGAGTAAGTTGTGCCGCAAATATGAGATCCACCCGAAATAACATTTACTACCTTGGTGGGCCGGAGGGGTGCAACTTTCTCGGGTCTAGATCGCTCCCCGAATCAGCTCTTTAGACTCAGCCCGACCCTCTTCTTGCCCAAAGAAATCCTTAAGGAGACCCTTGGACAATAAGTGAGCGATTTCTTTCCTTAAGGCAAAACAATTCTCGGTAGTATGCCCAAAATCCTCATGAAATGCACACCACTTGGACTTGTCCTTCCAAGTTGTAGACTGGTCGTTCTTCTTGGGCCACCTTGCTTTATCCCCAAGATTTCCCATGGCGCACAAGATTCCTACGATATCCACAGAAAAGCAGTATTCAGAAATTTTTGGATAATCATTATCATCTTCCTCTTGATCATCATCTATAACATGAATTCTAGAATATTCAGATTTAACAGGGGGTTTGCCCCTGTTGGACTTATAGTGATGGGAATCCGATTTTCTATCGGAAGGCTCAAATAGAGGAGTAGGAGTCCTCCCAGTTGACTTCCCCATCGCCAAGCTATCTTCCTCCAATCTGATGTAAGGCAAGGCCCTGGTTCTGATTTCTTCAAGTTGTTTCGCAGGGGTCATCACCAACTCGTTGTAGAACAATGAGCTCTTCTTCAAGCCTATACGGAATGCTTCCGTAGTGGTGGACACGTCCAAGTTGGGTATAGTCACTGCCTCCTTGTTGAACCTGTGCAAATATTCTTTAAGATTTTCGTTAGGCTGTTGCACAATTCTATAGAGATCACTAGTCAACTTGTCAAATGCCCTATTGCACGAAAATTGGTTAATGAACATATTAACAAGTTGAGCATAAGATGAAATAGAGTTTAGAGGAGCCCGTTAGCCATTTTAAGGCCGGTCCCGACAAAGTAGAGCCAAAGCCCCCGCAAAATACGCTTCTTTAAACATAGGGGGATACTTATGATATCCATTGATTCCCGATACAAAGCAATACATGTTCAAGGGGTCGGTGCTTCCATCATACTTCTTCATGTGAGGGACTGAGAATTTCTTTGGGATCTCCACACTTGCTATTGCTGGAACGAAGCGAGATTCATTATAGCATGTTGGAGAAACTTGGTGGTACGGCATGTTGACTCCGGGTATGCTCCGAAGCAAATCCTTGATAGTCTGCATTTCCTTAACAAGTTGACTCTCTGCAAAAAGAGGATTGGTATTAAACTGAGATGCAGAAGTATCAAAAGCATTAAAGAAACTCCCTGCTTGCCCCATTGGAGGTGTAGCATAGGTGTAGCAAGATGACAGCGCAGGTTGGCTAGTTGGTCGGCTGAATCTTGGTTGTTCGATTGGAATGGATGCCACGATCGTGCTCTCTGCCGGCAAGGTATTAGTCATAGGAATATCCCCAACATGGCTTGGTCCTGTACCTGCACCAAACAAAGATCTAGGAAGTAAATGTGAAAATGGAGTAGAGACTTGAGTTTCAACTTGCTTCCCTTTACGCAGGTTATCAATGGCATTGAATATCATGGTGTTCGTATGCTCCTGACCATCCAGCCGATCGCCTATCTTCCTCAACATGTCCGCGATGTTGGACATTATCTCCAAATTGACAGCCTCTGCACTTGGAGGAGGATTGCCTTGGGCATTGGAAACAGGAAGTGGACGGCTCCTCTCAGCTTGACTGCCGGACGATGGATTAGCCATTTCTACTTGAATAATCAAAGTTTCCCACATACGGCGCCAAATTGTTTTGGTCAAATTTCAACAAGTGTATTTCGATGAGAAGAAAAGTGACTAAAGTGATATGAATCTAGGTACAATGATTATCAAGTTGAATAGAAATGGACACAAGATGTTTGTTGACTAGGGAAAGCCCTTGAACAACTTGTTCGCCGGCATAAAACCCCGGGAGGATTTGGCTCCTGCCTTGACCGAAAGTTTACTAAGTGTTCTTGAGGATTACAGTACTATGAGCGTATTGAAAGAGACCTTAAGCTAGTGAATCATGTGTGTGCAAAATACAGTGGTATGTCTCTTTTATACCTCTCCACAACGGCTAACTACAAAGAGAATCATGGGCCTATAAACTCGGAAAAGAGGTTGATCCAATAGAGATATTTCCGCCATTTGTTGTTTGAGGGAAAAGATAAGATCCGTTGCTGAAGAAACGTCTTTGACTCAGTCTTTGCTTCCTTTGGCACGTGCCCTATAAAATAGGAATAGCGTTACTGGTCCCAACCTGCAGAAAACCAAGTTGTAAATGGAACAACTCAAGTTGTTAGTACCAAGTTGTTAAGTGTAAGTTGTAAACATGTTGACTGAAAATGTAGGGCCCAACACATCATAGGATACTAATACCTATGGCAGTCAATCATATGATGTATCAATAGCATAAATTGAGTCATGCGTAACTATTTGCAAGAGATATATGACAATGATTTATGAACGAAGTTCACTATTTTAAAGCAGTTGAAATTAATGTATAGTTTAGCATTAAATCAGAAGGTCCTAGTGTTCTAAGGTTGGTCAAATTGAAATAAGATAAAAGTTTAAGGCGCAACTCTTCAATTGTGACGGACTGAACAATGGTAATTCAATTCAAACTATAACATTGAACATAATAGACAATTAGTGTACAGAGAAGAAGTAGATGAGAATTGCACATGAATTTGATAAAATTCACCACATAGAGGTGTAGGAAACATGGTTGATGAGATGAAGAAAGGATGTAGAAATGTTAAGACAATTACGATCACCATGGGGTTGGATACAGAAAGAAGAAATGAAGAAAAAGAATTAAAGGATTCAATTGAATTAGATGCCAAAAAAAGAGAGAGAGAGAACTGTATGTAGTAGCATTGGCAACTGTAAGAACCTTAATTCCTCCACTCCAAAAAAGGTGCTTATTTTCGTTCATGATAAACAACAAAGAGCATTTAATTTTAGGGCAGTGTTAACTATATGTTGCTTGGCATTGGAAAAGGGTAATTATGAATTCAAACAAGCTTTGGCGGCAAAATTTTTAATAAAGATCAATATGTGAGAATTCACTTTCGAATAATGCAAAAGATATATATTCCAACTCGGACAACATAGTAGATAAATGCGTAAATAGTTGTACATACATTTGCTTCAAGAAGCCAGGATTCACATTCCCTAACCTTCCTTTCCCGCATAGTTTGAATCAAATGTTCCCTCCTTGTTTTGATATCAAATGTATTACGGGCTCTTCGTAGATGTAATCAATTGTCAACCACTTAGTTTGCATGCTTGGGTCAAACCGGAGTCATTTTGAGGGACACATGCTCGCACATTAAGCAACTACATAAGTATCTGTATGAGATAGTAAAACCGTAATGACCCATGAGTATCCAAGCACCTCTAATTGAGCTATTGCGGCGGTGTTCACACAATTCAACAGGTTAAGATTATAAGGTAACTATCAATATATCACCAGTTCACCACAATGGGTAAAAGTTAGCCCTCTATTCCTCTTCTTTGCATGTATATCACCAGTTGGCAACGTCTTTGTCCTCAACACCGGTTACAACCCTTTACATTGAAGCCCAGACACTCGAAGAAAATGGGTCTTACATTTTCCAGATTACCTATTAAAGGAACTTGATTTAACAAACTAATGGCTTTGCAAAGAGAAATTTCAAATACAACGTGGTTTGGTGCATATGTATTTTCATATAGTGCACTGATTCAAAACTTCTATATAGTTTTTACAACTGAACCCGAAGGATTCTTTGAAATATCTCTAAATCTGAACAACTAATTGCTTCAATTTGATTGTAACTGCTTTTATATAGTTCAACAGATGTAAAGATTAGGGCTAGCTGCTACTTCAGCCTATTTCCTAAGATATAGAACCTGAAATCTCAATTTTATTAGCCTATGGCTACATATCAAGCTACTACTTAAGCCTATTTCCTAAGATATAGATCCTGGAATCTCAATTTTATTAGCCTGTGGCTATATATCAAATACAACCTAAACTTGCAGGACCAAAGCAAATAATCAAAATATCAGGTGGAAGCAGCAAAATTATTGGTTATAAATTGTTACTAAGATTTGAGAAAAGAAAGATACCTGCTCTGCTCAGCTCAAGAATGAATAGGTGCTTCAATTGGATATGCAATTCAATGTAGATCTCGAATTGAAGAATTGGTGCTTCAATTGGATATGCAACTCAGACTAATGGCTATATATCAAATACAACCTAAACTTGCAAGACAAAAGCAAATAATCAAAATACCAGTGGAAGCAAAGAAAATTATTGGTTATAAATTGTTACTAAGATTTGAGAAAAGAAAGATACCTGCTCTGCTCAGCTCAAGAATGAATAGGTGCTTCAATTGGATATGCAATTCAATGTAGAGCTCGAATTGAAGAATGGGTGCTTCAATTGGATATGCAACTCAGACTAATGGCTAGGGTTTACATGACTGGAGTTCGAATTAGTGATTTTGATGTAGGATTCAGATAGTTATGGTAATCGGTGAAGGAAGGGGATTTTGAGAGGGAATTGGTTGGGTATGGCGAAAACGGTGTAGCCATGGCATAAGAGAGAAGAGAGAAGAAAGAAGAAAGAGAGCGCGGAGACCATGGGAGAAGAGAGAGAGAAGGCATCAACCATGGCAGAAGAGAGAGAGGGGGAGGCGATGAAGGCGTTTGTAGTAAAGGGCAATGTTTTGGGGAAGAGAGAGCGACGCAGGGAGTAGACAGAGATCGAGAAGCGAAATATAAAAGGGCTCATGAATAATTTGTACGCCAGTGTGAAAGGCAGTTTGGGAATTTAGAAAATAGGAAAAAGGGTGTATTTAGTAATTGATAGTAGGGGAGAATGAATCTAGTCTCTATTCAATCTAGGTGCTAATTTAAGCGGGAAAATAGTGGGTGTGCTGAAGTGCTTTGCACTTCATCCTTTATATAGTTATAGATTGTTGATAGCAGATAGGTTAACTTTGATACAATAACAATAAAAAGTGTTTAAATGATATTTCACAAATAATATCCGGGCAAAAGGGTAAAATAAATTCTCGTATGAATTTTGTGGTCGTTGTGGTTCGACCGCACAACAGGATGTTGGGGTCGTTGTGGCTCGATCGCACAACAGTTGTGCGGTCCCACAATCTCATCTCTCCGTTTGCATTTCGACGACTTCTATTTTTGCTATTCATTAATAATATTTTGATCGTTTTGCTCGATTCATTTTTTCCTATTTGTTGAATGAGCTGCATGCATGTTATCTACGCCCACCACCTCAATGGAGTTCAAATCTGGAGTAGTATATGTGATGGCAAGGTTAACTAATAACCCACTACCCACTTGACACATGCACTCTTAAAGGCAGGCAAAAGTGATAGTGAAAAATCCTCCCTCCCCTCTTGATGGTCTTCCAATCTAGACCCACAAGTTTGACCAAAAGTCCTTTATCATTAAAATTACCTTTCCAAAAAAAATATTAAAAATAAAAATACAATATTCAAACAGTCTTGGACATAACTGATTGTTTAATACTGTTTGTAACATAGTACTTGGGCACGGTTATTTGCAAGGTATGTTATTTGCAAGGCACGGATAATTGACAAAACTGTCCTCACCCGTACGCGGACGTTTCGTGTGATTATACACGACGTTGTCAGATATGTTTCGTATGAAAATACACGAAATGTATTGAGTTATTTCGTGTAGATTTACACGAAATATTAACAAATATTTCGTGTATTTTCATACGAAAATTACCTGAAAAATTCGTGTATATTCACACGAAATAAACAGTCTGCATAATTCATACTTCCAAACATAAAAACTGGAAAATTCAAAGACCAATACAGCTTTCTTGAAAAAAAAAATCATAAAAAATGGTATACTTTGCCATATTTCACATCACACATCCAAACTTCCAAACAGTTTTTAACAAGGCTCAATAAAAACTTCATGATTCATACATACAAATAAAAAAGGCTCAATAAGTCAAATGATACACTCATACTATGGCCTATTTCTTGAAACTCTTTCTTCGTTCGACGCACCGAGAGTCGGTTGAATGTCTCTATCCGAGCTCTGTATGGCATGACCAAGTTACTTGCGCTTGCATCACGATGAGCCTCCCAATATATCGCTGGCGATGGCATTGGGTAATCATTATCTAACATGTGCAGCAATATAAAATGGTTTCCAATGTGTCCAAGCACAAGTGTGTCTGTGGGTGGTCCTACTCCTTGTGGTACAGTCACCGGAAGGCATGTGAAGCCACTGGTTAGCGTGTACGAGATGAACACCACATTATACCTCGTGGCAATGATGTGCCCTAGCTCTGGGAGGATCATATAACAGGTCACACACCTCTGGGCCGCCACCCGGGTCGCTCGTAATCTCCCATGGTGTAACATGCTTCTTCTCCTTTGCAGCTGGTGCCTTCCCTTTTCCTCTAGCCACCCGGGTAGCCTCCTCCTCCCCCCCCCTCACTCATCGTCATCGATCCTCGACTCCGTAGCCGCGCGGCTTCGTCGCCGCCTTGCCTCATCTCGAATCAGAAGATGACTCAGCAGCATCAGAATCAGAAGATGAAGATGACTCAGCAACATCCTCATGACCAGCAGAGGCCGCCTCATCATCTGTATGCTCACTCTCAATGTGCTCCGGCTCAATCACAGTCTCAGGCTCATCATTTTTATCATGTTTTTGTTTGGCGCGTTTAAGTTCATTTCGTGTAAATATACACGAAATGTTGAATAACATTTCGTGTAAAATGATACGAAATGGTTCTCAACATTTCGTTTATATTCACACGAAATCCACAGGAGAAATTTTCCTTTAGATTTCGTATGAATATACACGAAATGTTAAGAAATATTTCGTATGATTTTACACGAAATGTCATTCAACATTTCGTGTATAATCACACGAAATCTAAAGGAGAAATTATCCTTTAGATTTCGTATGAATATACACGAAATTTAGTGAATCACTTCGTGTAAATTAGTACGAGTTGAAACTGTCTATTTCGCGTATAGGCACACGAAACACATAGGTATGATTTTGAGTCTCATTTCGTGTGCCTATACACGATTTACATTGGAACATTTCGTGTAACTACACACGAAATGCACAAACACATTTCGTGTATAGACACACGAAACATCCCACCAGTACGAATTTTTTTGCAAACCCAGTTACGTATCCTTTGAAATTGACATTGAAATTGAAAGCTAGGTTGTAAATTGATGTTACAACAATTTCCGACTCAAATTTATACTACAATTACGCATTGTAACATCCAATTTTAGGCATTAAATCTATTAGGGCTTCAAATTCAAATTTGGGTAAATTACCTGTTTTTTGGCGAAGACAACGGCGGTAGACGAGGTCCCAGTGGTAGACTTGGCGACATTGGGAATTTTCATCCGAACCATTGTAGAAGAATTGAGTTTTCCGGCGAAGAAACGGTGGTTGGCGTTGGGTACGTCGGAAATGGAGATGGGGAGGAGAGAGACCGACGTTTGAAATGAAATTGTGATTTTTTTTTAATTTTTTTTTTGTTATATATACAAGAGCATTGTAGTCATTTCAAAATGCCTTACATATTTGGTGCCTTGCAAATAAAATTCACCATAGTACTTGGCACCACACAATATCTCTTTATGTAACAATAAAGTTAATTTAATGAAGATTCACCTCTTTATGATCTCGTTCATATTCCGAAAAAGAAGGTAAAAAGAAGGTCTCGGTGTAGTCCCCACTTGTATATCGTATTTGGCCGAAAAAGTCATCGTCCCTACTCCCTACTGTCGTAAAATAAGAGCACCTGGCTCTGCAAATAAATTAACCCATTTTTTGATATTTGCTCTTGATTTATGAGCAAAATTAATAGTAATGTTTTTGGTTATTCATTTTCAAAAGGAGATAATATATCTTCTCAGTGAAGAACCAGACATCAAGAATATCTAGGATTCATATTCATGTATATATTCATGTATAAATTGTGTTTGCTAAATTAGAAAGCTAATAATAATAAAATAATTAAATATATATATGTAACACGAATTGAAGAATTTGATGATACATAAGATACAACAGCAGCAAAAATAGGGGAGGCTTGGCAGTTTTACGGTTGCTGTCACGATAATAAATCAGGCTTATTTCGTGCTCCTGAAGTCAATTTTGAACGTCGCTCTTCGTAGGATGCTGGAAAAGGATCAAGAATCAGGTTAAATAAATAAGTAAAAAATATATAAAATCAAAAGGAATAGCACAACTACTACATGACAACAGATGCTTGGGAAGATAAAATGAACTTGAATGACAAAAACATGTTCTTGTAGCTAAAGATAAGTAAGAACATTAGCACCGGCCGGGCTTAACTTCCAACAAAAAACTTACTTCTTCCGTCCCGGAATGATGGTCCTATTTGACTTTTTATTTATGGTCAATACTGGTCAATGTAAGTGAATTTTAACATCAATGTCGATCTAATCATCCCAATAAAATTCCAAAAAAAATTGCTATTGAATACTTAATTATGGAGAACATTCAACAATACTTCTTTCTCTTCACATGGAGAACATTCGACAATACTTCTTTCTCTTTACATCCAGGCTGTGGAAAAAGAAAATCTCAAAGACGAAAGGAAATATGGACAGTATTTTTCTTCTCCTGTCCTAGTTCATGGGATTTCAGGAAGCCAATCATATAGAGAAAAAAAGAAAAGGCGAGAGAGGCTTTCTAGACCTAAATAAGTGTTACTTCTAGGCTCAATAACTCATTCAAGTTACGTCCTCCGTCCCAAAATAAGTGTGGCAGTTGGCTTGTCAAACTATTTAAGGAATGAGCTTTACTTGTTTATACATTGCTGGTACAATGGTAAAATTGCTCTAAAACTATTTCCTTATTTAGAAAGGCGACACTTATTTCTGAACGGACCAAAAAGGAAAGCGTGACACTTATTATGGACAGAGAGTATATTTACAATCTCAAGTTCTCAACAACTTGTTCTGTTTTGTAACGGTGATAGTATACCTCAAAGGAACAGCTTTAGTAAAGATCTAACTCCAGAACCATAAAATGCCTTTAAAACATATTTAAAAAAAAAAAAACATCTGTCTGGATATTAGTTCCTGAAAAGGAAAAATAAGGCTATTTGGTTCTTCATAGTAGTCTGGACTCCTCAAAATTGAAATGAAAAACTCGCATCTCAGCATAATCACTGCAGGCTCCGTTTGTTTAGCGTAAAATATTTTCCGGAAAATGATTTCCTGCAAAATATTTTCCGAAAAATGAAAATATTTTCCGGAAAATGAGATAAACATGTTTAGCGTAAAACATTTTCTCAATTTTTCGGTGCGAAACAAACACCGGAAAATGAGGAAAATGTTTTCCGGAAAACATTTTCCCCCAAACAAACGGAGCCTAAGTTCTCTTCAATGCTACTTCCTCCATCCCACCATAATAAATGTCAGCATATTCCATTTTCGCATGTCCCAAAATAAATGACACGTTTCTATATAAAGAAATAATCTTAGTGCATTTTTACTATTATTGAAGCAATGTACAAACAAGTAAAGCACATTCCTTAAAAACATTGAAAAGTCAAATGTTAATATATATTATGTTGACGTCTGGAGTAATATATCCACTTAATTCAGTTTTTGGGAGCAAGTAAAAGTTTGCACATATAATAACCAACACAAGATGCAGAAGTAAAAGTTTCACAAATGCAAGAACCATTCAAGTGGAAGGACGAAAGACTCACGCTCAGTAGGCCGTGATATGAGAGGAATATGAGAAACCCCTTTCCTCTTTGTTCTATTGATCAATGCACTGCCATCTGCATTTGAAATTCTTTCAGAAACACATTATAAGGACAATGTTAAATAAAATAAACTCAAGGACTGCTTTCTGCACCATCTTCAGTAAGTGAAGAACTTAGTAGAGCCTCGTGATAGATTGATGCTTGGAGTTTGTACATCCGGCATTCCCTCTCTAAGTGCAATTGCAAAGCTTGTTTGGCATCTGGTAGAAAAGTCATGAAACGGAAAATCGAAAATAAGAAAGAAAAGTAAAATGTGCATAAAACATTAAGTGAAGCCTATAGAGCAGGGAATTCCTACAGGAAAAATAATCAGTTTCAGCAATCAATCAACTTAGCTTACACTTTTTTGAACAAAGATGAGATCAAAAAATCTTGGGTGGATTATTGAATAGCAGAAGACATTATAGGTTGGAGAATTAACCTATTGTAAAAATTTTGAATCAGTAAACTACATTTTGGACCGTGTACTATTGGCACGCAATCAGTTGAACCCCCAAACTATTTTTTCTTTCAGCAAACTTAACCAGTGTACCATTTATAATTGCGAAAACAAACTCAAATTGCTAACACCCGTAACTTTTTTAACGTGGTTGTAGAACATGAAAGTTGAGTGGCCTAAATTTAAAAACAAACCACCCAATTTAAAATTGTTATTAATAGTATTCATAATGGTGTATCAATAACAATTTTCAGAATTTCATTATGATAATTTGACTTTCATAAGTTGGTGGTCAAAGTCCACTTGAGTTGACAATGAAAGTCAAAGCAGAACCTATTTCTGAGACAGGGAGTAGTTGGTATAAGAAATCTTCCAGTAATACTTGAATGGGTCTCATCTCCAAAAAAGACATAGAATGATAGCTGTCTGCAGCACTTGATCCATAATCATCAAAATACTGCTGGTGCTTGGAAATCTTGTTCATGAAAATCAAAGTTGAACAGTGAATTTTTGCATGTCTCGTCCTCTTTTCAAATTGTATGAATTAGGCTACCAAGACAATAGCTAAAGTGGGGTAGCTGAAAACAGGAAGGTCTTACGGACGTAATCAAGTACCTGAAGAGCACATAAATTTGAGGCCTTCAAACTCGCAAGATTGAAGGACCAGTGGTATCTCTGGAGCCATAGTGTATTGAGGTTTTCTAGGTGTCTTGTCAACATCAAGCAAGGTATCAATCACCTGCAAATTAAATAATAATAATAAAAAAAAATCAGTTCCTGATCATATTTCTAGAGTAGATATATTCACTGATGTCCCCCCGTAAACGATGCTTAATAGTTAAAAGTGTAATGACTAAAACTAAAATGGCTATCAGGAAAGGAAAGTTTCAACAAAAAGAAAATGATGGATGAAACTGTTGTTGTGCATGGACTGAGCAAACTTGTAAAAGACAACAGAAACGTTTTTGGTATGCCAAAAGTTAAACATCCTAACATGGATCATGTGGTCAATGACACCTAAAATCCCAAGACGCTAGTAACACTTTTAACAAGAACGACTACATAATACCTAAGGGAACCAAACAGCAAAACCAGGAAGCCAACTCGACCATTTATCTCGCCTGACTAAGTGACTGATCATCCTCAGTCAAAACTGTTGAAAGCAATTTATGGGAAAATCACATGAAAAGGGTAAAAATAACTAAGAAAAGTAGATTTAGAGCAAAAATGTGTTAAACCCCCTCTTCCCTAGTCATGGGCAAATACATAAAGTTCCTGACGTCAGTAGGATATTTGTGTACATTGAAACAGATACTCAGTAGGGATAGTTAGCTGACGTTTTTGATGTTAAGTGAAAACTAGAAACAGAAGATGTTTAACTTAAGGCTGAAAAGAAAATGACAAGAGGCTGATTTCAGTTTTATAAATTTTCCTCAATGAAACAAGATGCCATCCATAAGACTTGAATTCAATATAAGAGATGAGGTAATGAATGACGCACATCAGAGGATTCGAGACCGTTTCCAATCATAAATAGCACCGCAACCATGCACCGGACCTGATGCCACAAGAACGCCCTGCCTTTGATTTTGATCACCCAGAGTTGATCATGTTCAAACCTGCAGGTAACATGAAAATGCTTCATACCTGATTCAGATAACGATATCAAGAAAAGCAAATATTTCCCAGCTGATGCACTTAAAAAATACAATTTTTACATTGGCAAACTTATTATGGCATAAAGCCGTTCGTATCTATGGAAACAACATGATCAGAACCACTCAGAAAATCATAGGTCTGCTTACTAACTACAAGCAGGCAGAAATATGTGATCAGAGTGAAAATGGAAACACGAACCCTAATCAATACCATTAAACTCAAACCAATTACGTATCCCAATTACTTGGGGTTTGGTTATATGAATCCTTGTTCACCAAGGTGTTTAATGGAATTGAAGTTTGTCAATACCATTATGGACTCGTAAAATAAGGGGCTCCAAGAGCAACTAAAGAATTATATGAAAGAGGACCAAAAACAAGAGAACACCATGACCTACACAGAAGTACCAAGGAATCTAAAACATGAGACCACCGTGACCTGTACAGAAGTACACAGGATTATTGCTTGGCTTGCACTTCCATATTCACTCATCTAAATGATATATTGTTACAAGGGAGCCAAATCTTCATGTAGGCTGGTGCTACCATAGTCATTAGCCACAGAACTTACTTCCTTCAAATTATGGCATACATGAGTTACAAGAAACATCTTGGTTTTGTAAAAGAGCTCAAAAACCCAACCAGGAAGCAGGATGGGATTCATTAGAAGTCTGAAAATCATTCGATAACTTTCCTCATCTTTAAACAAAATGAGAAAACCTCCAATTTAACCAAATCCAAAACCAAGGAAGGTTGTTTTGGAACAGTGTGCTACAGTAAATTTGCGTAAGCAGAGTTATCGTCATAATAAATCAGTCCAACTTGAAGAGGCAACATAATTGAAATTTCACCAATAAAACATGAAAATTTAATTATCCTCGTGAAATTCCAAGGAACCTATTTCAATTACGAAAATGCGCATTTTCTGCAGGGCATTTTCTGTCTCCCTGTAAATGCGCATAGCGCGTTCAAAAGAACTTATTTCTTTTACCACGCTTAACCCTCTCTTTCCCACACCAGGAAGGCAAATAAGCTAATTGTATTAACTAAGCTTATCCAAGAAGGTCCCTAATCACAAGACGAAATTCATACAATTGAGACACTCAATGCTTATGTTACTAGCAAATCATCCAATTGGAAAACCCAATGTGCTAAACAGATTTCTGGAAAATTAAATTCTCAAACCAGTTATGTAACTGATTGATGAATGACTTTGTAGTAACTTTTTCTCATCCAGCCAAAAGACAGTAACATTGTCACACTACTGGAAATAAGACTTTTACATCCACATGAATACACGATCAGGGGTAACTGCGAAGAATCCAAAGTGCATGGCAATTGTGTAACAGATACTTTCTGTTAATGGGGGAACAGAGGTCTTACAGAATATAAATGCATCTACTGTACATTCTCAAGTTAATATTGTATTTCTGTAACTTAACAATGCACTACCATTATGAAGCATAGATGCTTTACAATATATATTTTTATCGATGATGGAATGCGTTTATTCATTTTGGGACTACGGCTTTGTTATTGTTGATGGAATACAGGACCGGATCCACGTTACTACATGGGTGGAGGTGCACCCAATGAATTTCAACATTTAATTATTTTTGAGTATTTATACACATTTTTCAAATATATATATTGAAAGAGCACCCATTGACAAACAAATATGCCTAGTTTGGTGGGAATGTGGTCATATGTAACGTTTTCAACCTTGTGGTCTTGGATTCGAGTCCCTCTGGTAACATTTATTTTCTGTAGTGTAAAATTTGTGCACCCACTGTAATTAATTCCTAGATCCGCCACTAGTGGAATATGTTTCCTAGGCAATATGGTGCCCCGCTGAAGCATGCTACAAGCCAGTCCAAAAGGTGGAAGTAAGAATCCCTTCCATCCCACACCTTTTAGATGCTGCCTTCTCTGCTGGAAACAATCTCTTTTGTCTATGTATTACTGAATTCTGAATCTAACGCATGAAGCATTCTAACTTTTTATAAACTCGATTGGCCAGCACAACAATAGTATAACTCCATCTGAAATTTCTTTGCAACTAACCTAGCCAATGAGTTTTATAGAACTTTTCAAAAGTTTCAAACTTACCTAGCCTATGATTACTAGGAAACTTGTCAAACTAATCAAGCTACAGACATATCTATATGGGTTCACAATGTTTGGCACTTTCATTGGATAACATATCTCTGAACCTTTGTACTTTTTGGTCTCTACTGCACTCCGAGCAAGAGTAAGATCAAAAATTAAAATGTAATAAGAATTCATTATACTGTGAGTTGCAACTAGTAAGCAAGGGAACAAACACAAATAAAAAAGGATAGACAGATCCTGCAAGCATTTCAAACCTTTCATTGCAGGGATAAATTTTGAATGACGAGATATATCGCTTATAGGTATGAACATTTGCAGCATCCATCTTACAGAAGTTTCTAAAATCATGTTCCCCAACGAGTTTTTTACCAGCATTCTCCATATCCTGTAAGAACATACACCAAAACGAGAAAATAAAAATGGTTTCAAAATTGTAGGAGCAGATGAGCAGCAGCAAGACCAAACAGTCCGAAGCTTACAGATATTAAGATATGCATACCATTATGTTCATATTTTCTCTCCAAAAGAAATACTTGTATTCCCTACTCAAACAGCTAAACCTGCAATCCTTGAACACGCCAACAGACAAAGCAGACAAATAATATCAACCATCAAACCACAATCTTGACCAATGAACTTATGAAAGCATACACAACAGAACATGACTAAAGATCATACACAATATGCAAAAGCACAAATCAACTCTTCAATGTAAACGCATCTGGGAAGCTTTCCTGACCTTCCTAAGGTGCGGGGCTTCTTGTCCCCTTTGATCAGGATGGGATAAAAAAGGGTGCCTGCATACTGAACATCCTACTCCTGAAGTTCTATACAAAGAAAAAAAAGAACACTTTCCAGTGCAGAAGACTGAGCCACAAATGGCTAGTTGTTTTATCTAGATCATCTAAGTTTACGAAAATGTGAAGGTTGCCATCGAGCTGTAAACTTTTCGTTTTTTGGCAAGTAGATCAAACTGCAAATTCCACAAGGTCATCAAGATGGTAGATAGTCTTGAGTACTAGTTGATAGTAAAAAAAATCATAAATCATTGAAGGCAACTCAAGACAACAGAATAAACCACTTCCCTAACTGGTGCATTACTTCCCTCTACGATCCTTGTGGAAATGATTCAAAACAGAAAAGACAAACCATGCACAACTCATGATAGGAAATTGCCTCAAACCCTAATTCATAAGGGATAAACAGAAGATGAGACGTACACTTGTGAAAAGTTAAACGCACTACGCCCAAAATAATGAAACCCACTGTTAAAAACTGTCTTGTGCTTCCCTCAGGCTATAGCCGAAAATATACTGAGTTACTGCCTTCATGTAAACCAAAGAAGGATAAATATCCATTATTTTCAAGCCAGATTTTTATTTCTTTTACAAAAGATGGCGTTTAACGGCATTGCTACTGTGAGTCCTCAAGTAAAAATGGGAATTCTGTATATTCGACTGAATGTTATTTTTTTCATCTGGTTCCTTCCCTGTTTTTTCGCCTTGGAGAAACTGTGAACATCATTTCTTTACAAACTTTCTTAACCCAGAAAAAAAAAAACAGTCTAACTTTCCCTTGTCCCATAAACATAGTCCAATTTCTGGAAAAAAAAAAAAAAAAAAGGTACAATTTTATTGCAAGCTAAAAGAAGTACAAGCGAGTAAAGCTACAATCCTAAGAAGTTTGGCCTTTCAAATGGGAGAATCTTTTTGGGAATGCAGGACAATAGGCGTATTACTTTTTCATTTTTTTTCTCTCTGTGAATAACTTAGCTCATGCTTCAATGAAAATTGGAAGTGAATTGACTATTTCGTCACTTATGTAGTCCTTCAAAACAATCAAATGATAAAGGAAGAGATCTGAAAAGCCAGACAAACCTTGCACTAAAATTAACCGGCGCAGGACACCAGCCCATAACTCGAATATCATTAGGAAGGACATTATTCAGTATTCTTACATAATCCAATTTTTCTTCTGGAAAATGGCAGAAAACAAGAAAAGAGAAATTAAGTTAAAAATGACTAAATAATAAATAAATAAATAAATAAATAAAAATCAATATAACTAAATTCCCCATGTAATGCAACTTCACCAAAATAAAATCTACTGCAGGATAGTTAACAATTTAATCTGATGCCAACTAATCTGGAGCGATAACAATCCATTGAAGATACTTTCACTAGGCTAGAAAAGATAATGATATAATCTCATGTTTCTAATTTTGAAATTCAGTTTTCTTCAACTTAAAAGAATGAAGAGGCATGGCAATCATTTCTGGCATATTTACAGTTTAAATAAAAATGAAGAGAAAACAGCACCGTATAGCTCTTCAGGAACGAGTTCACCAGAATATTCAGTGCAGTTTTCTCTTTTCGATCTTAAAAAAAGAGCAATCACCTGCATAAAATTTAAAATATTAAAAGAGGATTACAAGCGATGCTTAATCCTGAAACATTTAGTTTTATTGCAATACACTACACAAATCTGAACCATAAGCTTATACAAGGACTCAGCTTACATTTATTTTTAGAAAGGTTGGGTTTGAACAGAATATTCGCAACTAAGAAGCATGTCAATTAGCTGAGTATAGCCAAGTTGAAAATCCCAAAATAGACATATGGAAAAGCTGGAAAAGATGAAATTCAAGTTAAAATCTCCATTAAGCCACAAAAGGGTCCCCAATAGAAGAAAAAAAATACTCGATAATTGATATGCTTTGGAGTGTGATTATCAATATCATCGTACTAGAGGTAGAGGAGACCAAATCTAACATGGTTAGCAATGATTAAGGAGGATATTAATGAGTGTGGGTTGAGTGATGAGTTTGCTTAGGACACAACTGAATGTGCAAAGAACTCTTTAAGTCTAACCAAGCGAATGAGATTTATGACATAAGGTTGAGTTGAGTTTAGATAAGTCAGGTCAACTTCATAAAGATATCATCTCAACTACTTGAAATCATATGCACAGAGATCTTTCTTTGCTTCAATCAGAACCTCCTTGCTGAAACTTAAAAGTGTAAACAAGGCAAGTTCAGCCTTCAGATGGTGCTTAGGCTAAATTGTCTTGAGTGTTGATTTAATAAAAGAGAAAAGGTATTTCCCGAAGCTGATCCAGTGAAAACCAACTCCCTGTGGAATGCTTATGCTGAATTTAAGAACACTGACATTTGAATACTGGATAGCACTAAGGTCTTTATAAATCCAAATGAAATAACTGAACGAAATAAAAAGTTACTCCTGCTTCCAACTTACTTGTCCCACAGAAGAAACTCCTTTGTCTGTCCTACCGCATCTGGAGTACTGCAAGCCCTTCTTGTCACCGAATATAAGCATTGTCCTCTCAAGAGCTTTAAAGATTTCAGACTGCAAAATATCCAGATATACATTGAAGGAGTGACATATATAATTCTAACAAAATTAATCAGAAATTCAAAACTCAGTATATTACAAGCATATTTCCGTGTGTGCTAAGGGTTTGCATGTGAAGAGTGCTACATAATAAGTCAAACAAATTATTTTTCAACAGCTTTTTTTTATATAGATTGGTCATTTGACAATCAGAAAGGAAGTGGGACTGCTCAAATGACGATATACATTCTTGTGTTTCGACTAACAAAATTTCGATTGCAAGCAGAAAATATCAGTTCCATGAGACTGAAAAATAAACAACCACACCTCAACAGTTGGATCCATTTGAGCTTCTGCTGAAAAACCATAAAACCTGTAATTTTTGCAAAGTGGTAACTGTCAGAATAAAATATGATTAACATAAATCTTAAAAATCTCAGTTACATTTGTAGAGGTAACTTATAAATAAGTTTTGTAGCTTAGATGCTATATACTCAATTCCTCGTGGAAGTTTGAGTGAATCATTTACAGAAGATCTTAAACCATAATGCTGGGTGGTAAGTACACAATTCATCCTTTGCAATCCACTAAATATTACTGTAATACAGAGAATGTTGGATATCAATTGTATCATAGAGAGATTAACTTGAATAAGTTTTATATGGTCATCAAGCAAAGCCTTTTCTAACTAAAGTTTGCATCTGAAGAATGGTAAAAATATTATTATGATGGGCAAATAGCACACTAGTATCCCAAAGTTTCACACGGATTGCAATTTAGGTCCTAATGTTACAATTTTGGCAATTTGGTGCCTGATGTTCACATTTTGTAGCGAAATGGGTCTTTTCTTGGATGGCCATGGATGGAAGCTAACAAAATGAACGAAAAATCTAACGATCTTCTTTGAAAATCGCATTTCCTACCCATAAAGCTTAATAATTGTTTATTTTACCCCCATTTTGTTGAAATAAATGCTAAAAAATCTAAAATGAAAAAAAAAATAATAGAAAATAATAAAATTATTGGATTAGCATTAAAAATTCAAAATAAGAAATTATCAACTACCATCTCCACCGTCATCTCCACCACCATCAACACCGACATCAACCCACTGCCATCTCCCCATCAACCAACCACCATCTCCACCATCAACCCGACTCAAAAAATCACTATCTCTTTCAAAAACCAGATCTGATTTCAAAAACAAATTCAAATAACACACACGCACCATGATCTTTAAAAATAAAAATTAGAAATCATACAAAACAATCAAAATCAAAATTCTGGGCTTGGCATTATTAGGGCTTCAAAAAAATTAAGAACCCTAAAATTGTTGTGGTGCCTAGCGATAGGGATAGACTTTGAAAATGATTGCAACACCGAAAAATTGTCTGGTTGAAAATCACCTAGAGAGGCTTCAGGTAAGCGATATTGGGCTTTCGGCCATATCTAGTTGCTTAGATTTGGAAATTTTACACATTGTTATGACACCTGAATGCACTAATGTTGGTGTAATTACCATTGCTGAACACAGTAAGCTACTAAGAAAGCTTCATATTGATGGTTGGAGGACTAATCGAATTGGGAATGAAGGTTTGCTTTCAATAGCTAAGCATAGTGTAATGAATGAAAGGGGGTTGTTGAACATTTGTTTTTCTTTTATTTTTATTTTCTTTTTCTTTCTTTTCTTTCTTTCTTTGGTAATAGTTAATACATACTCCCTCCGTCCCACAATAATACCGAAAAATTTCCCTTTTGGGCGTCCCACAATAATCAATAATTTCCCAAAATGGAAATGGGACCCACTTTTCTCTACTCACAACACTTTTTAAATTTACTATTCTCTCCACTCATTCTCTCTCCTATTTTACTTTTACACTCACAACGCATTACCTTTATCACTTTTTACCTTAATCTCCGTGCCGGGCCAAAAATTCTATATAATCGCGGGACGGAGGGAGTATATAGTATATAGTCTATGTTGCTATTTATGAACTTTATTTTGCTTTTTTTTTTGTATGTTAATTTATTATTAATTATTTTATATTTTTTATATAAAATAAAACTTGGGAGTTGTAAAGTTTTTAACGAAATGGGAGCAAAATGAACAATTATTGAATTTTATGGGTAGGAAATGCAATTTTTAAAAAGGCTCGTTAGATTTTTCATTCATTTTGTTAGCTTCCATCCATGGCCATCCAAAAAAGACCCATTTTGCCACAAAATGTGAACATTAGGCACTAAATTGCCAAAATTGTAACATTAGTACCTAAATTGCAATTCGTGTGAAACATTGAGATACTAATGTGCTATTTGCCCTATTATGATCACATACTGTAAGAGCGACCAATTTTAGGAAGATAAAATGATCCTGATTCCTGACATAATTTCTTGCCATTAGTTTTGAAATATTCCAGTAAAATATCTGCATAAAACATATTTTTTAAACTCATCTTCTTTCTATTCCCAATTCCAGAAAACAAATAGATATGATAAAGCAGGTATAGCATGCTATCCCCCTTAAACATTTTGAGAGGGTGACCATACATAAGCATTGTCTCAAAACGGACACATACAGTGGCTGTGCTGAGAACGAACTCGGTAAACCAAAAAAGAAATGAAATATCACAAACATGATGTAACTGTTAAAGCCTCTTCCATATCTTGTTTATCTTTAAACATGTTACTAATCCACAATCTTACATCTTGTAAGCACGCCAGTTAAGGTGAGTTGTGGCTTCAGAGATGCTGATTAAAAATTAAAAAAAAAAAAACAGTGAGGATTAATAAGTTGACAGCTATGACTACAATTTGTACCTCTGACCAAAATACATTATTTTTAGAGCCACAAATCTCTTCGGAAGATGACGCATGAATTTACAACCTGTACACAAAAGTAGACACTAAACATCTGTAATTATGAATGCATTGACAGCATGAGTCGGTAGATGGTGTAATGTTGAAGATAAAACTCAAAGTAGCATCTCAGGTTTAATAAGCTAGCAGCAAGGTAGAAGGGAATCAGCAATATATAAAAGGATAAAAGGAAAAATATTTAAATTTTAGCCCCAAATCAACCACTTCTTTTCCAAAATCCAAATTGCTTCATGGACTAACTAAAATAAAGGACTAATATCTTTTGCCTTGGTCTCAGAATATGCAAACTCATAAAAAAACTTGTTAAACATTTTCCACAACTTGTCAAGAAATTTACAAACGGGATGACCATTCAGCAAAAACGAACTTTGTGGGCTTGTAATGTACTTATTAACTCAACCTCAAATTAATGCTTTAATGACAAAATGGGGTATACTTCTAGCGAGTTTCTAATGGTCATGATTATTAAGAACCATAAAGTATGATCAAACACAGTCTCAAAGAAATAAGTCTGGAAACAACAATGAACCTGACACTCCCTCCTTCGATTTCTTCTTCCTATAACCATTACAATTTCCTAGCTTCAAATTCTCCATTCCAGTTGATATAAATTTGCTTCCTGCAAGATTTGGGTCAACAGATACCTCCATCTGCATAACCAAAATCAATTTGAACTTCAAACTCTCATTCAAAAAAAATATAATCACTCGTATTACTCAGTCAACGGTAGCAAATAGGTACGTCCAATCGACATTCCCAATTATGTTTTTTAACTCCTAATTGTATGAAGAGGAATGTTCCATAGTCAAAAGCAAAACTTGACTTTTTCTATTGTATAAAATAGCTAAGAAGTTCACAACTTTAGCGTGTATTTTCATATATTTTGTCCAGATAGAAGTCCCTCCTTTTAGGATATCCTCTCTATTTTGAAAAATAAATTAAAGCCGGGGATTCAAAAGTTTAAGATTAAAAACATAAAATTGACTGAATACACCTAGCTCAAGACTTGGATAATCAAACACTTCCATTTGAGTAGTCAATTTCTACCCTTAAAAATCAACATATGTAAAGCTAAAAATCAACATTAAACATAAATATATTCGCTTTCAGGTAATAAAACTTTGATCATTTAAACATACAAGTAAATCTGCATATAGATAAGCAGCCAAAATCTAATCAGGTTGAACCCTTATACGGACGTCACAAGAGTAATTGTGGCAGTGAACAAGTGATTATACACAAAAATCAAAACTGGAAACAAGAAAAAGAGTAGAAAAAATGATACACATGCTAAAGAAAGACTAACCTTGTGGCATCGACAATTTGAAACCAGTGAAGACAGTTTGGCATTTTGAGCCTCCAATTCCTGCAAGAACAGCAACAAAACGACAAAGTGAAAAACTAATACTCCCTCCGTCCCAAAATGAATTACCATTTTGAATTTAAGGGCCATTTTGAAAAGATTGATTTTAGTAGCAAAAATTAATAAATATTCATGCTATTCACTTTCAAACTTTTAGTTTCGCAAATACTCCATCCGTCCCATTTGAAGCTTCACCTTTTGCCAAAACGGGTGTTCCGTTAAAAGCTTCACCTTTCCTAAAATGACAAAGAATCTTTACTATTCCACCCACTAATTCTCTCTCCTACTTTACTTTTGTACTCACAACACCAATCAACTCACTATTTTCTACCCCACTTTTCATAATCACAACACTTACTCCACTAACATTTTTTCTTAATTTGCGTGCCACCTTCAAAATGGTGAAGGTTTAAATGGGACGGAGGGAGTATATAATGAACCATGAATTATATTTTATTTTTGGTAAAAAAAAATCATTTTTAGGGACAAAAAAAAATCTATAAAAAGTTTTAAAAGCTCATTCATTTTGGGAAAAAAAAAAAAAAAAAAAAAGTTCATTCAATTTGGGACGGAGGGAGTACGACTTAGGAATTGGGTAGGGGAAGAAAGGGCAAAATTATTCACCTTGACTCTGTTTTGTAGGGAAGCGAGCTGTGATTGTAGGTCTGCACCATTATTCTGGTTCTGGTTAACTTCCATTTTTTTTTCACCTGTCTAAAACAAACTCTAAATCAGTATCTGGGGAGTTTAAATTCTTTTGTGGAGCGAAATTGCCCTAAGCCAATTCATAATTGATTCAGCCACAAAATTCTGAATATTTTTTATTGCTTACCTGGAAGAAAAATGGGAGAAGTTAAACCTAATTACTCCAGAAATTCGTGAAATTTAAATGCGGGATGAACTCAGGCATGAGTGATGCATAGGATTCTGGGTTTTTGAGCGGTGGAGAGAGAACGGCAGCGAATTTTCGTTTATTGTAGGGCCAAAACGACAAAAAACCCCATCTGCCGAGATTTTTAAGGTGGCGTTTGGTTGGAAGGAAAGTGGGGGGAAAGGAATGGAAAACACCCTCTTTTCCATTCCTTTCCTCCGTTTGGTTCAAGCATTTTAAAAAAAAAATTCTGAAGGAAAGTTGAATTCCTTCAAATGAAGGAATTCAACTTTCCTTCATAAAATCGATGGAAAGTTCAATTCCTTTGGGAATGGAAAAAAAAAAAAATTTTTTTGACCAAAATACCCCCAAACCCTACCCACTCCTACCCCCTACCCAGCCCCTACCCAGCCCCACCCAGCCCCTACGCCCCACCCCCCCACCCCCCACTCCCCCCACCCCCACGAAATTTTTTTTTATTTTTTTTCTCGCCTACCCTCCCCCCACCCCCCACCCCCCACCCCCACTTGAAATTTTTTTTTTTTTTTTTCTCGCCTACCCTCCCCCCCACCCCCACCCCCCCCACCCCCACCCCCTTACGAAATTTTTTTTTTTTTTTTTTTTCCGCCTACCCTCCCCCACTCCCCCACCCCCCACCCCCACCCCCACCCCACCCCCACCCCCCACCCCCACGAAATTTTTTTTATTTTTTTTTTCTCGCCTACCCTCCCCCCACTCCCACCCCCCACCCCCACCCCCTCACAATTTTTTTTTTTAAAGGGTAAATTGGTCATTTTATATGCTTTCATTCCATTCCTATAATTTGTATTTTCAAATCAAACATGATTTGCCAAGGAATTAAATGACAATTCCATTCCATTCCGTGCCAACCAAACGGAGGGGGTTGACCAGTTTTTTTCCATTCCAATTCCTTAAGGAATTCAATTCCATTGACAATTCCATTCCTTCACTTTTTTTCCACCGAACCAAACGCCCCCTAAGGGTTAATTTTACGGATCGGCTGCAGCACTTTCTTTGTTGAAGCGGGCTATAAAAATCCTACAACTAATAGTATAAAATAAAAAATCTATGACAAGCTTAATTGAAGACCTTTTTCTCAAATAATTAGTTTTTAGAATTATAATTTCTAAATGACAACCTTTCAATTTCAAAAGTATTATCAAAATGACTCAATTTTTGAAACTCGCCAATTTGAGTAGCTATTTTATAAATTTTTTACAATGACGATTTCAAGCTTGCTAACTTACCCATTAATTAGGCATAGGCCTCTTCTCCCTCCTCATATCTTGCAACCTCATCCCATCAGCCACGTTGTAGTAGGGAGTGGCCCTCCTAGTGGGATGCCCCTGTGTATAGGAGGAGGTAAGTTTGTAGTGCGGCTCACTGCACCTGCATCAGTGTTTCCCCCTACATTCTCGCTCATCGGCTCACTGGAGGCAGTAGCGGTATGTCCATCAGATACCATGTTTATGATCACGTGAGGTTTCAAGGTCTAGCGTTATCGATTTTCGGCAATGGAATCAAACTGATGACGCAGAGGAAACAATCCAGATCAGCATTAGTCCAGCAATAGGTTGATCTTCAGCTTTTAGGACCTGAAATCACGAACAAACGACTAGTCGGGGTGGTATACGACTAAGATCCTCTGGCTTGATGATGAGATGTTGAGTTATATGGTGATATAAACTGTATTGAAATGACGTAATCTCAAAAATAGCCAATATGACATTACTTTTTTACGTTGGATGTAGTCTGGTATATATAGGAGCTCCATAGGATAATAAGGAATCCCTTAAATCGTGGAGATAATGTTGACGTAACGATTCCCGTGATTGTAGGAGACGGTTACAGATTGAGTCATAGATAGACACACGTTTCTGTAGGTCGAGGTCGTCTGAGTATTCGAGGTCGACCTGACTTAGTGCCTTAGTCAGACAGAGATTGTACAAGTAGATGATCGTATATCGGACGAAGCTAGGTCGGGACCAAGGATGGTCGAACAATGAGCTATGTCGACGAATCAAAGTTGTTAGGTCGCTGGGCCGTATTAATTGGATTGGCCCATCAATAACTGTGTCTCGGTGATGTTTGAAATGTTGGGCTTCAAATGTTGGGCCTAGCACGTTACTTTTATTACGTTCATTTAAGTTTTCTCCAAAAAAAGGGTGATTTGGTACGAAGAAAAGAGGGATCATTATGAAATGTGGAAATCTTTTCCCAAATCTTGAATTTTAACACACTTCGAGAAGGGGAGGAAATGGTGGTGGTGGTGGGATATGATTCTTCAAAATCTAACACATATTGACGGAGGGAGGGCCCTGTATGTACATGTGATTGGCGAGAGAGTAATATAAATGAGGTAAAGGAATTTAGGAAGTAAGAAAGTCGGAGGAGAGAGAGAAAAAAAAGAGGAAGATACGGTAAATTTGATATACATGAGGTAGAAAAGTGTAAATAATGAAAGGTTAGTTGGACCAATTCGAAAAAGAGAATTGTTATTCACCCTCGCACAATTACTGAATGCCCCCGTAGTATCAAGTCCACCAAAAAAATTAAACACTCAACACCAAACACACCACCAATATTCCTATTTTACCCCTTTAAACCCCTAAATAAACACTCACCTAAATTAAGAAAACACACCCACACATTCACTCAATGCTTAAAAAAAATAAAAGAACGGCAAACAAGAATCCAGATAAAGATAAAGAAAGAAGAAAGTAGAGAGAGAGAGAGAGAGAGAGAGAAGAGGAGAAAAAGAAGGGTGGGAAACAATTTTAAAATGTTCGAACAAGGGTGGAGGAACAATTTAAAATATTTGACTGCCAATGATTGAATAAATTCACAATGTTTAGCCTGTGTTGTTTGAACAACCTTTAAATATTCGCTAGACTTTGACCAGACAATGTGAATATGTTCGGTCGACAGTCACCAAACTGACCACTATTAACCAAACCGTAGTTACGAGAATTTGTTAAAAAGCTCAAAAAAAAATATTGTAAAAATGCTTAGAGTGTTCAATATACTTACATGACATGTACGCCTAGATCAGGTGTTCTTTCATGAATGTTTGATCTTTCAACAAAATATAGTAACTTGAAGAGAGAATTTTGTAAGTTTGATGAAGAAGAGAGAGATCTTTTTTTTTTTATTTTTCTTTTTATTTTTTTATTATTATTATTATTATTATTATTATTATTATTATTATTATTATTATTATTATTATTATTATTATTATTATTATTATTATTATTATTATTATCATTATTATTATTATTGATGATGGAGGTAGGAGGAAATGTAAGAAATGTAAGTTTGTATGGTTTAAGAGAGGTGAAAATTAATTAGGTAGATGGAAGAGGGATTTAATGTCGATGGCATATTTAATATATAGGAAAATAATGTTGAAGAAATCAATTGTGAGTGTACAACATTGGTTATATAACACTAAAGGATAATATGAGCATTTCAATTGAGAGTAATTTTATAAAAATTGCATTGCGGAGGTATTCGGTATCTGGGGTGATTAACAATTCCTCTAGAATAAAAAGGTAAAAAGGTCCGCTCCCGAGTTTTTAAAGAAAAGAAAAGAAGGGGAGGGGAGAGAAGGGGAAGGGGAAGGGGAAGGGGAAGGGGAAGAAGAGAACAGGAGGGAATTCAACAAGGGGCAACTACCAAAACGTCACTCATCCTAACAAAAATGACCACCTAGGACCCATGTTTTCGAAAATGAGCATCATGTCCTCTCTTTATAAATGGACACGCGTGTCATTAAGGGGCAAGTTGTCACACCCTCTCTCCTCCCTCGTTTTACTTTTTTTCCTTCAAAACTTTTAAATTAAATATTTTAAGATTTAGAAGTAAAAAAAAACAAAACTGAAACCACCATTGTGTTTGTATTGTCAAAATGAATCAAAACTAGTAGCGTCTACATATAATCTGAATCAAATTTGAGAATTTCACTATTGTTTCAAGTTCATAGTTGTTTTCGGGAAGTTCATAGTTGTTTTTCACAATTGTTCCAAGAACAAATAAGAGAAGTTCACAATTGTTTTAGTCTTGTTCACAATTTCTCCATGAAAATGTCTTATATTTAACTTAATTCACATTTGTTTTTGGTCTTTTATGACCTCTATTTTTGTTATTTATGAGATTTATCAAACATAATTTGTAAATTCACAGTTGTTTTTATTAAATTCACAATTGTTTTTAGTTATGTTCACAATTGTTTTTAGTATTTCATGACCTATATTTTTGCTACTTTATGAGATTAGTTAACATATTAGTTAAGTTCACAGTTGCTTTTTATCTTTTATGGCCTATTTTTGCTATTTATGAGATTATTTGACATTCTTGCTAAGTTCACGACAATTTTTTGTTAAATTGCGATTGTTTTAGTTAAGTTCACAATTGTTTTTAGTCCTTTATAACTTCTATTTTTGCTATTTTATGTGATTATTTGACATATTTGTTAACAATTGTTTTCAACTAAGTTCACATTGTTATTAGTCGTTTATGGCCTTAATTTTTTCTATTTTATGAAATTATTTGATATAATTGTTAAGTTTACGGTTATTTTTAGTCTTTATAGTCTCTATTTTTGCTATTTTATGATATTATTTCACATATTTTATGTAGAATTCCAGAGTGTTTAAAAATCAAAACTAAGATTACAGAGGGTTTTATTACACTAGTGATTTCAACTTAGGTGGTTGTGATGGAAGTAGAGAAACAAATCACTTGTTAGAGCATGAACTTGAACTTGGAAAAACACATTCTGATATTAGTAAATGATGATTCATAAGCAACCTTTGTGTTATGGAGGTGTAAATGGTTAATGTAGTACCACTAATATTACAGTCACTCTCTTTTACCCCTCACCATTCTCCTCCTCCTCATTTTAGTTGATGTTGTTGTTGCTAAAATAGAGGAGGAAGGGATGCAAGAAGAGGAGGAAGGGGAGTGGTAGCCGAAGGTGAGGGAAGGGAGAGGGTCGTCGAAAATGGGAAGACAAAGGGTCACCGAAGGAGGAGAGGGGAAGGGTGGTCGGAGATGGGGAAGGGGTGGTCGGAGATGGTGAAGGAGGGGGGAGATGGGGAGAGAGATATCGTGCGTGTGTTTGTGTGAGTGTAGTTTGGGTGTCATTAAACTAGTGAGAGATTATGTGGAAATTTG
Organism: Adenophora triphylla var. japonica; assembly: GCA_022495995.1. Lineage (NCBI taxonomy): Eukaryota > Viridiplantae > Streptophyta > Magnoliopsida > Asterales > Campanulaceae > Adenophora > Adenophora triphylla. The sequence goes on along the minus strand of JAFEMH010002662.1, from coordinate 9,191 downwards.
ATTCTGATAGTGTACTAGGGGGTTAAATTCCAAAATTCTTATCCTAACTGATCGATTGCATTAGGGTGAAGGATCCAATGGTAATTTTCCCATTCAATAACTTCTTTAAATACTCATGAGTTTACTAAGGAAAAAATTGAATTACAGTTGTACTATTAATGAAAAGAAGAAAGAGAGTTATATTTGAGTTGGTCTTATGAAAAACGCGTTTTTCCTGGCACTTAGGAAAAATGTGTTTTGTGTTTCCCTGTTTATGCCAGTGCCTGTTTAACAAAGTGCCAGTGTGACAAAGTGCCAGTGAATGTGTAACAAAGTGCTAGTGTAAAAAAGTGCCAGTACCATTTTAACAAAGTGTCAGTGTAAACAAAGTGTCAGTGCATGTGTAACAAAGTGCCAGTGTAAAAAGTGTCAGTGCCAGTTTAACAAAGTGTCAGTTACATTAACACTGGGACTTTGTTAAACTGGCACTGGCGCTTTTTACACGTGCACTTTTATATACATGAACTGGCACTCTTCCCACTGTCACTCTGTTACACTAACACTGACACTTTGTTACACTAACATTTTTGCTGGCTCTCAAAAACACAAGCACTGGCATTCAAAAACACATGTACTAGCATTCAAAAACACATGCACTGGCACTCAAAATCACATACACTGGCACTCAGAAGCACTGGTAATAATTTTTGCTGGCTCTAAAAAACACAAGCACTGGCACTCATAAACACATGCACTGACACTCAAAATCACATACACTGGCACTCAGAAGTACTGGTAATAATTTTTGCTGGCTCTAAAAAACACAAGCACTGGCACTCATAAACACATGCACTGGCACTCCAAAACACATGCATTGGCACTCAAAAACACATACACTGGCATCTAATTATCCAGTCCCCTGCACACCATTCTTTCAATTTACCAAATCAAACAACTGCTGAAATTTACCAAATCAAACCCAACAAAAATCCCCAATTTCTGAGGCTCTTAAATCCCTAATTGGAGACAGAAAATCCCCTCTTCAACGGTGGCGCAAGATCGAAACTTTACGTACTGGAATTTGATGCTTGGTCGCGCTAACTCAAAGCCTAATCCGACCATAAGTACGAATGTGTTTCTGGTTGGATGACGAAGAAGGGCCGGACATCGCCTTCGCCGGAGGTAAAAGTAAACGGCGGTGAAATCAAGCGGCAATCCAGAGGGATTCTGGTTGGTTTTGGAGGAAATTTTTGAAGGTTGCGTTAATCCGTATGTTTTGTGCTTCTGGACGTCGCAAGCGAGGGGAAGAGTCGACGTCTTCTAAAAACACATTTTTTTCTAAGCTTGAAAAAAACGCATTTTTTACAAGTTTTTTGCGTTATATTTGAAGAGAAAAATAAATTTAGCCAAAAAAAATATTTTATAAGATTTCATTTACTTTCAATTCCTCCCATTTTTTGGACGGGCAATTCCTCCCATTTTTTGGAGGATTATTTAGGAGTGAAAAATTTTAAAAAACAATGCTAGGGATATAAAATAAAGTTATAAAATTTTGATAACAAAATGAATTGACGATATTATATTAATTGTATTAATAGTGAACCAACTATAATTTAATTAAAAATAACAATAAAATCATTAAGCATACTCCCTCCGTCCCAATAGAAGCTGTTCGTTTTTTGTCTTGTACGCAAATTAATAAAATGGGTGAGAAGAAAAAATGTTGTGAGTGTAATTTGAAAATAGGAGAGAGAATGAGTGGAGGGAATAGTAAATTATAATGGTGTTGTGAGTATTAAAATAATGTAGGAGAGAGAATGAGTGAAGGGAATAGTAAAGATTCATTTGCCAAAAAAGGAAAGTAAAAGCTATTAACGGGACATCCAAAATGGCAAAATGGGAAGCTAATATGTAAAGATTTATTTGCCAAAAAAGGAAAGTAAAATCTATTAACGGAACATTCAAAATGGCAAAATGGGAAGCTAATATTGGGACGGAGGGAGTATTATTTTGTTACAAATATTTGTGAGGTGATCTGATCTGTACTCGAATCCTTCGGTTGTAAGCAAAGCTGGTACACATCGTCTGATTGATTAAGCGCGTCCCAAGACGAGTTGTTGCTGTTGTGTATCTCTACAAGTTTATTTTTCAATCAATTTAGTCCTTTAAACTATTTTCAATATCCAAATCTCTCTCTTTCTCGTCATCATCATCGTTTCTCCCCTTTTTCTATCTTTTTCCTCATCAAAAATTCTTGTTTTCCCTCTAAATATCCAATCGAATTGGGCACAGTAATCTGTCGTTGCACACATATTGATTTTGTTGAAGATCGGGGATTGTGATCTGTGTGCTAATTTGTGTGTGAGGTGGGTTAATGTCGATGCTTGATTCTTTCTTCACCGGCAAGGGTGGTTTCAAAGCTACCAAATGGTGAATCTTTCTATCCCTCCATTTTTGTTGCTAATCTGATGTTATCTTTCATTATGCACTGTAGGAATTTAACTAAATCCTGGACTTGTTTCTTAGATGATTTTCACTGAATTGAAAAACTCATTTAGCAATTCAAGTTTCCCCCTTATTGAGCTTCTAATTGTGTGTTTGATTTATTGTTTAGTTTTCAAGAAACCTAAACCCTGATAATTGTAGAAACTCCCCCCTTTCCCAGATTGAGCTCCTGCTTGTGCGTTTGTTTATTGCTGTGCTGTTTGAATTGCATCAGCCAAGAATTGTGAAATGAGTTTGTGTCTGTTTGACTTTGTGTAATGCAGTAAAACACTGCTGAAGCTGACTATTCCTCGCATAAAGTTGTTGAGGAATCGTAGAGAGATTCAGATAAAGCAGATGCGTCGTGAAATTGCTAAGCTTTTGGAAACTGGTCAAGAAGCAACGGCCCGTATCCGGGTATGAGCCCTTTTTTTTATTTTAGCTTAGGATTCATTGTTTTTAAGTTTTTGTGGTGTTTATATGAAAATGCCAGCTACTTTTCTAAAGGTTATCTACTAAATCTATAGTGCATTTGGAATTGTACTAACTTTTGTCGTTTCTTATTTAGGTAGAGCATATTATAAGAGAAGAAAAAATGATGGCAGCACAGGAGATCATTGAGCTGTTTTCTGAGCTTATTGCTGTTCGACTTCCTATTATTGAAGTACAAAGGTCTGCCTCTGAAGTAGCTCATATATTTACCATACTTTTACTGCTTCTCTTATGTTGTTATTAAAGTCATGTTATTCATCAGACATATCATTCTACTTTCTGTGAAGAAGAAAAAAGATTTGGAGCAGGGTTAGTGCTTTAGATTTGGAAGTGGCTATGAAAAGGCGTTTGCTAAACGCTGTTAGGATCGCTCACCCAAAAGAGAAATCACAACGAGAGAAATCAAAATACTCGCACACATGAAACAAAGACAAAGACACACAATGTTTCGTGGTTTGGCTTAAAGCCTACTCCACCCTAAATATAAATTCGATAAATTTCTCGAAATTACAAGAATGGAGAAAATCTCTCTCAACACTTGAATATCCTCGCCAACGCATACACGCATACAGTTTCTCTCTCTCTAAATACTAGGCCTATGCTAACTCTCTCAAATTATATAAAAACCCTAACTAGTGAAGCCTATTTATATTGGGGAGGCACACTCACTTTTCCCCTTCCTAACTGGTGTGGGATTTCTATTTCTCTTCCTAACCGATGTGGGAATAAGTAATCTTTTCCTACTCAAAAAAGAATCGAGGTAATGTTGGTCAATTTCCTAACAAACGCAATACTAAAAGATCAAAAGATATATATAAAAAAAATCTCTAAATTATAACAGGTTGAACAAGTGGATAAAGTTTTACTATAATTAGACAAGTAATGCTAGATACACAAAAGCTCACAAAATTTTGGCCAACAAAACTGACGTTAGCAGTTCTTGATTGACTAAACCGTTTATAGGTTCTGCCATTATTAATGAAACATCTAATCAGCAACTACCAACACTGATTTTGTGGCCAATTAGTATTTAAGGACATGCCTAGAATCCTATGGCTGACCTTGAATGCTAGGTGCTTCTAGGCATCAATTGAGATCCCCAATGCTATGGTCCTCTTTAAAGTATACTTCTTGACTGGCTTTATATGGCCAACTTGTGGGCATGATGAACGGTGGTTTTTCTTTAGGGTTTGGGTGGGTAGTGCCCGTAGGGAGGGAGAAGCTGCGGTTGCTCTTAAGTGAGCAGGGTCATATTTTCATGACTACTGTAAATTTCATCCACACTTTGTGAAAGTCTGCCTAAGCAGCTTACTATATTTCAAGTCATCTTAAGTCAATCTGTTAATAACTTTATATCTTTGTCTTTATATATTAAAGTAAATTATCTTGAAATGATTGTAATGCAAAGCATGATTATTGCAAATCAAAGGAGCTTGAGATGCAAACTAATACAACTAGAAACCTCATTGATGTGAATGAATCGAAAACAAGAATAAGAGTTCTGGACCCACTTTAAGATTCATCTCATTCCTGCCCTTGATCTCTTTTCTATTTTCCCTTTTTTCTTGTTTGTAAGGGGTGGAAGGGCAGTATGTAATGGTTTAAATCCTACTTAAGTATTTAACCACTGTTGCTACTACTGCTGCTGCATATTAATTGTAGAACCACCAAATGAGTTTGTTTTCCATCAACAGTACAGAAGATGTGAGAGTTTTTTTTTTTTGTTTTTTGTTACCCTTTTGATGCAATTTTTCATTTAAAACATACCCAAGACAAGAGATCAGTGTAAGCACTTGTCAACTCCATTTTCTCCTTAGATGCTCTGGAAAGGCAAGGGACAAGGATCCAGGTCCCAAATCCTGCTCAGCTGATATCTCTTTACCTGTTGCTTGCATAACTGCCTAGGTCTTTCCTTGTTATAGCAGTGCGAGATACTTTTAGAAATCCTTGTTTGGCAGAAACAGTACCACTTTTAACTCCTGGAGTCATGATAAAACCATATACTCAGAATCTTTGCAACAGATATTCTCGTGAACTTTTCTGAAGAATATTTAACCTTTTTTTCTTTCTGGTCAGAAGATTCCAAGATGTAACACCTCGATCTTTAGTCCCATAATTTTCTCCAAATTGGTTCCTCTTGCCCCTTATTGAACCCAGGACCCAGGGTTCCTATGTCATGTGGAAAAGATATGGGGCTGAAGGGCACATTTCTGAGATTGAAAATGTTGCACGTATGATATTTAAGGACCAGATTAGTCAAGCACATGATTAAGGGTTCTTGGGGAATGATTATGTAAACCTAACGGTTGAACGCATATCATTTGTTTATATCATAAGATGAACGGTTGAACGCATTTCTTAATTGCTCTCAATATCTAATTTCTTTGTATTTACTTTATTTATTACTCCCTAGTCCCTCCGTTCCATGTAAAGAGTCTATGTTTGAATTCAACTTACTAATTTTGTACTTTTATGTATATCTTATCATTTGTACTACAACAACAACGACAAAGCCTTAATCCCAAAATAATTTGGGGCTAACATGATTCCTCATATGTGTCATTGTGAAAGAAAAGAAGTAAGAAAAAAAGGCAAGTTAAAAGAAGAAATATGAATAAAATAGAAAAGGAAAAGAAGAGAAGAAAAGAAAAGAGAAAAAAAACTCCTTTCGTCCCAAAATTATCTTCTCACCTTTTTGTCGTTACTACGAAGGAACTTTTAACAATAATTTTAGGTTGATTTAATTATCGTAATAAAATTTAACTTGTTAAAAAATTTAACTTGTTATTGATGATTTTGATGAAATTATAGATCAACAAATAGTATAAAATAGAAACCCCATAGTGAGCTTTATATTTAGGGTAAAGAATGAAGGTTTATAAATTCAGGGCAAAGAGTGAAAGGAGAACTAAATCACGGTTTCAATACAATTAGATGGTGAAATCGAAGAATCAAATATGCTAGGTCAAACCTTTGTGGCAGTAGTTTGAGTTTGAAATCTTAGCTCAGATGAGAGAGATTCTTTCAAAACCATCACACCTACTTCGTCAATCTAAAATTATTGCTCAAAGTTCCCCCTAATCACCTCATTCCTCAATTCTTTCTTATATATTCACACATCCATCGTTGCATACACATCTCCGCGACTGCCTATGCACCACAAGTAGGGTTGGATGCATCTATTAAACAAGAGTTTTGGATAGGTTTGGGGGAGGTAGTGTAACGGGTACATATGGGTGAGAAATGGGTCATTAGTGGCAATTTTAACGGACATGTGGGGTCTAGTCAACATGACTTTGAAAGCATCCACAGAGGTTTTGGTTTTGAGGAAAGGAATGATGCAGGAAATGGTCTGGATTTTGCGATGACATATGACTTGAGTATAATGAATACTCTGTTTAAGAAGAGACAATTCCACTTGGTGATCTATAAGATTGGAGGTAGTGCGAGTCAGATTGACTTATTTTTAGTAAGAAATGCTTGAAGAAAAGATTTACACAGATTGCAAGATTATCCTGAGCGAGAGTACTTCAACTGAACATAGACTTGTGGATTGTGTTACTTCTCCAAAACATCTTCAAACCTCAATTGGTATGCTATTCGACTCTACAACTTTCTTCAATCCCGGCTTTTTCATTGCAATTTCCCCTTCGCCCTTTTGAATTCTTCGCATAAAATATCGATTAACCATACTCGAAGGGATATTTAAATTTTCAATATCTCGATTATGGAGGCAATCTATCTTATAAGACAAATTATGGAGAAATATCGCGATTAAAAGAAATATTTGTATATGATTTTCATTGATTCGGAGAAGGCGTATGACACCACCCCCGGACGTTGGGGTGGCGCGTCACCTTCGGGCAACGACCTAGCAACCTTTGCATACTTTTCATTACACCGAACAATATTCATAGTTGGATTCATGTCATTATAATGTGACAGTTTTTAGGTGGCTGTCGCATGCCGATCGCAACCCTCATTTTGTATCCTTGCTTGGGACAGACAATGATAAATCCTTGTGTGTAACTCTTTCTACAAGCATTCTTACATCCTTCATACATTTAACCCTCTCAATGTAATCTCATCTACAATTTACCAAAGAACATGGAAGAAATTTTTTGAGAAATAAATAAATAAAATACCTTAATTTTTTTAATGTGAACCAAAAATGGATTAGTGGACTCTTAATGTAGAACAAAGGGAGTAACTTGCATTAGAGATCTGGAAAAAAAATTGAATTGGAATTGAAGCAATTCAATTTCAGGGTATTATGAAAATAAATTCTTGTTTGGGTCCAACTCTTCTGCCTTTGTCCATCCTAGATTATGAACTTTATACTCTCTACTACTATGTCCAAAGGTTGTTCAGTGAATCTTTTTAACTCGGGTATAGTTTGTGAATTCTCCTACTCATTACCTGGTTCCCGTCCTGATGGAAAATTAAATGTTTGCAGTCTCTAAATGGGGATTCCCCTTGTTTGTTGTTGGATATTGCTTCTCCATAAACTTGTTCACTTAAGCTTCAGCAAACCCTAGAAACCTCTTCAGTTATCTGAACTGATCTCACTCTACTCACTATGTCCAGGGAATGTCCTATAGACTTGAAAGAAGCAATATCTAGCGTGTGTTTTGCAGCACCGAGATGTGCAGATCTTCCAGAGTTACTGCAGGTTCAGATGATGTTTGCTGCCAAATATGGCAAGGAATTCATAGCTGCCGCATCAGAGCTCAGACCAGAATGTGGTGTCAATCGTCAGGTTATCATCTTTTTGCATCTGTTCTGACTGTAAGCAGTCAGGTCATGCTACCTAACAATGTGCTTCTTCTTGATCCTGTTATAAGCATATACTATAATTCGCTTATGACCAATCTGTCATTTGATTTAAATTGCTACTCCTTCCGTCCCGGAAAGATAATCCCACATTAACTTTCATGGTCAACACAATCGAACTTTGACTATAATTTTATGATTATCTAGATATCCCAATGCAATTCTAAAAATTGTTATTATCTTCTTTTTTCATTTCTTTTTTTTTTCCTTGTAGTTGATAGAGCTACTGTCTGTTCGCGCTCCAGCTCCTGATGTGAAACTAAAGCTGCTGAAGGAAATTGCAGAAGAGCATGAACTAGGCTGGGATCCAGCTGCCTCTGAAACTGAGTTGTTGAAGCCACATGAAGACTTACTGGTAAATAGTACTTCATGCCCTTGCCTCCCCACCCCCTTCTAAATCTCTTTTCCGACTCTGATAATTATTTTTGTATGCCAGAACGGACCAAATCAATTTGTCAGTGGGTCTAAACTGCCTCTTCCAGAGGAAAAGGCTGACGAATCATTGCGCTCAACTGCAGAACAAGGCCTAAAAGAAGAGTCTGATTCAGATGCAGATTTCAACGGTTTAGATTTTCCTGAAGTTCCAAAGGCATCACTGAGGCCAGAGATGCTTCCCTTTCCCACCTCGGCGATATCGGGCCTTGACTATGAATCTGTAACACCTCCTGCAGATAATAATGGTAATCCATCCCACGAGCCAATCTACGGAGCTGAGAAACTATTGCATGAAAAATCCGTAACAAAGGAATCTGGCACGGACGAGGAAAAACAGTTTCTTCCATTTATATCTCCCCCGTCCCTATCTTCTGCATCATTCTCCGTGAAGCAAACAAGTCAAGTTAGTCAACTTCCTTCCTCTCTTTCTAGAAGCAAAAGCGAGGTTGATGTTGACCTGCAGGATGTCTTAGCTGCTGCACAAGCTGCCGCTGAATCTGCTGAACGTGCAGCAGCTGCTGCCAGGTCAGCAGCTAGCCTTACCCATATCAGGATCAGTGAACTAATTAAAAAGAAGAATGATGAAGCGTCTAATATTAGCAGCGAGAACCCATTTGCTGGAGTACATTATGAGCCACCCGATGTGCCAACTAAGCCAGATCTTAGCCATAGAAACTCGTCAGACAGCTATGATGATACTCCAAATTCCCCTAGCCAAGAAGCTTTGTATATTCCTTCATATGATGACTCGTCTCCCTCAAGCACCAATGTTTTTGGAGCGGACAGTTCTCATCACCAGCCTCAGAGATTGCCTTCGTTGGAAGATGAAACGTATAACTCGTACCCAAACTTGTTTACATCGTCACATGGTTCGTATGATATTTCTCGTTCAAATTCGTTTGCGGATACTTCTAGTACCACTGGTGGGAAATGAGTCAGGGTGTGGTCAACCCAACGGAGTTTTGGTC